>BSBK01004161.1:0-297500 GCA_027943335.1 Chamaecyparis obtusa
AAGTTGGGCCACCTGAAATGGCGAAAAATAATTTTCTTCAAAATTTCTGTTCGGGTTTCAAAGGTTATCTTGAGCCGACTATGATGTAATAAAATGTAAAATAAAATAATTCTAAGTTTGGTCGGCCTTATTGGCTAAAATTCTGGAACCTTCCCAGGCGGTGGATAATTGCCTATATAAGGAAGGCTGTATTATTGTCTTAGGCAGTTCAGAATAGTTCTGGGTAATAGTTCGAGGCTTTGTCCTACAGAATATTGTAAGGGAATGCCCATGTGGCTTTGCATATTGTAATTCTGAAAGTTTGTAATTCCACATTTGTGGAGATAATAAGAAGCCAATTTTTCTGTTCTTGCATATTATTGTTGTTATTTCTCTTTTTATGTTATGTGTTTGTGGTATTAAGGGAGCACCCTTCATCAGTTGGCCGCTTAGAAACAATACTTTTAACCAAGCTGAAGCACAAATTTTCTACGAAGTATAACATTTTCCATCTCTAAGAATATCAGGATGCTGATTCGAGGGAGACTCTAAAGTAATTATGGAGGCTGTTAATAGAAGGTCGAATGTGGGATGGCAGGTGAACAACATCATAACGGAAATTCTAGAGTTTCTCAAAAACTTTGAGAACACTATCACTTCCCATATCTACAGGGAAGGTAACTTGGTCACTGGTATTGGGCTCAACTAAACGAGGGTGGTTAGTTGGGATGAGATTAGTGCACTACCAAAGGAGACCCAACGCTAATCGGTTGGGAAAAACACGACACCGGTAATGTTTAAAATGGGATGCATTGGCAATAGAATTGTTGAGGGCCCCACCAAGCTTCTATGCTGGCTTAATGTGATGATAATAATTTTTATGAGTATGTATGCACAAAATTTAATCAAGGCCCATAATTTCCCATTCAGAGATTACGTGTGGAATGGAGGTTGTCTGCATCAGCATGTCATTTTGACTACCAAGGACATTAATGGAATTTAAGATTAACTTCTAATTATTGCACTTAGAGATCTGTTGGATTTCACTGTATGGGGCTTGTTTACCCAAAGACCACCCATCCCGTGTCTTTTATGAGAAAAATTTGTGCAAGGCAGTTAATTCAAAAATTCATTTTTTATGCCCTTGCCTGCAAAGCTCAGCTTTGCAATTTTTAGAAGGTGACCATTGTCGAGACTAGTCCATTCAAGATGGGTGGCAATAAATTTCACATTGAACCTGAAAAAATCAAAGAGGAGTTCACTTCTGATCCTTTGGTTATTCACTACTGAAAAGATAGTGGCATTTGGGGTTTTATGGAAAGATTGAAGGGTGGCCATGATGAAATATTTTTTAAGAATTTTGTGTCGTCATCGAATAATAAAAAGGCATCTATCGGTGGCATCCACTTCTAAATCAACAAAGAATTCATTGGAAAAGAAATGAGGCTCTCGATGGAGGGAAGGAAATACATGAAAACCAGCCTAACGTCGGACGTGACTAGTCTCAACCAATTCTTCAAGCCTGGAGAAAAGCCTGTCAAAAATTCTAGGGGTTTCAACCATGAGTTGCTTCCTGATTTATGGCCTAAGGTTTGTCATATTATCATGAAGTATCTCACTTTAGAGGGAAAATTTACTATGTTTTATTACTATCATTTATCATTCCTTAATCATATTAGAAATAGAGACCTTATTTCTATTTTGTTCTACCTCCTCCACTCCTTGGAAAGCAAAATTCTAGACCTTAAGGGGAACAAAAACCTAGAGAAGTCGATTCACATCCTGCACCAAGGCCTTTTACTCTGTTTGTTCAAGTTCCACAAAGCCATTTCCCCCCCGCCTCAATCACCCCTAACTATCACTAAAATCACCCTGGACATTAGTTCTTTAGGAGCTAACAACTCCTCTCAATCCCCATCCCTGTCAAATGAGGAGCCTAACCTTCTACCCCATGGTGGCATCGATTGTAAGAAGTGTGTGCAGAACCCCTTCAAAAGGTCGAAGGAATTAGAGAATTCTGATGTTTTTGAATCCCTGGAAGAAAAAGATAAGATGGTGGATGATAGCACCCCCGAGGCTGGGAAGAGGCTTAAGAAAAAAAAAAAATTCAGGCAGTCAGTTGGGGTTAGAGGTTGAAATGGGTGATACCATTTGACGCTTTAACATAATTCCTAAAGAAAAATGTAAAATATGACTCAAGGAAATGGCCTCTGAGGAGATGGCATTTTCAGAGGATATGGCTACCTCTGGCTCCTCTTGGTCAAATAAGGGTTCCTCAGCCAAGAATTTGAGCTCCCCAAGGTCTTTCATTGCTCCTCCTATTAATCCCCCACCTGTGGTGAACAAAATTCCTCACAGAAATACCCCAACCCCACCCTCTCCCCATACACAATAGGTCAACTCCCCCTACACTGAGAATGCTTCCATGGCTATGGCTGAGAATGGTAGGTTCAAAGGATCTGTCAAGAAGAAATTCATTGAGATGGACAATGGGATCCTCAGTCTCAAGAAGGATATGAAGATAATCAAGGTCTGCATTGCTGACTCCAATAAGTTTTCCCTTAAAGTGATGCACGCATCAGAGGTGACTCTGTGTAATGTGTAGGAAAAGATTGTTGGTGGTAAGCTGGAAGTTGATGAGGATAATAGGGACCTCTTCCTATTTCTGTAGGAAGAATGGACCACCACCTTGATATGTCCAAGCAGTTGGGAGAGAGGACCTAACTATTGTTGGTTCCATATTGATGTTGTCTTGTTTCGGGCCCATGGGTCCCAAGTTTTATTTTGTGTTTGTTGTTATGTGGTTAAGAATTTAAGACTTTGGTTTATCTCTGCGAGGTAGTTTGTAGTTATTATGTTCAAGGATTTTTGGTCAAACTATAACCCTGGATCACTTTTTTTGATAAGGATATACAAGTTTGTTTTTGATAGAGGTAGACTAGATATTCTTACTCTATTGATTATCTGTTGTGAAGCTAGTGTTGTTAATGTGCTTTTAATGTGCTCTTAGTCTTCCTTGTTCCACGAGCCAAAATCCTCTTGCTACTTTTTCTATCAAAACCAAATCATCACATGCATATACATATTACACTTAACTTTTAATGTGAAAATACTATTAAGGGAAAAACCACCTAGGACTGGTACCTGAAATTTTATATTTTCACTCTTTTGAAGTGATTTCGGTTAAGATCCAACCTTGTTGAAGGTTACAAAACACACTATAAGGTGTGACCTTTTTAGAGGATTTATCACTAACAGTTCTCTATGACCATTCATTAAATTGGGTCAATAAAAAAACAAACAAAATTCATTGAATATCATAAAGAAATAACAAAGATGGTTAAGTCTCACTCAGTTAAGAGATTTTATCTTTAGAAATGGTTAGAAAGAAATAGTATATGACCCAATTCAAATGCAACTTCACTTTCAATATTCAGATCTATGCTAAGCTCAGTATTACTCTAGTCATTATAATCTCTTCAATTTATTTCTTCCTCCAACTCTGATCTACTCGATTAATCTCTTTCTAACACTCGGTGTTATCTATAGAATTGACCAGTTCTCACTTCAACCTATTTGACCAGCTTCACATGAATACAATCTAATCCTCACATGCATCCTCCTTTTTGAATTTCTTATCTCCTTGTATATAAATGATTAAATATTTTCTTTTCAGACATAGATTTTGACACTTAATCTCCATCATTTATTTCACCTTTTTAACCTTCTCTAGAATGTGTTCCTTAAAACATTTTCAATCTTCATCATCCGATTAAGCTTGAATTTTTTCAGCCTTAGATCTTCATAAAAAACTTTATCTTTATCCTTGGAATCATCTATATTCGTCCAACTCATCATCTCATCTAAAAAATCACATGTTTCTTCTTATTTCTCCTACTCGGTCAATATCGTGATGTGTTAGTGACTTCCTGCTTGGTTAATACAACACTTAGTGTACACTACACCAGCTCAGTGTACACTAATTTCTTTATATATAGACCACATTAACTTGTACATTCTTGCTATTCAATACTTAATAGAATCATGTCATAGACTCATCAATAAGTTACCCAATGAATACCATATTCATAAATTACTCATAATTCTCATTTTCATGCTAACATCTCTTTCCTTCACCAATATTAACTTCTTTAGATGTTCTCAATGCACATGATAAGTACAGTGAAAACTAGTTGACATCAATGAAAATACAACAATTTATCTAATGTCTCACATATACCTTTTTAGCTCGGTGATCATCTTCACATTTTGTTCTCCAAGTAGTTCTTGAGTTGTAGTCTAACACAAACATGTACAATAGTGCAACAACAATTATCCTTTAAGAGCATGATTGAAGACCCCTCTAAGCTATGACATCTAAGGTATTAAAATATTAGCTATTGTGGTTTGAATTTATTATCAAAGAAAAGAATGGTGGATGGTTTGCAAAATATTGTAGAGTCTAGTAGCAAGTGTGAGGCTTGCATTTTCGCTAAGAAATAGATGCTTCCCTTTAAATCTAGTAACTCTAGAAGGGCAAGACAACTATATTTATGCTAGTGAATACTGATTTTGGCCCTCTGCAAACCACGACTAATTGGGGAAGTAATTATTTTATGACTTACATTGATGATTTTAGTTGTAGAACATGGGATTTTTTAAAGCATAAATTTAAAGCTTTTGATAAGTTTTTATTTTGTAAAGTCTAGGCTGAAAAATAATGTCTGCATTATGTTAAAATCCTAAGGTCAAATAGAGGGAGTGAGTATATCTCCAATCATTTAATAATTTTTATCAAGAAATATGGCATAAAGGAGCTAACAACTATTTATACTCCACAACAAAATGCATTGGCTTAGAGGAAAAATAAGACCATTGTTGAAATAGAAAGGAGTATGTTGAAAGTAAAAGAACTCACAAATGAGTACTAGGGAGAGGTTGGTTTAACATAAATATTTGATCAATAGAAGTTGTAAAAATGTAGTCTGTGACAAGAATACTCTTGAGGCATGGGAAAATCATAGATGGATAGTTGAACACTTGGGAGTGTTTAGATGTGTAGCATATGAACACATTTCAAAGGAGAAAAGGAAAAAGCTATATGATAAGGGTGTTAAGTATTTCTTCAGGGGATATAGTCTTAAATCAAAGGCATATAGATTGCATAACCTAGTCATCAAGGAGATCATTACAACAAGAGATGTGGAATTCATTAAGAATGAGTCATGTCCTATTCATCAAGGAGATCATCACAACAAGAGATGTGTAATTCATTAAGAATGAGTCATGTGATGGTTCAATGTATACATATTCAAGAAGTTCAAGTAATGTGTTTTTTTCTTATAAAGAAGATGAGTATGATTATCAACATGATGATGTAAGAGAAGATACAAAGATCTCTTGTTAGCTCTTGATGACTCTTTATATAAATAGTTATAAAGGAAAGAAACCAAAAACAACTAGAGAATTAGCTCTTGATAGCTCCCAATAGCTCCCTACTTGTACACCAAGAGCTACACATAGCTCTTGATTAGGCTTTCACCATATAAAAACAATAGTAATGAGAATTCTAACCCCACTCGTGCCTTCCTAATGGTAAGAGAGATTAAGATTCAATAGGGGATATACTAAGAGGAAAGGTATGAAAAATATATTGATGAGAACATGAATTTTGCATTATTTTCTCATCATGATTTGATTTATTTTGAGGACGCTATGAAATAAGAGAAATCATGTTAGGCTATGGCTGAGGAAATAGATTCAATAGAGAGAAATAAAACTTGGGAGATAAATGATTTTCCTCCCTACAAGCAAGTTATTGGGTTTAAATGGGTCCCCAAGACCAAATGAAATGCTAGAGGAAAAATAGATAGGGATAAGGCATGATTGGTTGTCAATAGGGACAAATAGAAATTTGATAGAGATTGTGATGAGATATATACCCTTTTTGCAAGGATGGAAACTATGCACACTATCATAGAAATTACAACTGAACCAAAATGGAAGGTATTTAAAATGGATGTGAAGTCCTCCTTCTTGAATATAGTTTTGGAGGATAAGGTATATGTAGAGTAGTCACTTGTTTATGAAGTTATGGGTGGACAAGACAAGGTATATAGGCTAAAGAAAGATTTTTATGGGCTGAAGAAAGATCCACGAGAAAGGTATAATAGGATTAAATCATATTTGATGAGAAATAGCTTTAGATAAAGTGGTGGTGAGAACACTCTTTACATCAACGCAACTGATAGTAAAAATTTATCTGTCTTTTTTTTTTGTCTTATACGCTGATGATTTAGTTTTTAATGTGGATGAATATTTCCTCATTATTTATTTTAAAGAGGCCATGAATAGAGAGTTTTAAATGAAATATTAGGTCTCTTGAGTGATTTTCTAGGCATTGAAGTAAAAAAAAATACATGATGAAATATTTCTCAATAAAAATACAAAAAATAGATCTTACAAAGATTTATATTGTAGAATAGAAATTTTTCCAAAACAATAACATTCGTATGTCTAAATTTGAGCATGAAATATTGCAGTAGCAAAGTGAGGCCACACTTGTATTTAAAGGTTTGCTTGGAAGTTTGATGTATTTAACATCAACTATGTCTAATATAATGGATGTATTAAGTCTAATTTTTAGATTTCTATAGATTCCAAAGGACTCTCATTGGCAAGTGTGTAAGATAATCCTAAGGCATATGAATGGTACCAAAGGATTTTCTTTTTTAATACTAGATCAAATGAGTTTAGGCTGATTGGTGAAAGAGATAGTGATTTGGGATAAAGTTTGGATGGTATGAAGAACACTTTTGGATATGTGTTGCATATGAGTTCAGGTGTAATCTCATGGATTTCTTAGAAGAAACCCACTATTACTTTATCTACAACAAAATCTAAGCATGTAGTAGTAAATGCAGCATTGTGTCAACCTATTCAACTAAGAAGGATCTTGATAAATTTGAAGGAAAAATAAGAGGATAGAATCAAAATTTTCTATGACAATATTTCCTTCATATCTTTGACCAAAAATCATGTGTTTCATGCAACAATAAAGAACAATTAGATCAAGTATCATTTTATCAGAGAATTAGTTGAGAATGGTGAAATAAAAAATTGACTTTTTGTAGGTTTGAGCAACAACTAGCAGACATTTTCAACCTATATTTAAACTAAATTTGTGAAACCCTATATTCTATATTTTCTCAGAAATAAACTCAAAGTCTAATTATACTCAAATACTAAGTATACCCTAACTTTAAACTAGCATTAACAAATATACCATAACACTAACTAAACCATAATTTTAAACTAACTTTAAAAAACATTAACAAATATCTAATATTTATATTATATGTCAATACTAAAGAATATCTAGATACATTAAAAATGATATTTATTTATATGCATTAAAAACATATTACATGAAATAAACCATAAACATCATTTTTTATTAACTAAAATGGAGATATTTTAGTTTACCAAAAGAAAATCTAAAATGGAGTATCGTACTTGATAAGTTGGAATGTCTATTGAAACTGGTAAATGACTATTCTGAATGCCTGGTAAAAATAATATATATTTAATTCACACCAGAGAAGCTAAAAAATAATGAAAAAAAACTTTAAAGTATTATTCACCTTTAATAATTCAAAGCTTCGCCTTAACATGAACTTCAATCGTACCCCATTTTCTTCAAGCAAGCTCTGTTGGTGAGCTACAATTTCAGGTAGAAATAAAATGTTACAAAATTAAATTATATTCAATTAGAATAAAGTTTAATTTAATTTTAACTTTGAAATGAAATTAGAATTGCTGGCTGCACAAATATGTTTGAAATCATTGGAATTCAAGCTTTCACAATACAATAGGTAAATTGAGGGCAAATTTACATGTCTAAAATCATTAAGTTTTCTGATCAAACCTACCATTTTTATCTACAATCATTAATTGACATAATACTAAGCAGATTGGTTACATTTAGCTCTAAATAGAACTTAGTCTATCCGTAGGGGCTGGGTGGGATTACAATTAATGAGACTGTAACAAAATGACTAAAATAGAATTTTATTGAACAAGAACATAAAAAATAATTAAAATTATTATTAATTTGGATCAAGAACTATGGGCAACGCGGGTGATTGTGCATGTATTAAAAATCACGTTTTCAACAAAGAATGAAAACCAGCAATATAGAGATATGGGTGGGGAACGAAAGTGATATACAGAGATAAGGAATAAATCCACAAACTTTAAAACATGCACATGCAATAGAATGTAAATGTTAAAAGTCTATAAAATTGCAATGTAGAGGGAAATAGTCATTACCATACGAAAGTGCTAGGATCTTCCTTATCGTCTTTTTGGCTTCTAAATCTTTCATATCCTCTATCACAAATCTTCCATAATGAATCTGCAGAGAGGGCTGCGCATTTAATAGAAGCAATAAACATTTCCAATATCATGCATTTTCTACCATGAGTTTCAATTTTTTTCTACATGCTTACCACATCTTCAAATTTTGTAACTGTCATGACCATTCATTTACTCTCCAGCTATTCTCGACATCTTGTATTTGCTTTATATTTTTTAAAACTTTAAAAATTGATGTAGTGGCATGTGAGCCGCCAGAGGAATCAAACTTTTCAAATTGATGCAGTGGCGTGTGAGCTAGCAGAGGAATGGTAAGAGTTTCTTTATTCTTACAATGTTATTTTTTATGACCTCCTATAGAAAGGAGATTTATGCCACTGTAGTTTTTACGCCTCTCAGCGTAATTATAAAAATATTTATTTATTTATTTATTATTTCTTTACTATTAAAAATTGATATATCAATGGGTCTTTGGTCAATTGGTAAAGTCAAATATTCTTGATGAATCCACTTTAGATAAAGTCTTGTTGTGTGTAAGGCTCTCACATCTAAAAGTGGTGACATCTAAGAACTTATAGGTATTACTATTATATATGTTTTGTAATTTTTTTTTAAATTTTAATTACAAAATTTTAAATATTTCTTTTTATTATTATAAAAATATGATACAAATATAGAGAATGTATATCATCCAAAAGAAATATCATATTAAATACAAAATATTTTATAAAAAATATCTATAATATTTTCATTACAGTTTAAGACTAAATTTCTCTCATTAGTTTGATTTAATTATATCATTAAATAATTCTATAATTTTAAAATAACTATGTCACAAACATGCATCAAATATAATCCTTTTATCGAGCCATGATTATATTACTAAAATGATATTTTCCACCATTTTCTTATGCTTCCATACATAAAACAAATAATTTATAAAATTAATTAATAATTAAATAATAGTTACAATATCATTAGGTTATGTAAATTTAAAAAGTTAGAGTCTCTGAATAACTTTAAAAAAAATTAATATTTAAGATATATTATTTATTTATTCAAATATGATGAACAATAGTTGATACGTAGTGTATAATTTATTTCCCAATACTTAAAAATTACTATCTTAATCATGTTTCATATTTAAGATGCATAAAATTTGTAAAATGTGTAGGCCATGTTTGTGCTATATGTGTGATAGACCTCACAATCCAAAGAAAAGTTATAATGCACAAAAATTTTCTAAGAGCCACAATAATTATATGCAACTCTTTATGTTTATCTAACCTTTTGTTCAAACCTATGTGTTCGCCTACTACATAAGGAATGTCATATTTTGAAATATCTAAGGGAAGTAATTGTGAGGCATATGTTCTCCTAAATCAATCCCTTTAAAAGGCTAGTTGAATGCTCCTTGCTAAGTGTTGGTAGAAACCAAGATTGTTTTTCAAGGTTGAAAAAGTAAATTTTCTTAAAAACACTTCTTCAATGATCTTGAACTTTTTTAATGAATGTCTTCAAATATGATTTCAAAATTAATAGTTTGATAAGTGTACATATTAATTTGGATTTTGGTGGCTAGTAGGAAACACAAATAATTGGCAATTTGAATTATAAAATTATAAAATTTTGATTAGTTTACTAACATACAAACTCAAACTTGTCCATTATTGCTTAAAATAGTAAATGACATGATTAAAATATTAACAAACTAATGATAAACATAATAAATAATGTGATGGTTCATTTGGTATGGTCCTGTGCGGGATCCCTATTAAGGTGGGGTTGCAAATTAGTGCTCTTTGGCATCTGATGGTTTCTCATCTTCATTACTCCTCTACTCTGCTTCCTATTGAGGTGGAAGCCCATTTTGAGGTGAAGGTTTCTTTCCCTCTTAACACCTCTTTCCCACTTCCTATAAAGGTGGAAGTTCCTTCTAAGGTGGAGGCTCTACCTATTGAAGTGGCTAGTAGCTGGATGGAAGAGGTGGGTTGGGGTATTGTTGGTGAGTTCGGCCATAGCTGGAGGGTTCTGTTTCTGCCAAAGATCTTTGATGGTATTATCTTTTTCCTAGCAGGTTGTGATCTAGTGGCGTGGGGAGTTTTCATCTTTTCCATCTCTTTGTTAAAGGTTGGGGGAGCCTTTCAAAACCCTATTGTGCTCAGCCTTGGCTGGAGAGTCTTGTTTTTGCTAGAGATCCTTGATGGTCTTTTCCTTTTTTGGTAGATTGTGATTTGGTGGTTTGGGGAGTCATCCTCATTGCCATTTCCTTATTAATGGTTGGGGGAGCCATTCAAAACCCTAAATGCTATGGTGCAGTTGAAGATCTTCTTGCCCATATGTTGAAGTTGTTATTTCTTCTTTGGTTTGGTTCTGATAGGGTGGACTGGTCTGTCTACTTGCTCTGTTGGTTGTTAAAACCCATTCTGGTTATGGGAGCCATCAAAACCCTTATGTCTAGCTTAGGGAGCCTGATAACCCTAGATATGATGGTGTTGTAAAGTGATGGCTTTACACTTCTGGCTTCAACAACTTGTGCCTCTCTCTGTCTATTTCTTTTGGCTGCAGTTCTTGTGTTGATTTTGTGGTGCTGGTAGTTCTACTGGCTTTTTGTGCTTGAGGGGTGCTGTAAGGTTTATTGTCTTCCCCAGTTGTTTCATTTAGTTGTGAGCTTATTCTTCCAATCTTAAAGATCTGGGTTACAGTTCCCTCCAAAAATTGAATGTATATGGTTTTGGGGCCCATTCAAAACTTGTTTTTACCTTATTCAAAAACATAATAAAGAATGTGATTAAAATTATAAAATCAGTACATTAATGGAGAAGTAACCATAAAGGGAAAAGATATGAAAAAAGAAGCTTAGAGAATCAATTATAGAAAAAATCCAACAATATAGAAACCTTGGCTTGTATTTGTAAAGAATAATTATAAATATTATTTAACACATGTAAACAAAACAATGTTTTTGATAAAAAAAGTAGCACGAGGGTGCTGGCTCATGGAACAGAAAGACTAGGAGCACATTAAAAACACATTAATAGCACTAATCTAATAGCAGATAAACATCAGTAGAAAATAGTGTCCAGTCTGCCTCTATAAAAAACAAACTTAAAGGTCCTAAGAAAAAAGAACGAACCAGAGTAGCTTAACTAGAAAGTAAGGAACATATTAATAGTAATATGCCAGGAAAGGATAATCCAAAGTCTTAAGAGCTTAACCATAAAACATAAAAGCATAATAAAAAACCTGAGGCCAACAGGCCCAAACCATAACAAAATCACCATGGCAGCAGCAACAGTTAAAATCTCGTGCCTAGATGCTTTGACATCAAGGTAGTAGCCCACTCTTCCTGTGGAAATAGGAAGAGGTCTCTATTATCCTCATTAGCCTCCAATTTAATGCCAGAGATCTTCTCTTACATATTACACAGTGTCATGTCTGACGCGTACATCACTCTAAGGGAAAAATTGTTCGAATCAGTGATGCAAGCTTTGATTTTTCTCATATCCTGCTTGAGGCCAAGAATCTCATTATCCAGCTCTTTGAACTTCTATTTGAGGGAGCCTTTGAACCTATCATTCTTAGCCATCGCCATGGTATTGTGGTCAATGTGAGGGGAGTTGACCTGCAGAGTGTGGGGGGAAGGCGGTGACGGGGTGCTGCTGCTATTGTTACATCTTGAAATAAATTTTAATATTTCTCTAACATCCCAAAATATTTTTTGTTCCCTTATTGACGAATGTAAAAGGATGAATTATAACCATTAGGTAAAGAGATATTAGGACATTAAATAATTAAGAAAAGCATCAGAATTACCCTTTGGAGATTGTTCTAAGGTGTTCATATAATATTGATATTTCCTCTACATTTTGATTAAGCTTAAAATATTTTCTTCATTATCATTTTTCATCGTCTTGACATCATCAGCCTCATCCTGAATAAGGGAAAGCATTTCCATGGATTTATCTATGTCAAAGCTTTGGCTCACATTCTTCTACTATTTATTAATATTTAATTTGATAAAGTTAACAAAATATCTCAAATAATTTACTTTAGAGATTAACCAATTTAAGGGTTTAGATTCACTATTAGATACATTTTTTAATAATAGATGACATATCTCCTATTTTCATAGCATATGATCCTTATTCAAGGTCAACAAGGGTCCTTTTATAAATCTCCACATATATTTTGATATAGAAGTTCACATTCATTATCACCCACAACTAAATCCATAATATAACTTTGATTCAACATATCTAATTTTC
Organism: Chamaecyparis obtusa; assembly: GCA_027943335.1. Lineage (NCBI taxonomy): Eukaryota > Viridiplantae > Streptophyta > Pinopsida > Cupressales > Cupressaceae > Chamaecyparis > Chamaecyparis obtusa. Next base: position 12,624 of record BSBK01004161.1, read on the forward strand.
TCCTTGGACGTTCTTGAAAGATAGGATTATTAAATAGTCTCAAAAATATTGGGTTCAACTTCCTCACACTTATTCTCAATGTTGTCCTAGGATAGATTCTTCCTTTTTTATCCTTAGTTGACAATTTTACTCATTTTACTTTTTGATGATTTTCCTCTCTTAGGATTACACTTCTTGGATGATTTGGATGAGATAGTAGTGAAAGAGGCTATGACATATCCTCAGGAGTAATATAATCAGGAACATCCAAATTCATGTCATACCCTCTAGTCAATGAGTGTATGGATGGAGGGGTCTCTGTATGAGTTCTTTCCTATTAACACATGAAAGAAACCCTCTTCAATTGAAAAAACATACTCTAGATCCTTGCACATGTAATAATATTGCACGTGCACATTGTGTGAAAATTCAATTTTCTATTTGGACAAAGAGGGCTTTGAAGGTATGGACAAATCTCTAGTATATTTCATAATTATAAAAATTATCCCTTCATGAAGGGCTTGTGAATTATAATTCTCCCTATTTTTATTAATGTGATCTTGAAAAGAGCTGATCCAATAGTAAAACATCAAAACCACTCTATTGCGCCAAAAATTGTTTAATAACATAAAATGACAACTTAGCAAGGCAATAAAATAACCATTGAATGTAATGTACCTCATAAAAAATTCAACCACTTTCACCCAAATGGTTTTATGGTTCCCCAAGCATAATCCTTGATATTTTTTTGCTAGATATTCTTTTATTTTTTATCCATGCAAAAAATGGAGACAAATTTATCTAAAGCTTTGCAGTCTTTGTTGAAGTTTTTATCTTCAATAAACATGTCAATGACTTCAATAATTAGTTCTTCACTAACAAATATATCTATCATAGAGATTCATAATGTTCCACTCTTCCATTCATCAAAAAATTATTTGATGACCACAAAGTCATATCCATATTTAATTTATCTTGACATTGGGTCATACCTCTTATATAAAGCTTCCCCCATATCATGGGGTCATTTTTCTATTTCTCATAAGATTTGGGCTTGTTCCTATTTCCATTTGCAATCATTAAACAATAATATAAGTTAAAATAAAATCCAAATTGTTGAAGCAATAGGTAAAAAACAATGGAGAATATTCCTAAAAAATGTGTGGTGAAAAGACTAGCTTGAATAGTGGCCCCATAAATCTTCCACTTGGATTTATTCCTCAACATATCATAATGACCTTTGGACAAGTTGATCCTAGAATTCCAACAAATAACATAAAAACCATCATCATTAGACTAAAAGGCCTTTTTTTTAACATTTAAATATCATCATAGATAATATTTTTAAATTCTACCATGACATTATCATTAATTCTCCAATAGAAAATGTTTTTTATTAAGAAAAAAATGGCTTTTATAGGTACCCAAAAATACAAAGTTTACACACTAAATAAAAATATTCAAATAGAGTTCACATAGAAAGGACAATTCCATAATAGAAAAAAGGAAAAAAGAACAAAAATAATGATCCAAAAGCTAGCCAAAACTAGCACCAAACATAGACAAAACTAACCTAAGGATTTTAAGGTATCGAAAGCCTTAAATTCAAGTACACACATCTTCTAGGCCACCTTATTTAGCTCCTAGATCTCCAGAGGTGAAGAATCCACTTTTCTCTTCTAGTTGGCTCTATTCCTCCCTTAGAGGACAGACTCCTCTTTCTTTCTGTTGTCTTTGTTACCTTCTAGGTCCATGATTAGTGTCCCCTACTAAACATTTTCTAGATTCTCTACCATGATACCCATGGTAATATCAGTTTTCTTCATAAATCTATGGCTATGATCCATGATGGTATTCATAGTGTTCCATATTTTGCCAATTTTCCCTTCTAGATACTTGAACTTTTAGTCTTTTTCCTTCTTCATCTTATCCATGAGATTAATTTTTCTTTGTAGTCATTTAGCCATCGACAAATTCTCTTCCACTGTCCTCAAAACCCTAGTAGCATTCTGAGGCACACATTTAACTTCCATCTCATCTATCTTACTAGTGACAACCCTGTTATTTATTCTAAGCTCTTTTATCTCATGAAAAAATCCACTTAATAATCCTAAAATATTCAATATCCCCATTTCAAGAAATCACCATTATGTCATCATGAAATTCCCAATCAGGCTTCAAATAGTTCTCTTTAGGTTTATGACCACCATGGAATCTAAGCCTATCATCTCTATCAATGGGAGGGTAAGAGGAAAAGGGTCTATTTGTTGGTTCTAGGGTATCTAAGTTATGATCATTTGGAGAATGCTCAAAATAGGAAACCATTTTTTTTCTCTTGGGGGTCCTTCTCCTTGTTTTTATCTTTTTGAGAAGTTCTGGTAGGGAGTTTTCACAGAGATATCTTTTTTACTTGAGGGATTTCTCTATGGGGTTTTATTAGACACATTCTTAGAGGATTGAGACTCTACCACTTCCCAGTTAGTTTCTCATTCATATTTATCCTTAGACAAACTAATATCATTATTGTATCATTTCAAGGCCAAAGTTCAAATGGGGTTAGATGGGGCCAACATATTTTTTAAATGTTCATGGATTAAAAAAATAAGGCTAGAATGCAAGACAAGATTCTTGTTAGGGATTTTTATGTGTTCCTTAATACTATGTTTCAAAAATAAAAATGAGTAGAAAGGAAAGGAAACACTCACCTTGTGTCAAAAATTATTGAGGAGGGAAAAATGGTAGTTGTAGACTCTAGTAAATCTACCATCCATTGTAATGTATCGATGATAACTTTGAGAACCTCCCTCCATAGCTTCTTAACCTTAACAACATCAATATAAATATTAGAAATTTTGATTGTAGTGCCTCCTTTTCCTCATTAGTTTTGGGATATGTGATGACTGCTTCATCCAAAAACATTCTATCAAAAAATAACTTCACCCACTTAGTGGAAAGCCCTATGATTTCCCTAATAAGATTCTCGCCTATCTTTACCTTCTTCCCAAAGAGAACAATTTCACCATCCTTCCATTTTTTGAAAAATATTTGGTAATTTTTGGGTCAGCACCATGGAGCTTCACAAGGAATGGCTCCAACCCACCCCACACAATATGCCTCTAGATATTTAGATTTTTCTTATGCTTCTCACAATTCATGGGATTAACCCTCTTTCTTCATCCCCCCATCATTGAAAATACATTCCTTATATTTATCATATATAAAATGACCGAGACAAAGATCCAACAACAAAACCAAAGAACCTACAAAACATGCTTACCTTCACAAATCATAGTGATAATTAAAGCACCACTACTGTATTAAATGATGACACTGTACGAGGATCTACTCCACTTCATCATAAATAAATGTGGTAAATTTCACATGAGTTACATCATAATTTATTATTGGCTCTAACATCATCTCCCAGATCACTATAGGCCTTCCATGTCTATCAACCCTTTTGCATGACCCCTTCATTGGAAAAATAGTCAACCACCTTATTATCTTTCCTAAAGACATGGAAAGTTAAAAATTTATCAAAATTAGATAAAATAGATTTAGCTTAATCTATCCAACTTTGTAGGGTCCATGATGCAGGGGAAATTGTTAATAAGGCATTCAATAATTTTTTTAGAATCACATTCAATCCAATTATTTTTTAAATTCATCTAGAGCCTCCTTGTCTTTGAAGATTCTATTGCTTTACTCTTTCCACACACCAAAGGAAATATGGGGGAAGGTTAAAGGCCACAACCTTCAGATGGTAGTATTCAATGTGGGAGTATTCCACCAAATAAAAATATCCTAAATAGAACAAGGGAGAACCCAAGAGAAGTAATAGAGAGAGAAATATTCCCTAAATAGAGTCGACAAATGAACAGTGAAGGAATTGATGATTAACCATTTCCACTTCCTTGTTACATAAGTAGCATCCATTCAAGATCATGAAACCATGCTTGCAGATATTATCAACCATGAGAACTTTATTCTAGAGAAGAATCCAAAAGAATATGTGGACCTTAGGAATAAGATGTTTGATTTAATATTTATCCCAAAAGGGAGGCATGTAGGAGAAAAGGAAAGAAAAGAGACATGTGAAGAGACCGAGTAGCTTCCAAAAGGGTTAGCCATCCAAACTAACAAATCATCCTACCGATTTGACCCTACGTGAACTACAATTAGGGAATATTAAATCGAAACAAGGTCCATAATGATATGGGAAAGATCCACCCATTCACCATGCCTCCAATAGTCCTTAGCAAGAGTCTCATATATATCCTTACAGGTATCAACCCACCCATTAAACCTATCATAGGAGTTTAAGGGTTCATTCATTATCCTTCTATCTTTCCAGAACCTAGCATGATTCCTTTTCTAATGCTCGAGTTGATTCCCATATAATTAATTTTCCTTCCTCTAACCATATCATTCCAAATAATCGAACCACAAGGCAAATTCATTGATTCAAGAAAGGACTTGAGAGATCCAATATTGGCCATATAATTTCTCCTTAAAATACCATTCCATTCTCCATTAGAAGAGAAATTTCTCCAAATTTTCTAATCAAGGAGAGCCGTCTTGTTGGTTTTAATCTTTCTAAGACCCAAAATACCCAAATTCTTATGTCTACATACCCCATTCCAACTACTAAGAGACATTATTTTTCTTTCTTCCATCCTAAACCAAGGAAAGCTTTTTTGGAATTTTTTGATGGCATCCTCATATTTAGATAGGATTTTAGAAAGACTTCAACCATAAATAGGAAGATTTTTTAGAGTATCTTTGAGAAGATAAATTTTACCCGCTTGACTAAGAAGAGCACCTTTACATCCAACCAACTTTTTGTTGAGCCTAGGAATACAATAATGCCAAAAGGACTCAAAAGGCTTAAGACCTAGGGGAAAACTAAGATAAATTAATGGTAAAGATTCCACTCTTCATCCAATAATTTTTTGTATTTTAATATTTATAGGCTCTGTTATGTTGAAGAAACATAAAGATCTTTCCTATCTATTAACCAACTAACGATACACCATCTCATTATCATCCAAGGATTTTTTAAGATTTCTAGCTTCACCCACTATAGATCTCCCTGTCAAAAGGGTATCATCCACAAAATGTTAATGAAAGTAGACCAAATTACTATAATAAGGCACCAAAGCCATTAGGGATCTTTGATAGACCATTCTTTTAAGGTTCATGCCAAGGAATTCTACTATAATAGGAAGAAGAATAGGGGAGATGGGATCACCCTACCTTAACCCTCTATAGTTCTTAAATAAATGTGAACAAAACCCATTCATAATGACATATATGGAAGCAACAGATATGAGTTATCATTAACCAACTCTTTTGTGTAAGAAGTCCCAATCAATATGATTCTAAGCTTTTGAAATGTCCAACTTGGGAGGAAATCCTTCAATCTTATATTCCATGAGAGAATGCACATTTTCATGGAAATTAATAATTTATTGAAGGATCTACCTTTTAGGAATGAAGAAATTCTTCTAAGGAGAGATCAAGCAATGAATAATAATCAATCATCTTGAATTCATAATCTTAGAGATTATTTTACAGAAGGAGTTATAGAGGGTTATAGGTCTGAATGCTTCAAAGAATGTAGCTCTAGGTCGCTTAGAGATGAGGACCAAGAAGGTAGCATTTATCTCCTTAAGATGGCTCCTTGAACCAAAAAAATCCTTAATAATAGTCACCACATCATCGTGCACAATCTACTAGAGCCAATAAAAGAAGAACATAGGAAACACATCATGTCCTGCAATTTTATTGCCTTCAAAAGAAAAGACAAATCTCTTGATTTCTTCCCTGGAAAGATTTACAATTAGAATTTTTCAATATTCTTCCTTAACAAGTCTAGGGACGACCTTTAAAAGATAATCTTGCATTCCATGATAAACTCCATCATTCACCAAAAGAATATTATTGGAAAAAAAAGACAGTTTCACTTTTTCTCTCTTCATCCTTCTCAAAATAATTAACATTGTGTTCTATGTGATAAATTTTATTTAAATCCCTATGCTTCAGTGAAATCATGTGAAAATATCTAGTATTTATATCTCCAGCTAAAAACTAAAGAGCCCTAGATCCCTGCTTTCCTCTTTATAAATTATATCATGAATCTTCACGGGAAGCTCATTTTCCTTCATCTTATTATTAGAAATTTATCCATCTAGCTAGATTTTATCTTGCATATTTTACAAAAAATATTAACAAAGGTTTCTTTATTCCATTCTTCTAACCTTGGTTTTTACTTCTTTCAATTTCTTGGCAGCCCTAAACATATTTGTCACAGAGATGAAAATACTCCACCATTTCCTAACTTCCTAAAGGAGCTAAGGGTGGAAAATCCACATGTGTTCAAATCAGAAGGGTAAATTTCTCTTAGAAAAAATAGGATCCACAATAAAAGTAATTGCAAAGTGATTTGAGCCCACACTAGAAAGAGACTTTCAGGAGCAAAAAATTATTTGAAAACTATTGATCATAAATTAAAGTTCTACTGAGTCTAACTTGAATAAAATCTAAAGGCTATCAAATCTTTGATTTGACCATGTATAGGAAGATCCTTATAGATCTAAAAAATGAATAACTAATTATTGGTGAAGTCCATAAGATCCATTCTACTTTCTAGATTCACTTGTGATCTTTTGAACTTCTCATTATCCTTGAGAGGGATACTGTAGTCTCCCGTGATGACCCATTTTTCATTTATTAATTTCCTCCAAATGACAACAAGCTCTTTCCAAAAAATCTTTCTTGCTAATTTCCCATTAGGGGAGTAGATGTTGGATTTGATCCAACAAAAATTATCTTTTATATATGCATAAAACTTGTAGTTATATGATTGGTACTCTAAAAAAATGGCTTTCCTTTAATAAAATTCAGATTTAAAAAGGTAAAAATTCCCCTTGAGGAACCTGAACCCCTACCTACAGAAGAACCAATTCTCCAGCCAGTGTTGGAGCTGGTTAAGAACCCCCTGAAGCCCCCCCCAGAGAGGAGGATGGTTAACCTTTCTAAAGTAGAACAACCTGCCATTGTGGTTGCTCTGGAGCTAAAATCCCCAAAGTCGGATGCTAAACCCCCTCCAAAGCTTGTGAAGAAGAACTCTTCCAACTCCCTTGACGGTCTGGAGGAAGATGATGGGGAATGGAAAACACAGAGAAATAAAACCAAACCTAAGAAGGCTGATGTGGGACTAGAAACTCCCAAGGGAAGGCCATTGGACTGTGCAAGGAGATCAAGAGGGACCACAAGGGATGTTGCAGCAAACCCTCGAATCTATCTTTAAAAGTAAGAAATGATCTACCTTTCTTGGAATGTGAGGGGCTTGAATAGCTCCCTTAAACAAAATGTTGTTAAACACTACATTTTTTATCATAAGCTTGATGTTCTGCTCCTACAAGAAGTTAAGATGTCTGCTAGTAATTTTACTATCCTTCAACCCAAGCTTTGGCTGGGTGTTGCATTCCTTTACTCTAAAGCTACAGGTGCATCCAGTGGCATTGCTACACTCTGGAACCCCAACAGGATAACTGGTCAGCTAGCTTCTTCTTCCCCAAATTTCCTTACTGTCACCTTCAAGAAGAATGGAACTGAATGGATCTCCTTTATATTTATGCTCCTAATACTCGGTCTGGTAGAGCTTCTTTGTGGGGTGATCTTGGCCTTTAGCTGAATCGGGATAGTTCTTTGCTAGTAGGTGACTTTAACACCCCCTTTTATCCCTCAAAAATGTGTGGTGGGATAATGGACTACTTTGATAGCATGGGGGAGCTAGCTAATTTTATTTCCTCCACAGGTCTTCTTGACATCACTTTGAAAGGGAACCCCTTCACTTGGACCAACAATAGGAAAGGTCCCCATCTCATCCAGGTGAGGCTGGATCGGGTCCTTGCCACCTCTTCATGGGACCTTTGTTTGAACTCTACCTTGTCTTCCCTTCCTATAACTATGTTTGATCATAACTCCCTCCTTCTTTGTTGGCATGATGCCCCCAAGGTCAACCCAGCCCCCTTTAGATTCAAAATCATGTAGTGTTCCCATCCTTCCTTAAGAGATCAAGTGAAATTCTAATGGGCGACTAACATCAAAGGTACTGCCATATTTAGAATTTCCCAAAAGCTTGAAATTATCAGAAGAGAGGTTAAAGGCTGGAACAAGCACAACTTTGATGACTTCTCTAAAGATAAAAAGGAACAATATGAAATCCTGGATTCCCTCTAGGCCCAATTGGCTACTGGAAGCTACCCGCCCCAGGTTCAGGTGGAGGAGGTGATGTAGGGGCATCCCTGATGCAAGCCAAAGACACCATGATAGCAGGAAGATGCCATGAAGCCAAGGAGTCCAATCATGTCAATTGGAACATATTAAAACAAATCATGCCAAGTTTTCAAGATCAAAACATATGGAGTGTTAAAGGTCTTGATAAGTCCTTGGGCAATACAATGCATTAAAATAATGTAAATGGCATATAAAGCCATAATAGGATAGAAAGCATTAGTTTTATGTTTTGTAATAGTTAATAAGGTCCCTAGATCAATCTAGAGTCATTGGAACAAGTCTAAGTCCTAGAAGAGTCACAAAAACCATATTTTAAAATTTGAATTTTTAAACCCACCATTTTGGAGGGAAAACAAAGATTAGTTGTTGTTTTGGTTAAATAATCAATCCAACTACCATAGTCGGTTGGAAAAGGTCTATTTAAGATGTATTAACATTGTGAAAAAGAGGACATTGCTTTGTACAACTGAAGGAAGACATTGTACGGACAGGGACTGTTTTGAATAAATTTCTGTGTTTCTTGCATAGTTTTGAAGTTTCTTTCAATGGTTTAACCTTAATTTTTGTGGAGAAGTGTTATAAGAATAGTTTTGGATCAGCCTTTAAGCATTTACTATCATATTTAACAAGTTATTGCTGTTGTCTCATTAAAAACAGAGAATTTTCTTGCATTGTTTCAATGAGATTATGAGGGTTCATCCATTTTCTGTATAAATGACTCATAGGATGAACCCTACACACACTAAAATGCCCTAATAACATAAAATATGCAAGAATAATGCAGATCTACAGGCTAACTTGAAGGAAATGACAAGTTGAAGGTTGTTTGGCTAATTTGGGTACCCAAGAACATGCCAGGTGTGTAGCAGCCGGGTATTTGGCTTAACAAGGTATATATATTATTTGACATTCTTCAATTAAATGTTGAACCTATGGTGAATCATAAATTTCAGGTCCTAGAAGTGAGTGCAAGTTGTAGATTGGTGATACCCTTGGTGGAAGAGGGTTTTGAAGTCTAATTTGGGGCTTTGGCATGAAATGAGTTCATAGATCAAAATTGATTGTGGATTTGTCTAATTGGACCTGAATCATGAATTTCCTATGAATTTGGAGGTTTTTGGATAAGTCTTTTGGGTAGTTGCTTTGTAAAAGTGCTTAAAAATCACTCAAAAAATCATGACAGCAAATTTTTGGGGCACACTTTCCAAGACAATGCATATTGATTTTTAAACATGTTGTAGAACTCCCAAATGGGTATCTAGAACACATTTTTATTTGCAGGGTCCTTTGGAGAAAGTTGGAGGAAAAGAGCATAAACTGCTGCTGGAGGCCTAGTTGGCGGCTAATAGGCCTAATTGACTGTTTTGAGAAAATTGTCCATTTTAGGGTGCATAGAAGCTTGAAACTCCTTGAAACCACTTGAATCACCCTTATTAACATATTCCACAGCATCTCTAAAAGTTTGGAGTCAGGATCTGAGGTTTTAGCCACATTTTGCCTTTGAGTGCCTTATAGGCCTATTAGGAACCTTGTGGGTTAAACAAGTATTTGGTTGAAATCCATCACCTTTCATTGCCACTCTACATCAGGAGGAGTTGACTAGACACAAGTGGCAAGAAAACCTTAAAAAAGAAGAAATATTCTAGAAGTAGAGATCTAGAATCTAGTGGCTTGCTGAAGGGGACAAGAACACGACCTTCTTCCATACATTTGCCAACAATCATAAAATAAGAAATACCATCACTACTATTAATGATGAGGGAGGGAACAAAGTCAAGGAGAAGGATAAAATCAATCAGGTTGCATTTGACTACTTTAAGGGGTTGTACTCTAATGAGGATCCTATATGCCCTAACATCATCCATAATCAACTCTTGGACCACATCCAAAGTGCTATAACTCATGGGGATAATGACTAGCTCACGAAGCATGTTTCAGATGAGGAGGTCAAGAATGCGGTCTTTGCTATGGGTGCTTACAAAGCCTCAGGGTCGGATGGATTTCCTCCAGGTTTTTTCAGGAATATTGGGACATTGTGGGGATTGATGTGACCTGTGCTACTAGAGACTTCTTTAGGACTAGGTGCCTCCTCAGAAAACATAATAAAACCTACATTATGCTTGTCCAAAACTTGACAATCCTACCCCTATGCTAGATTTCAAGCCCATTAGCCTTTGCAATACCTTCTAAAAGATACTTACAAAGATCTTGGTTGGCAAAATCAAGACTCTTCTAGATAAGATCATTAGCACTACTCAGAAAGGTTTTGTTCTGGGAAGACAGATCCTTGATGCGGCCATAGCCACCCATGAAATCATACACTCTATGGATAGGAGCAAGGTCCCAGGTATGGCCTTTAAACTAGATATCTCTAAAGCTTATGACAAAGTTAATTGGTCATTCTTGCTTAAAATTCTAGCAAAGATGAGCTTTAATGAGAAAGTTATTTAGATTATACAAGAATGTACCCAAACTGTTAGCTTTTTTGTGCTTGTCAATGGCACTCCCGGTGGCTTCTTCAAACCTAAAAAGGGTCTCAAATAGGGAGACCCTCTCTCGTCCTACCTCTTTATTATGGTGGCCGATGTTATTAGCAGGAATTTGAGTATGCTCTCCTCTATGGGAAGATTAAAAGGCATCAAACCTACTTCTACCCTACAGTAGGTTGTGTTAGAGCAATTTGTGGATCTGACCCCTTCCTTTTTGGGTATTCTTTAGTTATTGAGGCCAGACAGTGGAAACAAATCCTTGAAAGTTATGCTTGGGCTTTTGGACAGTGTATTAACTATCAAAAGAGTTGGTTGTTCTTCTTCAATACCCCCATGGAGTTACAAAATAGAGTGCTTCAAATCTTGGTTTTTCTATCGGCTTCGCTCCCTTTTACCTACCTTGGCCTACCCCTTATGATTAAGGAGGTGTCCCAAGATTTCTGGAATTCCATTCTGGAAAGAACCCAGAGGAAGCTAGCTGGTTGGAAGGGGGAGATTTTAATCAATGTAGGTAAACTTCAGCTCATGGCCTCCACTCTCCAAGGTGTCCATGTTTACTTATTTTCCCTCTTTAAGATCAGAAGCAACATGACAGACAAACTTGAAAGAATTCAGAGAACCTTTCTGTGGGTGGGGTCTAAAGAAAGGAAGAGGATGTCTCTTGTCAATTGGGACACTGTCTTCCTCCTGAAAGAGATTGGGTGGTCTAGGGCTAAGAAAAATTGGTTTAATGAATAAAGCCCTTACCACGAAGGTGGCATGGAAAATCATAGAAGGAAAAGTGGACTAGTGTAGAATAATGGAAGCAAAGTACCTCCAAGGACATCCCTATGGGAGGTTGTACCATGATAGTGACCTTCTAAGTGGATCCAAACTCTGGATGAACATCTACAAATGCAAGACACTGCTGTCTAAAGGAGCTTTTTGGCATATTGGAATGGGAGATCCATTAGATTCTAGAATGACCATTAGATCTTGAACCAACCTAACTTGGGCTGTAGATTCAAACCTCTAATGGATTACCTTAGACCTGTCCTTGGTAACAAAGCCTCCAACTACATCATTGGCAGGGACTGGAAGAATATACCTAATTAGATAAGGGACAGACTGGACCTTCAACATTTGGCAAAGGAACTCATGGAAACTTTGACCAAAATCATAATTTTAGTGCTTGATGACTCCATTTTATGGGCCCCCACCTAGGAGGGTACCTTCTTAGTTAAGTCTACTTATAAGATGCTTCTAAAGGAGGAGAATAACCTGGAGGACTAGAAGAAGGTGTGGATCCCCTAGCTCACACCGAAAATCATTTTTTTCTGGTGAACTCTCGTGCATGGTAAGATCCTAACCCAGGATAATCTTATAAAGAGGGGCTTCTCCATGGAAAACATATGTCTCCTATGTAAGGAGGAGTAAATGGTGAATCACCTATTCATCCATTGTGAGTATGCCACTAGCATCTGGTAGGAGGTCATTGGAAATTTGGGTATCCCATGGGTCCTTGGTAGAGATGTCCATCAATTTATTAATTGGAGATCTCCCTCCAATCACCCCATCCTCCAACTCCTTTGGCATATGCTACCCCCCCACTTCTACTGGACCATCTAGAAGGAAAGGAACAACAGGATTTTTAGGGAGGCTACTAACCAGTCCAAGACTTGTCTCGATATTGGAACTAAGTTCCTGTGTGAAAATGCCAAGGTGGCTAAGTGGAAGCTCCCTTCCTCTCCTCCTACTACTTGAGAGGTTAGAATTGCTGACAGGTGGAATCTCCTAGCTAGGTTTTCCACGTTTGATGATGCTAAGCGGATAGCTAGGGAAGCTACCAGATGGATCGCCCCTCTCGGTGATTGGACAAAATTAATCTTTGATGGGGCTATAAATAATCTTGGCTAGGATGGGGGTGGTGTCCTGAGAGATCATAAAGGCACTTTCTTGTTAGTTTATGTTGGTTCGCTAAATAACTACACTGTCACCTAATATGAGGGAATGGCCCTTCTTTAGGGGATTAAATTTGTAAACCAAATGAACATCAGGTTGCTGGAAATTGAGGGGGATTCCAAAGTGATTGTTGAAGCTATCAAAAGTGGAGCTAATGCGGGTTGGTGAGTCAAATCTATTATGCTTGAGATCCGTGAGCTGCTCATTAGCTTCCAGTGCATGACCATTAGACACATGTACAAAGAGGGGAATTCGATTGCTAACTTGATGGCAGGCATATGCCTAAAGCAACCCAAACTTAATTGTTGGAGGGTGGTTAGTGATTTACCTATGATGACTTAGCAACTCATCAAAGGAGAAATGAATATTACAATTTAAAATGAGCCACACTGTCATATTCATTTTGAATCCTTCCTAGATCATGTGTTGGCGTGCTTTGGCAATTTTTATGATTATGAAAAGGAGAACCCAAAACCCCATAAAGGATCATCATTAATTTTCAAATGTGTAGAGAGAGAGCTATTTGAATCAGAGGGCTTACTTGGCTAATAAGGACAACAAGTGCACCCCTGGCATTATTGCTATTAATGGCACCTAGAGATCCATTAGATCTAGCAGTATGGAGCCCATTTCCCATTATTTCACCCAAGGCTAGCTTTTTAAGTATAATCTTTCCTTGAAATGGCCACGCAAAATAAGTGGTTTTTTATGATCTGCCAAGAAGCTTGCCTCTCTGGTTTTTAGGATACTATAGCATAGGAAGGGTAGAGCCTAGAAATGGGAGGCAATACTCTTCACATCAAACCTGACAAGATCAACAAGGCTTTCACCTCTGATGCCTTGGTGAACCACTATTGCAAAGAAAGTGGCATATGGGGTTTTATGGAGAGAATGAAAGGTGGACATGATGAGTGAATTTAAAAACAATTCATCTTGTCCTAGAACAATAGGAGTGTCTTGATTGGTGGCATTCACTTCTAGATTAATGAAGAGGTCATTGAAAATGTGACAAGCCTCTCTATGGAGGGGAGGAAATACAAAAAGACCAGTCAGACTCCTGACCCTACCAGCCTTAACCAGTTTTTTAGGGAAGGTGAGAATCTGGTGAAGAAACAAGGGGGTTATAACAGGGAAGAGATGATAGACTTTTGGCCAAAGATATGTCTCATTATCATGAAGTATTTTATGTTGGAAGGTAAGTTCACTATTTTCTACTACTATCACTTACCGTTCCTGAATCATATTAGAAATAAGGACTTAATTTCCATACCCTTCTATTTGTTGCATTCCATAGAAAGTAATATCCTGGATATTAAGGACAACCCGGATAAATCCATCCCTATTCTCCATTGTGGCCTCCTTCTCTCCATTTACCACTTCTACAAAGCTATCTACCCGGTGCCCCAACCCCCCCCCCCCCCCCCCCCCGATTATCCAAGAGATGACCCAGGAGGAGTCCCCGACCAAAATTGAAAACCCCACTCATTCCACCTCCTAGTCCATCCAAGTTATCCAGGAGTTTGAGTTGGGTTTCAAAGAGGGTAGAACCCACAAAAAATGTGTTAAAAACCCTTTCAATAGGAAGGAGGGTCAGGAGGAGTCTCATGTCTTTGAGTCCGTAGAGAACAAAGATCAGAAGGAGTCTGACAGTACTCCAGAGACTGAACGAAGGCCCAAAAAATGGAGAATGAATGAGAACCAGGTTAATATGGAAGTGGACTTGAGTGGCTCGGGTCGTAGAAGGTCTAATAGAATTGCAAAGGAGAAGTGTAAAATTAGGATGATGGAAGTGGCCTCTAGAGAGCAATCCCGGTCTGAAAAAGATTCTCACACCTTTGAGTCCATGAAAGGGTCCTCATAAGAGCACATGAGTCCTATTAGGACTAGTAACACTCCCCCGCCCAACCCCCAACAAGCTATGGAAATCCCCCATAACCCCTCCCTAGCCCTGAGTCCTTTTCATGATCCACAGGATAAGCCCCCAACCTCTGAGTACAATACCAAGGTTCTAGCCAACAAAATCAAAGTTAAAGGTACTCTCAAGATGAGATTCTCTAAAATGGACAAGGAGATTACAGACATCAAAAAGAATATGTAGGAGTTGAAGCATCACGACATGATGACTAATAAATTTTCCCTGAAGGTCATGCATGTTTTGGCTATGACCCTTTGTAATGTGTAGGGAAAGTTGGTGGGCAGCAGTCTAGAAGCGGATGAGGATAACAAGGATCTCTTCCTATTCCTGCAGGAAGAGTGGGCTAGGATCCTAATGTCTAAGCATCTGGGTGGGAAGAACTAACTACTGGTGTTTATGAGCTGGTTATTTTTGTCTGGGCATGGCCCTTAGATCCCCTATTTTGCATTTGGGGTTAATGTTATTTTACTTAGCCTTTGGTTCAGCCCTGCGTGGCTTATGACTCTTATTTTGATTGCTACTCTTCATTTTAAGTACTCTGGTTTAATCCTTTTAATTAGTGTTGTGATCTATATTTTTGATAGGGGCAGATTAGACTTGATATCCCTACTGATAAACTATTTTTATCTTCTTTGACTAGGGCCATTAATGTGCTATTAATGTACTTCTAGTCCCTTTGTTCCATAGGCCAACACCCTCTTGCTGCTTTATCTTTCAAAAACTATTTCCATGCACCCTGTAAAACTTACAAAATTTAATCTTTTTCACTCTCTTTATAGCTATTTTTTATTCTTAAACAAGTAAAATACTTGGTTTGTGATCCCTAAAAAAATTGTGCACAACATTCTTCTTATGGAGGCTATTCAAACCACTAATATTCTATGGTGTAATCTTCATATCTTACTAGGAGACTAGAAATTATAAATATCAAGTATGGTTTTTTTAATACAATCCACTATATCCTAAAAGATTCCATGTTCCCTATATAATATTGGAGATCTTCTTCCTTGACCAAAATTTGTGGCTTGACAATTTTCCTTAGCTCTAGTTCTGGTAGATACCCCTGACTGTGTACTATGTTGTTTCTTTTTCTTTTTCTCCTTCCTCGTATGAGATTTTGTATCCTCTCTATCAATATCTTCTTGACTATAGCTCTCTTTGGTGACTTTGAATCCCTATCTGAAAGCTCCTTTTAAGACCATGCAAGGTTATCCATTGTACCATTATGATTTTGGACTGCATCCTCTCTTGAATCTTCTTGATTTTGACTAACATCTCCATAAGAATCCTTTACAATTTCTTGAGAGTCCACTAGGTCCTGACCTTGAGTCAAATCCTAGCAAGATAGACCCTTACCTGTAGATTATAAAGGAATGTTGGAAACCACAAGGTCCACAACCAAATTAAATTCCTTAATCAGAACACTAGAACCTTACTTAGAATATCTTCCAATTTGATCTCACCATCCTCCTTCCCACCAATTTCATTTTTTAGTTTTTTAGTTTTTTGGCTCCTAGATCTCCAAATCAAGCTAAATCCCAAAATAATCCTTCTTTTCAAGTGCTTTCACAAGTTCTTGTGACATATTACATTTATAATCACCATTTTGTATTTCTTTTTTCTTGTTTCCTTCCCACCAGGCTTCATTTTCTAGATTTTCTTTTCTTTAGGTTAGGGTTTATCTTTCCCCTTTCTATCATTAAGGGTGTATTTCATTTCCTAGTGCCATGATTTTTTGCATTTCAAGCATGTAAAAGATATTGTTTCAATCTCAATAACCATAACCCAAGTGCCCAAATTTTATTGTATTTCAATAGATGATTGAAGGTTGTCATTCTAGGAGACACTCACATAGACTCTAGAAAATACAAAACTTTTTCTATTTGTAATCATCAGATTTATGGGTAAAATATCTTTAAATGAATTAGCCAAACCACTAAAGATAGCATCATTTTAATATTCTAATGGAAGGCCCCAAAGTCTAGCCCAAACTAGGACATTATAAAACATTGAATTTGAAAGGTCTAGGTATGAGGTCCATTTCTTAAGAGCCAAAGAGGACTTGTCTATAACCAAGGGACAACCACTCCTCATAGCCAAAATATCCTCCTTACAAGAGAAATTAAAAGTGAAGTAATCCTTTGTGAGAGGAGAAAGAAGAACTTGGCCAATAATTCTCCACTTCTTTTTGACAAAAGCCCTGACAACTTTAATATTTGGCCTAGGAACCATACATTTTCCAACTAGTATTTTGTCTATAAGAGAGATATTGTGACCTATAATTGAGCTAGGGATAATAATAGAAAAATTACCCTTTTCTAAATCAAAGATGTTCTTGACTAGAGGTAAAATAGATTTACCTCTAGTTTTCACTCTGAATAGAGATGACCATGGTTTTTATTTATCACCTTGACCTCCAGGGTCCCCCACTAAAATTTGGGATCGCTTATCATCCTCATGTCCTTTTGTGATCCTAATAAGATCATCACAATCATTGGGAATAGGGGAAACCATCTATGTATAATTTTCCTCATTGTTTCCCCTTTGATGATTTCCATCAGTCGATTCCACCTTCTCCATAAGGGTCCACCTAAATATTTTTATCTAGGTTAGTCTCTTTTAACTCCTTCATTCCTTTCTTTTCACTTGATCCCTACACTGTAACAGCGTGTGAATCCTCAAAGCCTACACCAAAATGGTATGCACCAGTACTAAAAGATTCAAAAATATTCCACTTCTCCCTCCCATTCTCTTTCTTCTCCTACTGATTCTCCATTTTAAAATATGTAATTATAAAATACTCGAATATAAAATGTTATGTTGATGAACACCAAAGTTTTCAAACAAATTAGTTACCCTACTCCCTTCTCAAAATACATGAGAAATAATAAACTCATCACAAGCCCTATGAAATTATAGGCTATATTCTATAAGGTTATTTATAGTTTATCTCTATTTTTTCATCCTCTTAAGATAATTGATGATGTTTAAACTCATAACAAGCCCTATGAAATTATAGGCTATCTTCTATAAGGTTATTTATAGTTTAGTTCTATTTTTTCATCCTCTTAAGATAATTGATGATGTTCAAAGAGTCACTTTACACCAAAATTTTCCTATTGCCATATGAAATAGTCAATTTTGGTTGTAGTATACATTACACTTTCCTTGACATAGTACTTTGTTTAGGACTCCTACTTGGGAGAATGATATCCAAGGAAAATATACTATTTTGATCATGTGTCACTCCCTAAAAATTACCAGACCCAAGATTCCCTTTATCTACTTGATCAATATTGATCTTAGTCCATCAAATAAGAGAAGCCTTTGAGATAATTTAGTAACAACTTATAAATTTAGGAGAAAAAATATCCAACTAGAGATGCCACTAACAAAGAACTTTAACCTCATAACGTGTAATAAAAACCTAGGGCCCTTAACTAGTTGTTTTGGTATTTCCACCATAAAATTTATTTAATGCCTATAGGAATCTTGAAGTCTAGGTTATTAGTAGCTCAAGGCACATTATTAACTTGATTATATATTTTTTTTCTTATGGACACACCCCAAGCAATACAAGGTTATAAATAAAAGACCACAAGATGTTAAGAGAAAGATTAGAAGATCGAGGATACTAGTCCAACCAACACTCTAAGAATGAATATGTGAACAACCAAGAGATAGTCCAAAGCTTGAAGAACTATGACAAAAGTTCCCTCACATAGTTACAATTAGAAAGAATATGAAAATAATCATCAACATCTTCCTTACACAAAATAGATCTATTAGATATAGAAAACATCCTTTTACAGAGATTCTCAGTAATGAGGATTTTTTTTAGCTTGGAGCCAAAAGAACATATTTATTTTAGTAATAAAATTAGAATTAGAAAATAATTCTAAAAGGGTTGAGAAGAGAATAAATAACGCTATATTTTGAAGGCATTCAAGAGAGAGAAGTAAGGTCACTAGTTGATCCAACCATCATAATAGAGTATTTAATACACATGATAAAAATATGAATCTTGGAAATAAGATCTTGGAGGAAGAAAAGAGCTAGACCCATTGTGGATAGATCCAACAATCTATTACCTTGAATATAATTAACAAATCAATTGCCAAACCTCCTTAAATAAATATCTCTAAAAATCACTGCCCTTGTTAAACAAGAAAGAGGGAAATATCCAATCCACCAATTATCCTAAAAGAAGATTTATTTCCATTTATTTAGATATCGAACCCTTGGAAATAATATACTTGGAAATGGAAATAAAGTTCCATAATGTAGAACAAGAGACCATGGTTCTATTAACTTGTAATTTTTTTGAAAGCTATTATGTCATGGAAGATATTTATTAGACCTAATACACGTCTATTATTTTTTCACAATGATGCTTATCTAAAGGTATTTTTTAAGAAAACATTATTAAATTCCATAATTATTCTAATAGCCAATCCTCCATTTTTTTTAGGGAGGAAAATTTGATCCCATGCCACAAGATACAACATACTCTTCATCACACACTCTATCCAAAGATATTTTCCTTGAAGATGCTCAAATTTGGTCATAAAATTCCTTTAAAAATTTAAGATACTCATGACATAAACTAGAAGATTTTTAAAATATTTTTTGATAAGATAAAGTTTACCTACTTGGATTAATATAGTCCCCTTTCTAACTAGGAAGATTAGATTTAAATCTATCAAGAAGTCCCATCCAAAATGAATTAGGGATATTATCAGTGCATAAGGGAAAACCAAGATGAGAAGAATGTAGCTCTGCATTAGGACAACCTAAAATAGAAGAAATTCTCAACTGGTGCATATCAAGTGTGTTAAGAAAGAAGACAAAGTTATTTTTAAGACTTAATTTTTTACTAGAGACCCCTTCATGTTTATCAAGAAAAAAAAAATTAACTTATTGGCTTTAGAAATAGTTTCCTCCTCCACAATAAATATATCATGAAGAAATTGTTGGTGCGAACAAATGTCAGGAGAGGAAGAGAAAAATAAAATAAATCTACCTAGGGTATCCATCACTAAGATTAAGTAGAAGGAGGAAACACGATCTCCCTACTTGGTGCTTCAAGATCTTTTTGGAAATTTGAATGGTGAACCATTAACAATAGTTAAGAATTTCAGAGTGGAAATGAAATAATCAACAATCTAGATCACCCTTATATTAAAATAAAAAACACCTAGAACTCTCAAAGTAATTTCTAGTTGACATGGTAATAAACCTTGTTAAGGTCAAGCTTACGAAGGAAACATGCCTTATTGTTGACCGTAAATGAGTTGGTATTCTCATGAACTATAATATTGGAATCTTATATATTATTCAAAAATTAATAATAGATTACATTGAACTTGTAGAAGAAATTATAATCTATTGTTTATTTGTAAATAATATATTAGGTATCTTTAAAGTGTGATTTTCCCCTAAAAGGGTTTTCCCTATGTAAATTATTTAGTTATTTTAGTTATGTTTCCATAACTATTGAAATGATCTAAGATTTTTTTTACATTATTCCTCCTTTAAGGTTATTGTAGGAAGTTTCTTTTCTACTTATTTCTAGATACCACAATTCTTTCAAAATCTAAGCACATCGAAACCCAATTTGATCACATCAAGGATGTCACCCCCTAGATTTTTTGTTTATATAATTGTCACTAAACATATCTATAGTTAGGTCAATACTGGTCAAACTCATACAATATGTTAAAATGCCTCTTATGCACATAATATTTATGAAATACAAAGTAGAAAACTATAAAATGGTATTACAAAACCATGGGATAAGACCAACCATAATAGATGCACAAAATATCCATTTCTGGACCTCTAAATTAATGAAAAAAGATTAGGATTTTCAATGATAAATTATATATAAAATTTTGTTTCAGGGGAACTAGCCCAAAAAACCCTTGCCAAAGCACACTACCTACAACACTTAGATATTCATGTGTCTAAAGCCAACAAGTGGGTACCCTTCTCCCAAATTGTTTTCTTAACATATAAATAATAATATTTTTATCAATAATAAATTTTAATTATTATAGGGTTGAGACACCATTAATTTAAAACTTTTGGATTCCAAAATTTAGTTATACCCCCATCACCACCATTAAAATCACTATAGTAGACAAGTTGGAATACTTAAATACACATATCTTAATCTTTTGATGATTGTCACTCTATATTTTTCTATCTCATACTAGATTGATATCAACTCTATGATATTTGATGTGATTTGAAAAGATATCTTATTTGCGGGGATTATTAAGCCCCCTTATGTTCCATGGTATTATTTTCTTTAAATCTATGAGGTGAGCTAGTAAGGCCCATCTCATGAAAAGTCTTCTTCTAGTCCACTAAATTATCTCAAACTTAGCATGCTTATCATAATTTTGAATGGAAATGATTGAGAAGAATCCATATTTCTATGTTTATACTTAACCACTATAATAGGTTGCTTACACGAAAAAAATGGAGGGAGCTTCTAGTAACTTCACAATAGAGTTCAAAATAGGAACAATCAAAAGTTCTTGACCCTCTAGAGGGAATCTCTCACCCACTAATTTAGAAATTGCCACCATAATATAAACCAAACCATCTTTAATAGGTTCAAGGTCTACACTAAATTGGGAGGGGAAACCACAAGAAAATGCATCTTAACTTCATCTTGAAGATTATTAGGAATAGTAACTTAGATTCAACTGTAGCATACCCAACTAAATTGGGAAGGGAATCACTAGAACTATCTATATTTTTTCTTTTGCCAAATATTCTTGGTAGATTTTAAGGATTTGGAAGGGAAATCTTTAGCCTAGTGTTCCACCTTCTTACAATGGAGGCATGTGAAAAAATAATCTTAATTATGATTTATGTGGGAAGATCAATAATTTGGTTAACATGGAGATAGATCCGACCATATAACAATCCTTTTCTCAAGGAAGTCATGGGGTGAATAGACAAAAATTCCCAAAATAAGAAATTAATCCATTGAAAATTTCATCATCCCAATATTCATGATGAAGACCCATCAACATAATCAAAATTAGGCAAACATACAACACTAGTCCTTAGGATTGGACCTTGCTTCCCATTCCTTAAGGGATATTGCTGAATAACTAAATATCCAAGGAGTACCTCAAAGAAAAGGTAATAAATCCTCCTTGCACATAAAGGAGAAAGTGAAGAAATCTTTCACCATAGCAACAGAATCCACCTCGCCTTTATTTTTCTATTTTATTTCTACCCTTACTTGAACTGATTTAGCATTTGGGCATGATCAATTAAACTTACCAATCAAAGGAAAATCCATTGCAAATATATAATTAAAATTCTATATTTTGAAATAGTTCAATAAAAAATTAAACTCATTTAATATTAAAAAAAATATTAAATGATGCAACAAGAATATTAACAAAATATGTGGAAACTCAGTTAAGCAGGTGATTAAACTTATAAAATTAATGTGGAAGTGGAGAATTAAAAATAAAAATATTTCCATATGAACATGAGATATGCATGGAGACACTTTTGTAGGAAAAACTCTACCCATATAGAAACCAAACTAGATTAATAATTGTGTAAACCATAATTCAAGGGAATTTAACAATTCTTAGTGTAAAGGTATTAATAATTTAAATTTCCAAAAATATAGAAAGAAAAACTAAAATTGAATAATGAGGCTCCAAATGATGCAAGGAGACCCCAAATATTTAAAAAATTAGATGAAAAGAACTAAGTTGTACAACATTCTAGTCATTGTAGTATGAGAAAAAAGGGTTAAATTAGCTTCTCGAATCAGAAGTTATAACTCATAGAAGTTGATTTAATTTTGGTCATAGGGGTTTTATTATTAAAAATATGTGAGGAATCTAAGGGCATATATGGGATATTTTTTGTATTTTAAATTTAGAGAAAAATAATTGAGAGAGGTAGATCATGAGTAAGGAGGAATATAAAAGATAGTATCAAATTTGAATCTCCAAAACAGGTAATAGGCTCAAAAAGAAAAATGATTTAAATTGAAAGATGTTATTTTGATAATTTAATCTTCTATTATTTTAGTCTTTGTAGATGTGATGAATAAATGAAAATTACATAAACAAATGTGATAACATATTTATGGTAAACTTGTATTTTGTGAGCTAACCTCATCATATGCCTAATTACCTCACCTCAAAAGATGGTACTTCAGAATATTAATCTGCTTATTTGACATAGTAGTAGTTTCCAAACCATAAAACATGGTGGGACTTCTTCACAGTTGTGAAGGTATTCGTCATAATTCCACTCACATTTTCTACTCATGCTTCTTTGAGCTTGTTTGAATTTTTTATTCTGAGGCAAAGCTTATCACACATATTCTATGATAGAACGTCCTACGTAGTTCGTACGATCCTATTTTACTATGTTCCATCGTATTATTTTTATTATTTTGTTCACTTTATCAATGCTAATCAATAAGAGGATTTTTTAGGCTACTAGTGTAGATTGTAGATCGCCAAGGTGCACAAGCAACGCTAGAGGGAACCATTGTGGATCCATCCTTGATACACACCTGCCTCTCCCTCTTTATAAACTTTTCCATCAGTCCAATTTCATATCTAGCCTTGCAAATTGGGACACCGAAATATAAAAATAATTATGCATTAAAAAAAGGTGAAGAAAACTTTTTCTTCTCCACAACAAAATTCTGAAAAAAAGACCCCACGCTTGTGGGAAACTGGGCCTAATAGCCACTCTATTGCCAGAAACGCAACGATTTGCTATCGTTGCGCATTTCAACGCATGTCAAACGTTTCAATGCAGAAACGTGCGTTTCGGCTAGAGATATTTTTTTTCTTTGTATTGTAAATATATATATATATATATATACTACGTTTCTTATAGGCAACTTTTAAATATCTCGTTTCTCGTCACGTTACCGTTGCAATTGCGTTTCTCGTTTCTTATTTCTGGTAACATAGAACAGCCACGAGGAAATCATATTTGATGGAATGAAACGAAGTAATAGAGGACAATTCAGGTACCCATGAGCCACCTAGATAATCAAAGTAAGGCCTTATAGAAACACGCTGCAGGAATCATTACCAACAACTCCTTTGGCACATTGAACATGGTATGAAAAACTGCTTTTATTTCCTCATATGCACAAACCATCCCTAATTAAGATAAAAAATTGAGATTGATCGATCTTTATTTTGTTTGGATTGTCTGAGCCAATGATTCATATTCCACTAGCAATTATGGGAGACTACAGGGTCTAAATAGTTAGTATACTGGATCAGGTAGCAAAGCAATAAACAAATGCAGGTGGGGAGAATTTTCACGTGGCTGCATGCTCTTCTAAATTCATTTCAATTATAGGCTTCAATCGAGTTTTTCATTTTTTAATCTAAAATGTTTCCTTTTAAGTAAATCACCTTCAGACTCTGAGCTGTATTCCACATGAAATTGGCGGACCAGACTAGGAATTTGATAGTTATTAATGGCGCGAAAGAAGTAAATGGTGCAATGGTCGATTCAGATGATAATAATCATCACAGTTTAATATTTAAATAAAAATTGGGATGGTTTGTAGTATTCTTGAACTCGGTATTATGTTTGATTCAATTTAGACATGATGTTAAAGTTTTAATTTGATACACAACATTACCTGTGCACAAGAACGCGTTGTTTCCCATTTTCAAATTTAAATTTAAATGTTTTCGGATACTTTTAAGCTCAAAACTTTGAGCTATATGTATTTGGTGATTATAGTTTATCTAAGTGGGTAAGTAAATGAGTTGAAGTTGAAGATCAATCATTAAGCATTTTATGTTCATGGAATCAAGGTACATTTATGTTATTTGTTAATTTTTATGTGAAAGGTTTTCAAGTTACATTGAAGTTATTTGTTAATTTTTATGTGAAAGGTTTTCAAGTTACATTTAAGTTATTTGTTAATTTTTATGTGAAAGGTTTTATTATACACTAGTTATTATTTGACAAATGAACTTATCAAATTATACAATTTCCAAACATCTACTTTCACCATTTTAATAGAAAGATTCACATTGTATCTATATATTAAAAATTGGTATATTTTACTAAATTCAAATCAAATTAAACGATTGTGTAATATAAAAAAATGAGTAAGAACAAAATAGAATTGATTATAAAATCCTTTGAATTATTCATTTTAAGCGAAGACAAGTTGATTGATGCATAATTCTATAATTTTTTTTTTAAAAATTAATATTTATTCATAAATATGTTTTCTTTTAAAGAATATAAGGAAGAAGAAAAATCATTATTATTTACAATACTCCAACACTAATATATTACTATTAAAATTTGATTTTGGAGATTTTAAGCCTTTAAAACTTCATGTTTGATATTTATATTTGGCTATACACTTATCATGATTTTATATTGTGTCAATGGTCCTAAGATATGATTTTTTAACGTTCTGATTAAAGTCAAGCAGGAAAGGGTCTGGATCCATGATGCTGAAAAGGACACAAGAGAAGGGTAGGACCAACATGAACCCCATAACATCAAGACATAAGGTGGAAGAAGAGGGAAGAACTCAGGACAAATGAGACCATGAATGACAGTAAGGAACAAGCCCCTATTGAAGAGAAATATTTTGATTGTTGCTAATAACTGATGAGACACAAGTCTCAACCTTTCTAGAGATTGTATTTACAATATAGAGGGGTTTGGAAAGAGCCCCCAACCTTCAACGGGTCACTCTTAGTCAAGGAAAGAGGCCCATGCCTCCAAAGAAGAGCTAAGGTTTGAAAGGTACCCTAGAAGCTTTTACAATCAATGCCACTATGAACCAGTTGATTCATAGAAAAGGGGAGGGGAAGCAAAGAGCTATAACATATATAGGTAATGCAAAGTATTCAAAAAAAAGATCTTCAGAATAGAGAAAGTCTTCCTCAAGAAGAGGGTCGTGCCAAAAGGATTTTCAAAAGGATTCCAAGACCACTCAAGACCATAAGATACTAGTAGGAGTCCCCTCGACCTCCATATGATATGATCCAACCTTTATAGGAGTTTTTGGTAAGTGAACCACTAAAATGGGAACGGAAGACCATCTCAACAATGCTCTTGCTCAGTGCCAACTACAAAATGACCAAAGGGAGCAATATTTTTCCTCTTTCCAAAACACCAAGTACCACCTCTGTAGGATAGGATGTCTCCTCAATAAGATACTAAAAATAGGTCAACCATAGAAAATTGAGTGATGCCCATATGATAGTCATAGAAAAGGAACTAAGAACAAGAGGGGTAAACTCCCCCATATAATAGGTATAATAGGAAAGAACCCAAAATATATGAACAAACCACATAAAATAGTAGGCACTACCAAGGACAACCACAACCACTAAACCCCCAAAAATAATGAAACCCTCAAGACCAAAAGAATGAATGAAGAAAGACTTTGAATATTAAAAAAAAATCTAATCCAACAAAGATTTCGTCATGCACTATGACATGGAATTCACAAAGCTCAAACAATAAAGAGAACCAGGAACTACCAAAATAATAGCACACCACCCTAGGGTAAGCAGAGGCCACTTACCCAAGAATAGGGAGAGAAGGGACTTTCATGACCCGGAATAGGGAAAGTACCCAAAAATAATTAAAATGCAAGATGATGCATACACTATGCAATGTCCTACACCATGCACACTCGATAGGTATCAATAACTCCTAAGCCACCACCAGGGACGAACAAGGGGAGAGCCTATGAAAGAAAAATAAGCCACTAGCGTAATGCTAAAATTAGAAATAGAACTCAAAATCATCCTCAACCTAGTTGAAGTAAGGGAGATAGCCCAATAGTCCACAAATCTAGAGAAAAATAAGGAGATCCAAGCTCCCAAACCATGAGACTATATCATAGACCAATGGGACTGACCATAATCTCCCCAACTTCAAACAAGGAAGGGGGAAAAGCATCCAAGAAACCCATAGCTAGATGCAAAAGAAGAACAACCAAGCCTACAACTAAGATAAAAGGAACCCTAGGGATCCAACCAGTATAATAAGTTGGAGCAACCACGACCACCCAATACAAGGGCAATATAAAACTCTAAGCCCTCAAAGAAAATCTGCCCACCACCAAGGATCCTAGAATAAGAAAGGAGATCCAAAACTAAGAAAAACCCAAAAAAGCCTCTAGAAGAGAAGTCTCCAAGCACAAACAAGGAAGAAAAAGATGATTTCCAACCACCTCTAGCCTCTTAAAAAGAGACCTCTGAAGATAAAACATTAAAAAACCTTCACCATTTCTTATTCATACTCGTCACTACTCTTTACATCTCCTCCAACTTCTAAAATCCTAACATGGGTACTCTGACTACTCTGATCTCTTTTTCTCTCCATTTGTTTAAAATCTTGAGTTGAAGACACATTGTTTAGAGTATGCATGATCTTTTAATGTTTTTGATTATTGATTAAATAATGTTAATATAGTTAACTATAATTAAAATATAGTTATATTAAATAATGATAAATTAATATTATAAAGGTCAATGTAATGAAAATTTATTATTAATTAAATGAAAAGATGGTATCAAATAATTATGATTAATTTAACTTTTATAATTATGTGATATTATATATTAAATAATGAGATTATAGAGTAAACACATAATCTGTACAAATTCTTGCTCGTTCTTCTTGAATGGTACAACTTCTGGCTCATTCTACTTGAATCCTACCATGGTTGGAACAACCTATGATCCCCCTACCCCCACATGACCTGGACCACCCCTTCAATATTGATTACATTTGTCTAGATATTTTGAAGATCCTTGCTTTGTAGGGTACTAAGGATGTGATCTCTAATGAAATTGCTACCAATAAGTTGGTATCATGCTCAAATATTGACAAAAGGATTATCCTAGGGTCATCACATTGTGTTTCCAGAATATGTCTATGGAGGATGAACTTGCAATTGATCCAGCTTTCATGGGATCTTGTATTAACAAGGAGAATGTTCCCCTGAAGGATTCAAGAAAATCTAGTTGCTAGATACCGAGACTGAAGCCTATAAAAATGCACTAGTGGATCAACCCTCTATATCTTCCACCCTAGAACAACCTAAGGTTTCACAGGGCGAGGATGGTCCAAAGTTTTTACCCCTAGACTCCGTGGTGGACAACACTTCCTCTATTGTCCACCTTTTTTATGTGGGAAGATTTATGGAATTTCATCCAATAATTGATATGGTCAGAAGGTGGATTATTTCACATTGGAATCTTAAAGGTAGTTTCATCATATCTTTTATGTTGGGTGGGCTCTTTCTCTTCAAATTCACCTCTGAAGAGGATTTAACCTATTTAATTTTAGGCATGTGGAGCTATTGGAAGCATAGCTTTTCCCTTGCCAAATAGAGGCCTAAATTTCATCCTTCAGTTGAGCTCCACCATCTTGCTCTTGTTTGGGTTTGGCTACTAGGCCTCCCATTAGAGTATTAGGATTAAAGAGTTCTCAGATAGATTGGTAACAGTTTTGGACATTATGTTACTACTTGTAATATCACTCTTCAAAGATCAAGGCTAGTTTATCCAATATTTTATGTGAATGTGGATGTGAATAAATAATTCCCTAACTTTTTTGCACTTTGAACTCAAAGTGGGGTAGTGGTCAAAAGCTATATGATAATGCCTCCTTGTTCTTCCAGGTATGCTTTGAGTTTAGGTATATTATCTTAGATTGTAACACCTAGTCCCCTAAGAATTCTAAGTTGAAGGACAATACCCTTATCCCATGGTTGTTAGAGAAGGAACCTACAAGAGATACATCCTCAAACTCTACCATACTATTTAGACTAGTGTCTCTTCTCCTTCTAACAACATGTTAGTGGAAGCTCAGATGATGGATTATGGGGATTACCCATTTCTAGATGATCTCCTTGACATCGTGAACTCCCTGAAGGATACTATGCAATCTCTTGTAACATTGGAAGATGATGGTCCCCACTTGAAGGATGGAGAGATCCCTTCAGGTCTAGAGAACAAGGTTACATTGAGCACTAAGAATAACACTGGGGGTAGGGGTGTCCCAAAACATTCTTTGGTGAGGGGTGGGGATATGTGATTGGCCTCATTGATAGGTATTAATAATTCTCTTGAGGATATTGGAGAGAAAAATTTGGGGGACTCTATTTTCCTTTCCACCTCTAGGATTCCAAGGAGTGTCTCTCCTCCGCCAAACTCTACCATTGTGGTTGTATTACTATTGGAGGTAGCATTTAGTTAGTTATCCTCTCTTTGGAGAGTCCTTCTTCTCCCACTTCCCCATCTCAGAGTGACATAGGTGAATAGAAACTTCCAAAAAGAGGAATGAGAGGAAATATGAAGGTGGATGTGGGAACACATACTAATCTTGGTAGACCATCTAGTAGAACCCCTTGGACAAAGGCATTTTCAACGGAAATTTCCAGTGCCATGTAATTAACCATAGAAGCCTCTCTGAAAGGAAGTAAATGAAGTTCCCCTCTTAGAACTTGAGGGGCTTGAATAGCCTCCAAAAACAATATGCAGTAAGATAATGTATGATGAACCAAAAGATTGATGTACTTCTTATTTAGGAAGTTAAGATGACATACCATAATTTTGCTAGATTAGCAGAAATAATTTGGCCTGGTGCTACATTTTACTATAACAAGGTAGATGGGGCTTCTAGGAGTGTTTCTACCTTGTGGCACCCAAGTAAGTTAACTAGTGAATTTGTTGCATTATCTCATAGCTATCTAGTCATCTTATAAAAATTTAATATTTTTTCTTGGTACTTCTTTAACATATATACTCCAAATAATAGAGTGAGACCTATTTTTATTTCAGGTGAGATCTTTGCTTTCATGGCTAGCAATGATAATTCTATATATATATCTAGTAGAGACTTTAATACCGTTTTATACCCCTTAGAGAAGGTGAAAAGCTACATGGACTACATTGACAACATGTGTGACCTTTCTAAAATTTTTAGAATAAATGATCTTTTGGATGTTGAGTTGTAGGGTACCCCCTTTACTTGGTCTAACATTAGGAAAGGTCGACATCTTATTTAGGTTAGGTTAGGTTAGATAGAATGGTGGTGTATTCTAGTTGAAATATTATTATGTCATTTTTCCTTATCAAATTTCTTGTGCACTATTTCTGATCACTCTCCAATTTTGCTAAATTGGTTTAAGAGACCGAATTTTGGCACTCACCACATCTGCTATGAAATAATATGGTACTCACATGTTGAATTCACAAGTTGTATTCCAAATTGGTGGAACATACCTGTCAGAGGTACTTTCACGTTTCATCTATTGAGACTGATGGATAATATTAGGAAGGAGGTGTTTGACTAGAGTAAATCCTCCTTTGGTGATATATAAAAAAAAAAAACTGATAAATTGAGTCAAAATTTGAGTAGTTGTAGTTGATCATGGCTGATGAGGCTACTTCTATTGAGATCCACTAGGAGGAGGAACTTTGGTGGAAGAAATGGAAGGATAACCTGGCCAACAAGGATATTTAATGGAAGAAGAGGTGTTGTACTCAATAGATAATAAAAGATGACAAGAATACCTCATTCTAAAGATCAAAATCCAAGCATAAGAAGAGAACTAATATCAATTCTTTGTTTAGGGATGATAATAGGGAGCTTATTGACCCTGAAGAAATTGGTGAATGGGCTTCTCAATACTTTATCAGTGCTTACTCAAACCCAAATAGTAATACTACCTCGGTGGTGAGAGATAGTCTACTATAGAATCTTCCTAATATGTTGGACAATGGTGATAATGAGCGGTTAATCAGGCCTGACACGAAGGAAGAAGTAAAGACTATTATTTTCTCTATGGGATCTGACAAGGCTCTGAGATCAAATAGATTTCCTCCTACTTTCTTTGAAGTGTTCGAAGAGGTTATCAAATGTGACCTTACTCATGCTACAAATGAATTTTTAAGGACCACTAGACTCCTTAGGAGACTGAATAATACCTTTATAATTTTAGTCCCTAAAATTCTCAAGCCTAAACATATGAGTGATTTTAGACCAATTAGTCTATGAAATATTCTTTACAAGATATTATCTAAGGTGCTTATGAATAGTATTAAACCCCTTCTAGATAAATTTATCAGTCCTTCCAAAAAAAAATTTGTACCTCGAAAGAAAATTTTGGATGCTACAATTACCACCCATGAAGTAATTTACTCTATGGAGAAAAGTGGGAACCCTAGGATGGCATTGAAGCTTGATATTACAAAAGCATATAATAGGTTTTGTTGAGATTTTTTGTATGTTGTTCTATGTAGGATAGGGTTTCATGAAGTATATATTAGGATTGTTAAGCAGGTCATGGAAAGTGTTCACTAAAAAGTCTTGGTTAATGCTTCTCCTTGGGGTTTCTTTAAGGCTAGTAGAGGGATTAGATAGAGTGATCCCATATCACCGCATTTGTTCATCATGGTGGATGAAGTTCTAGGTAGGAAGTTTTCAAATT
Source organism: Chamaecyparis obtusa (assembly GCA_027943335.1). NCBI lineage: Eukaryota > Viridiplantae > Streptophyta > Pinopsida > Cupressales > Cupressaceae > Chamaecyparis > Chamaecyparis obtusa. Next base: position 43,762 of record BSBK01004161.1, read on the forward strand.
TGGTTAGTAATGGTAAGATTTAGGGAGTTAAAGTAGAAACTTCCCTACCCTTGGAGATTGTGATGTAGTTTGTTGATGATATATTTCTATTTGGTTCTTCATTAATTGAGGCCAAGGAATGGAGAGAGATTCTTGATGATTATGTGAGTTCTTTAGGGAAACAAATAAACTTTAACAAAAGTAATATCTATTTTTTGAATACTAATAATGACCTTAAGACAACAATTATTATTGCGATTGACTATCAATCAGTTGGGCTTCCTAAAACCTACGTTGGCCTTCATCTAACTATCAAGGAAGTCACATCATAATTCTGTAATTCAATTTTGGGAAGGACCCAAAAAACTCTTGTTGGCTAGAACATGAAAGTGTTGAGATGTGTCGGTAAGCTATAACTCCTATCTGCCCCTTTTCGGGGCATTCTTGTGTATTTCATATCTTTATTTAAAATTTCAATGTCCATAGTTGACAATTCAAAGATAATCCAAAGTAAATTCCTTTGGACTGGTCTAGAGGAAAAGGCTAGGATCAGGTTGGTTAGTTGGGAGGTGGTTTGTAAACCAAAGATTTAGGGTGTTCTAGGGATAAGAAGGGTATGTGACCTCAAAAAGGATCTCTTTGATAAGATTATATTGGTTAGTTGTTGATTCGACAGGATGGTGCAAGATAATAAAAGATAAATATTTTAATTGCTCTTCTTTTCTCTACCTATTCATTGATCAAGATGTCCACTCAAGATCCATGATCTAGAATAAATTTTTAAAATGGAGAGGGATTATAAGAGAGGGTCTTTTCTTGGTGATTAGAAATGGATAAAAGATTAGGTTTTGGGAGGACAACTAGATAGGAAGTAAACCCTTGATGATGAATTAGTTCAGCTACCTCATGAAGGACCTTAAGAATTACTTCTGCACTTTGGTGTGTGATTATATTTCTTCGGAGAGGAAGTGGGTGAACCTTGTCGATGGTTTTTCCCATCAGATTCTTTGGCATGTGGTGAAGCTATAGAATCTCATGAATGGGGTTAGGATTCCTTTTTTCCTATGGAGGATAGTTTTGTTTGATATATTAGCCTTTTGGGAGGTTTCACTGTTAAGTTAGCTTACGTCCACCTAGTTAGATCTGTGTAGACCTTGACCTATTGGAAATATATCTAGAATACCTATCTTTATCCAAAAATTAATTTCTTCAAGTAGACAACTCTGCATGGTAAGATCATAATAATTGATAATCTAAAGATGAGATGTTTCAAACTTCCAAATTCACATTTTCTTTGATGAAAATTAGGGGAGAATATCAATCACCTACTTAATCATTACCCCTTTTCTCTAGAGGTTTGGTAATAATTTATAGGTAAATTTGGGTTATTATGGACCTTTTTGGAGTATTTAAAATAGTTCATACTTAGCTAGGAATTCCCTTCATCCCACCCTCTACTTAGATAGCTATGGAGGTTCATTCCATCCCATATATCTATTAGAATATTTGGAAAGAATGGAATACATATATCTTCAGAGGAGTTGAGTTCTCGATAGATATAGTGGTGTCTATTGTTATGAAATTATTGTTGGAGAGTGTTTTGGTATGTAAATGGAAGTACCCTACCTCCCCTTCTTCTACTCCTGATTGCCATCTTTCTTTGCACTATAACTTACCAACCACCTTTCTTAACTATGAAAATTTTAAGGTTATAGAAAGGAAGAATACTAAGTGGTTGTTTCCTCCCTCCTCTTCACTTAAAATAAATTTTTATGAGGTGGCTAGCAATGGGGTTTTGATAAGGGGAGGTATTGTGCGAGATGAAAAAGATAATCTAATGTTGGATTTTTTTGGTAATGTTAGCTCTAATACAAGTAATAAGGCATAAGCTTTAGGCCTTTTGTGGGGTCTTAATTTGTCCTTATCAACTAGATATTGTAGGCTTATTATTGAGGGAGACTCTCATATTATTTTCAAAGGTGTGAAAGGGGATATATAGGTTAGCTTGAAGGCTCATAATGTTGTCAAGGATAATAGACATATTCTTCCAAGGCTAGAGAGTTTTGTTATACAAAATGTTGACTGATATGAAAATATAATTGATGCCACATTGGTTGTGCTTCACCTTTATTTGAGCGGATTGAGATGTTGGAGATATTTGGCATCCCTCCCCAAGAAAACACAATTCCTTATTGGGGGAGAGAAACTTTCAAGATCCCCAAGATGAAGTTGATTCACAGGAAGTGTTGGCCTTCTCATTGGCCTATTTGGATGGTCATGACTTTGGTGAGATATAATTCTATTTTAAATTTTAAATTTGTTTATTTTCCCAACCTCCTCCAAGATGGGCTTGATAACCATTGGGCTAGAATTATGATTGTAAAAGGTGCATTTTTTCATATCCTTATATGAGGTTTTTTAGCAAGATTTGGTGTGATTATTTTAGTAACTTGATGTGGCTAATTGTATTTATTCCAATAATAATTTTTATGTCCCTCCTCTCTTGTTTAATTTTCTTAGTGTCTAGTCTACTCATCCTAAGGATTGGAAAAATGTCCTCTCTCATGTGGCTCCCTGTTGATGAGCTTATAACCTAGGATTTAATCTTATAAGCAATTATTACTTCAATAGGTGGTATTATATATAGGGGTAATGCCTTAATTATTTTCATCTACAGTTTCTTCCTTTGTGCCATTGTGATTAAACATTCTCTATACAAATAGGTTTATAGGTTAATTTTTACCATTATCGCCATGCTAGAGAACTCAAAGAGCTCTCGGGTTGGACTTTGATATGGGAGGAAAATTTTTCCTGGTTGAACCTACAAAAATTGATGAGACTATGCAAGATAACCCTTTTGTGTGGGTGATAATAAAGGAGGGAGGGATTATTCCTTTCATTGAAGAGATTTAGGGGGGTGGTCCCACAATAGTGTGTCCCACTTTTTTAGACATGCTTATTTTTGCTGAAATAACACATTTTTAATAAAATGTGATGATTTAAGCCTTGAGAGGTTCCATTTGAAAGAATTAATTATAAATGGTTAACTCAAGGCCTCTTAGATTAAAAAAACATTGATATAACATCTATACTCCTCATTCATACCTACAATGGAGTCTCCTTTGCACCTATTAAAATGTTGACAAAAAAATAACTTCGACTTTATGTTTTGGCAGATCAAATGAATCGATTTGAAAAACCTATCTATGTAGTATGATGCTATTCAGAACAAGATTTCTAATGAATATAATTTTAATACATATTAAGTTCATTATCACTTTTACATATTACTTTAACTAAACATAGGTTGTTTGGTCATTCAACAACCTATCTCTTAAAGACTTTGGAAAAAATAGTAAATTACAAAAAGAAAATTATGAAAAATATGTAGGAAAAGAGTATTTGTGTTACCTTTCTATAAAAAAAAAAAGAAAAAATGAATTTTGATATACACAGATCAAGTGAAAGCGATCCAAGTGACCTAATGTCTAAATTACAGTTAGTATCACTTTAGAACTTAATAAACTATGAAATATTGACCCAAAATGAATGAAACCAATTGCATCCTTTATATATTGAAGTAAAAAATATAATATTGAAAGAATTACATCGTTATCATATTTTAAAAAAATTTTATGTTGATCCAAGTGACAGTAACTCCTTAAAAACACATTTTTTCACACAGACCACTTTTCAAAGGAGAAGGAAAAATGAATTTTAATAAATTTTAATTTTTTTAAAAAAATATATTTATAAAGTAGAAAGAAAATTCTAAAATACTCTAGTTTACATCATCTTCAAATTCCTAATAATTTTGTAGCAACAGGTGTTCGAAAGTGAATTTTTTCTCAAAATGTTGATCTCTGTGTCAAAGTTGGCCAAAACGTGGGACACACTATTGTGGGACCACCCAAGGCTATGATGAGAAATATTTCTCTATAGCATTTTAACACTTCAGCTAAAAGGAAATTCACCATTAATGGAATCACCTTTAAAATTACTGAGGAGGTTAAGTCATGGGCCTTTCAACTGAGGGTAGGAAGTGGAAAAAGGCCACCAAGGTTTCAAATGAAACTAGCCTCAATAGATTTTTTAAAAAGGATGAGAAGTTGGTCAAGATACATGGGAATTTTAACCATGAGAAGCTATAGGAGCCTTCAGGGGTGAACCAACAATATTGGGTTACACTGTTTCGCCTGAACAAACACTGAACTCTACATTTTTAAAAAACTTTTAGATTTGGATGCATATTATCGTTAAACCGTTTGAAATTAGAAGATGAAGTAAATTAGAGTCTTCTAGGATTTTCTATCTAGATTCTAAATATATTTTTTATTTTTTATTTTTTATTTTTGAATTGATTTGAATGGATTTGAATGGATTTTTCTTTGTCCCACGAAAATTGGTAGGTTGCTGAAAACATCATTTTCAAAGAGTTACATTGTTTTCATAGAGCATAACTTTTTTCCTAAAATAGATATCAATGTGATTCTTTTGAAATTAATTTTGTAACATCCATATGGAGGGCATGCAATTTGTTTGATGATATTATCATGATTATTTCATATTTTACTAACATTTGAAGTTAACTAAACCGTAATTTTGACATACCTTGACTACATAGCTTATAACTTGTCATGTATTTGTCCAATTTCATTTTTATTTTTATTTTTATAGAAAGAGAAATTAAATACCTAGGGCATAGATTTTTTTAGAATTTTTTTTCTCTCATTTGCTATTTTTCCATAAGCCTCAAACATAGAGGTATACATATGGTGAAATATCTATGTTTAGTAAAACTAAAAATACAAAGTCATACTAAACTTAATATATATTAACATTATAATCATTGGAAAGATTTTTCTTAGTAGTACCTTACTACATAGATAGTTTTGTCAAATGGATTCATATGATATCCCAAAAGAGAAAGTAAAAGTGATTTTTTGTCAACATTTTAATAGGTGCGAAGGAGACTCCATTGCAGGTATGAATGAGGAGTATAAATGTAATATCAATATTTTTTTTTATCTAAGAGTCTTTGAGCTAACCATTTGTAATTAATTACTTCAAATAGAAACTATCAAGGCTTAAAAAATCATATTTTATTAAAAATGTGTCATTTCAGCAAAAATCAGCATGTCTAAAAAAGTGTAACCTACAAAAATTGAGGACACTATGCAGGACAACCCTTTTGTGTAGGTGATACTAAAGGAGGGAGGAATTATTCCTTTCATGGAAGTGATTTAGGGCTATGATGAAAATATTTCTCTATAGCTTGTTAACACTTCGGCTAAAAGGAAAGTCACCATTAATGGAATCACCTTTGAAATTACTGAGGAGGTGATTTCTTAAGCTGGATGGGCCTTTCAACTAAGGGAGGGAAGTGGGAAAAGGCCACTAGGGTCGCAAATGAAACTAGCCTCAATAGATTTTTTAAAAAGGATGGGAAGTCGGTCAAGCTACATGGGACTTTCAACCATGACAAGCTACTGGAGCCTTCATGGGAGGTATGTTATGTCATTATGAAATACTTAAATCTAGAAGGAATATTTGGTGTGTTCTACTATTATCATTTTCCATTACTGAACCACTTTTTTTAACATGACTTGGTTTCCATTCCTTCCTTCCTCCTTTACTCTCTAGAAGCCTTCATCATGGAGGTTAGAGAGAAGAGGATTTGTGGTCCAAAAGTTATATTATCCTTCACTAGGATCTTATTCTATATATTTACAATTTCTACCTTGCTTTATGGCCCCCTCGCTTTGTTACTTTCCAAGGAACCCTCCCCTCTACTAGCCCTCCTATGGAGCGTTCTATAGCTACCAAGGAAATAAAATATCTAAGAAAGTCTAACCCCACCCCATAGGTTTTGGCCTCTAGTTACCCATCCATTTATAACCTATAAAGAACAAAAATGTCCCTATTACCCTACCTTTGTCCTCCAAGAAACTCAAAATGGAACCCACCATTAACCTCACTAACTTTAAAATGGAAAATAATGAAAACTAGAGGAGGTCAGATAGAATTATCTTGAAACCTAGAAGAAAGAAGATGAAGGCCAGGGAAAGGTTTTTCAATGATAAATTGGATGCCTCTAAGACTAGGGAAAGCGGGAATTACAAAATTGAGAAAAGGAGGAAGAAGAAGAAGAAGAAGAAAGTGCATGACAACTACATTAAGGAGGATGAGGATTCCTCAAATGAAGAAAGTGAGAAAAGAAATCTGGGAAGAGGAGGGCACTAATAATAGCATGAGTTCAACTCATGTATCTACCAACCTTAAATTTAATTCTATGGATTTTACTACCCTTGTGCATAGTGAGATAAGTGAAGATGCCTATCCCATGATTGCGACTTCCCACCTTGGCCCTAAAAATAATGACAATGAAATCCTTGAAGATGTGAACAAACCTACCCCTTCCTAGGGCATTGTCAGTGACAAAGGGATATTCTTGTGCCAGAACTATGTGACCCTGGTTGAGAATTTTAATTAAGTTTAAAAGGATCTAGATACCCTGAGGGGTAGTGTCACAGAGAAGACAAGAGCTTTACTACCTTGGTTGACTTTTCTATCAAGTTCATGCACTCTACTACTACTACTACTTTGCAGTTGTTTCTCTAGGAAAAGGACGACAAGATGGTGGACACATGAGGTGAAAGTTCCATGAAGTTGTACCAAGTCCTAGCAGATGACTGGTTGAGACTCCTCCCAAATCTGGAGGTGGAGAACTCCTAAAGGAAATGATTGTCTGGGTTCCTTAGTTTTTTCCTTTCTTTTTCAACTTTGGTGGTTCATGGCTCATTGGACCTATCTTGCATGGCACTTAAATATTTTTAATTATATTACTCTAGTTGACTATTGCTACTCTAGTAGAATTAGTTTAAGCTATTATTATGTTGTTTTTAGTTTTACTACCACAAGGACTTATATGTGGACTATTTTATATCTGATTACATTGTTAGCTAGTTTCTAGGGTGGGTTTTTTATGTTGAAGAAGGGGATTGGCTGAGAATGTGTTGTGAGAGTTAATATTCTAGTTTTTAGTTTTCTGAGGTTTTGCCTCTAATTGTACTTTGGGTCAACCCCCTAGTTTTGGCTACTTTAATATAAAAAACAATGAGATTGTAGATAAATAGAAATAATTATTCAATATCTTAATAATAAGAAAAGTAATTTTTTTAGAACAAAAATAATAATAGGTTTTGTAATATTAATTAAATATAATTTTATATTGGGATTGGTTATTTTATTTTATTTTGGAATTGAATGGTTTCTTGTGGCTTTTCATTAGCTTGCATCGAGAAGAAATGGTTTCTTGAATGGTTATATTTTTGTGTATTTGTAGAGGTTTCAAAGTATTTGGGGGAAGCTTTAATTTTTCATTGTAGAGGTACCACTGGTGTTTTTCAAATTGGTGAATTTAAGGGAAACACCAAGATGGCTATGATGGTGGATGGAGTGAATTTTGTTTGGGTCAGTTTTTGGAGATTGATTGGATTCGCGACTAAGCGTGGTGATTTTTGTCTCACTATCCATTTTATTCTCCTAGTTTGTGGTAGGAGATCCTTCTTTCCTTGGTACTTTCAACAAATCCTACTAATGAAAATAAATGTATGTTACTATGGTTGATCAAATTATTCCACTAGCTCTATCTTTGGTCCTTGTTTTTGTGTAAATATGTGTCTGTGGGATATTACATCTACAAATACCTCACCTTACCAAGTATGTAGTGCATAAACAAATTTTTTAGTAAAATGTATACATTTTATATAAACATTTATTTATTGTTTGGGGAAAAAATCTAACAAGATATTTAAATGGAAATGCAAATATAGTTTGATTTTATAATGTATTTATATTCTTAAGGTAGTAGTAGCATTACGCAATAATAATTTTTAAAATGTGTCACTTGGAATTTTATTTTATTAATGCATTACCATTATTTATCCCCACGTGATAGCTCCATAGAACCATAATATTGTCCTCGATTTTGTATCCCTTTTACCAATCATTTTTTATTTCAATTAGGTCACGATTTTTAGGAGGCTTCATTTTCTTATTAGGGCCTTTAACTTACGCGTTATGTTTATATGCTTGCAATCTTTTCTATTTGTGGACTGAGATTATTCAATGGAAGAATGTTTTGAGGTTTTCCCATTGGGCACCTTTGTCATTTTTTTGTTCTTCCAATGTTGGCGCAACTTTTTCCCATTGGTCTTAGGCATTTTATTTCGCATAACTGACGTATATGATTTGTGTTTTCTTGTAGGTTTTTCAAGTCTATTCGGTATTTGTATTTAAAAAATTAAAAATAATATAGGTGTCCTTTTCTATTCCCGGATTCAAGGATCTTGGCACCTTGTATACAATTTTGGTTAACCAATGGATGGAACGCATTACCAATTTTTATTTTTTCAGATATCATTTGGTGTATTGGAATTAAGATATCTGCCTTATTTAGGTGTATCCTATCTTGTTCTGCATGGAAACCACCTGATCCGACTTCTTAAGATTCTTGATTTGTCTATTGTGGTGCTTTTCTTGAACGTATTTTACCAATATGTTCGCTGACTATTCTTTCTTCTCAACTTAATGCTAGTTTAGGCTTTCTTAAGTTGCATTGGATGTTTTTTGTTAAATTTAAATGTGATAGAACATATAAATTTGATAGAAAAGTAGTTTAAAATGTGGTTAAGATGTATATGTTAATATAATGGTCAAGATTAGAGTTTTAATTTAGTGTGATTTTATTATATTGTCTAATATACTAATCTTTAATGAATTTTAATTACTCTTTTATCTGTGGGTGATCCTTTTTGTTACGGTTTGTTTATTAATTACAATAATATTGATGGACCTTGGTATCATTTGGTTGTGCTTGATTTGAATTTCAAGTGAATATCTTTTCTTAGTTACAAATTATATTTTTACATAATTGTAGTGTATGGTTAAATGAGATAAATAATTGTTTGGTTGTTAGTATATGTGTGTGTGTGTGTGTGTGTGTGTGCGCGTGTGTGCGTGCATTGAATTTTTAATCAAGGAATGAAGTAGTTTGAAGCATATTATATTAGAGTGAGTAGTTATTGGATGTTTTTACAAATAGAATTAATGAGCATATATCATAATATTATAGTTATTAGTTATGCATTGCCTTCTATATGTAGATGAAGAATTTAGTTAATATTCTTTTTATTATTTTATTATGTAATTTTAGGCTATAATCTCTTAATGCAATAATGTATGAGTGTCATGGGTTTTTTTTTGGTACTAGAGGCTTTAGGGGTTATCCTACTTTATTATCTTCACTTTATGTTTATATGGTTTGGAGATCATTTTTTTTCTAATGATTCATCTATCTATGTCTAGATTAGATTTTGGAGACTTATTGTGTGACATATGTTGCTCAGATATCTTGTACACATTCTTGGAATCTCGTTAAAGGTATGAATTCTAATGGCTATGTTGATTTTGGAATATGATGTTAATGTAGTATTGACATTTGGATTATGTCTTGGAACCTTGAGGTGTTCCTATGTGATCATTATTTAGATATGTCAAAGATGCTTTTACTGATATTTTGGACAAATTGGAATCATATAGGTATTTTTGAGATTATTAATCTTTTATATTTCATTTTTTGGCTGAGGGGTTTTCTAGGAATATTGTTAGGGGAGTGGCTTGCAATGGGGCTTAGTGCCATAAGTTTTTGTGAAGGTAACCCATTGTGGAGTTGTGATCAAGTGATACCATAATAAAATGAACTCAGTTAGGGTTAAACATTAATCAAGATAATTATTTTTCCTTTCCCATAGCCATGATAAGTATTGTGTGGACCATAGCTAGGTTGGAGAAGGTCAAGTTGGATGTGTGGATATCTTTGTGGCATAAAGAAATAAAATTGGCTTCCTTGTCCTCATGAAAGGTTGTTTCTTCCACATGAGTTCTCACGTGGGGGTTGGGCCCTAGAGAGACTACCAGGGTAACCAACATAGTTGACAACTATGTGATGATAGTCTCTTGCACGTGTCTTCGAATTCACTTTAGATTTCCTTGTGATTCACCTCTAGTATCTTGTGGTCTCCTTCTTAGTGTCTCATTTGTATTTTGTTTTGTAACCCTCGTGTATTCCTTTGTGTAATGTTTTTTTTTACTTTATGGTGTACCCGTTATTTCTTGTTGGGTGTAGGGCTTTGTGTCTCTTTCCTACCTTGTAGGGGTGGGCCTTATGGTTCCATATAGTTAGGTGCTAAATATTATTCCCATTAAGTTTGATAATATTGTTTGTGAGATTAGTCGATGAATTCTCTATCAATATAAATCTTATTTATAGATTCATAATAGATGATTATTATTTTACCTTGTAACATATGATGTATTATAGATCTTGGCTTTGTAAATGTAAACTCTTTGTAGATATAATGTATATTTAACTCCATCATAGATATCATAGATTCATTAACATATATTCTCTGAGTTGGATAGATTGACATTGGTGTCAACTATCACCAGCTACTTATATGTTATTTCATTATGAGTTGGTAACATTTGTATTGAGGTTGAACAAAAATATAGTTTTAGTGATATAACTCTTATAAAGTAAATTGTATCATTGTTTAATTAATATGATGATGTGTTTCTTAGTAGATATGTCAAGGAACTTAAGATGTTGTAGTGTAATTATTTAATGGTAGCACTTATGCATTTTAATAAAGTATTTCATCATTTCAATAGTTTTTATTATGTGCATCATTATGTCATGTTGAAATTATTTTTGATTAAGTAAAACAGGTTTTACAGGGACCCTGAAACCCACAACAAATTAAAGTCTTGAGAAAGTCATATAAACCAAACAAAGTAAAGCATAACTAATTAGCAAGAATAGGCCACCACACAGCCAAGCAAGAAAAAATAGAAAAGAAATAGCCAAGCCTAAAGGAAAAAAACTAGAGTAGGTTAAGCCAAGCTCCTGAGCATGGTGACTGCATTGTTTTCCATGGCCTCCATTAGTTGAATAGTATCTTTGACATTTTGCACTTGGGAGCCATCATATTTCCCCCTGTTCTTCCTGGTTTTTTCCCCGGTTCTTTTTCCTGGACCTTCTATCTGCTCTGTGTCTTCTTTCTTGATCCCCTGCTCCATCTTGGGGGCTATTTTTTCCTCCATCTTTTTTATCAATAGCTTTAAATTTTTATTGGAGTTTTTTATTATGTTAAGATTTTTCTCAGCCACTCCCTTAAGGGTTTTTTCCAAACTTGTCATTTTGGTCTCAATATTTAGGACCCTGGTTTCTAGGATAGGCATGTTCTCTATTGTCCTTTCCTTGTTGCCCTAAATTTTAACCTTGATTTCCTTGATTTCATGGTGTAGCCATTTAAATGACTAAAACTAGTCCAGCATGTTATTTTTGGTGTTATTGAGAAACTCCATTTCCATCTCCCTAGCTTTGTCACTTAGAAAAACCAAATCTAGGTCTATCAGTTCTTCCTTATAAACTTTACCATCTTTATCCTCCAGAATCTGAGGGAATATGGCTTCCTGTATAATACCCATACGAACAGTGTTAATATTGAAATTTCGCCAGACTTTTTTACCCCTACCTATGCCTTGGCTATGATACTCCCCTCCAGAGGTTTCTTCTATCTTAGCAATCCTAACAAGAGAAATATTGGTGCCTTGCTCATCCTTCTCTTCAGTCTTAGGGGCCTGAATTTCAGTTTTAGTGCCTAGGGATTGGGGGTGAGGGGATTTTTCCTCACTGATAGTGATATCAACTGACAGGTGGCCATAGGGGACCTACATTGTACGAGTGTTCTCCTTGTCTTGTTCCTAAAAATCTACAGAATCCTCTCTAGAGTTACCCACTTCTTCATCTGAAACCACATCTCCCTCCTTTTCATAATACTCTTCCTCTGAGTTAGTCTCCTTCCTATCCTACTTTTTTGGGGGAGATTCACTCTTGATTGTTTTTAGAAGTCATTTCTTGGAAGGAGAACCCTTTCTCTATTTCTTGAATTCAACTTCCACACTATCATCTGAGGGGATGCTGACAGAAGAGCTAGAGGGAACATAATCTAAGCCAGAATTCACACTTATGGCCTTGCAATCCCTAGTTTCCTTACCCATGATTTGGGTTTTAAAGAATTCATATAACAAAAGGATTAATCCATCATGCAGGGTGGGATTCACAATTTTCTTATTTCTAAAACTAGTAATATTCTTGTTCATAGAAGAAAAGAGATAGTACGGAATAGAATTCTTCATATCATGCCTAAAATGGTTAAGCAAGATGAAATGATAAGTTCAGACTCCGTCAAACCTAGTGTCAAGGGTAATGTAGTAGATGAGAGCCCTTAGGACATACTGCCATAGCATCTTTAAACTCCTAGGGAGGTAGTAGGTGCCCACTTTGACAATATCTTTCGTCTTAGTATCATCCCTCACAAACTTTTTAATAGTAGTGTTAGAGAGTTTCTAGTCTCTATAGAATTTTTTTGCAACAATAGGAATACTTGTGACCATCGAAATGACTTCCTCTGTGATAGTAAACTTCTTACCCTTGATCTCCACTAACCCATCTTGCCAAGTTTTGACAAAGATGTTGATGATGTCCTTCTTATACCCATGGAGTCGTTCTATAAAAGTGGTAACCTCCCCTTTTTGTAAAGAATTCCAGATCTTTGTTCACCTCTTCCATTTTTCACTATCTCCTTCTGGCTACCTTCTTAACCTTTCCACTACCATAGCTATCATGCTAGTGCTGGTAAGCCATTGGTTCTACCAGGAATTTCTACTAGCCTTCTTTCTAATAATACCTACTTTCTTACTGAATATATCTTTTTTGAAATGAGTACAAGATATGGGAAAGGGCACCCTTAAAGCATGTGGATGTGATGTGTTAATAAAACTCATGCAAAACTACCATCTCACACCATGAGTGAAATAACTCTTCCTAGCAGGCTTGAAGAAAAAATGATTATTGTTGATTAAAGCCTTGGTACTTTGAAGATCAAACCCATTCAAAGAATTCAACTCACCTTTATGGAAAGTTTCATCATTATTACTTGAGTTATAAGTTTCCTTACTGTCATACCGAAGGACTATCCAATTAGCATACCATAAGACATCTGAAGTGAGCACGTGAATGGATAGAATAGCTTCCACGAGAGAGGTCCAAGTGGCACAGAAAATGATGACTTGTCCAGGACTTTTTCCATGTCTAAGAGTTAGTCAAAGGGGAGGCAATTTGTTATTACACTATTGAGGTAGAACAGAAAATACTTCTACTGACAACCTATGTTTTTGAGCTAAAAATATCACTAAGGGCCTTTGAGGTGTCTAACATCTTTTGGTAGGAGTGCAGGCCAACTGGATGGTTTTCTAGGTTCCATCTGTAATGTTTCTACTGGTTTCATCTAGCCTTATTTGACTTGCTCACTTTCTGCTTGGGGATTTGAGTTTAGCCCCAACGTCAGCTCTATTTTTGCTCCTTGTTGCGATAGGAGAGATCAGGGATGGATCTCTTCTTTTTGTTCTCTTTTCTCTTTGAACTTTAGTCCATCCCTCTTTTTCCTCTTTGTATTTTTTGAAGAGCTACTCCATCTTGGAAAGTTCTTTTGGTGAGATAGAGCCTAAAATAATATCCATTTGTTGGACTTTGTCAATATCCTATTTCTCCAGGCAGGTGTTTGAGGTCGGGTGATCACCTGGTTTTCTCCTAGATGAGCTAGAGAAGCATTCTTCTAGAGTGGATTCAAAGGAATCCGGGATGAAGGAATCAAAGGTGGAGCCAGGGCATGAGTCATCCCCTTCTTTGTGACTAGTGAATCCATTGTCATCAATGGAGTCTTGAAGAATTTTAACTTCCAGGTCTATTCCTTTAGACTGGGGAGACCTTATTTGGGGAACCATACTTTCTTGACCCGGTTTAGTACTCTCCTTGAGATCCCTAGCTTCAGGGGTTTCCATAACTTCTTGTGATTCTGATTTCTCCTACTTTTCCTCTGGATTGTCCTTTTTTTTCCAAACTCTATGATTCAAGGCCTCTAAGTTAGAGTGAGGATTGCTTGGCTTCCTTAGAGGACATTCAAAGTCATTACCAGACATGATCTTTTTAGTAGCTATAGCTTTCCTTTCTTTTTCCAAGATCATGTGCATAGGACATGACCTAGCTTTATGTCCCACTTTCTTATAATGGAAGCATGAAAAAGGGATACTTTCATAATCAAGCTTTTGCAGGTGTTTTCCCAGTTTAGATTGGAGAAAAATGATTTCTAGCATATCTTGGCCCTCTTCCACCCCAATATAGATCCTTGCATAGGTGAGGCACCTTTTAGCCACTATCATTGGATTAATCAAGAGAAAAGTCCCAAAGGATCTGGCAATTCCATCAAAGACATCTTCAACCCAGAATTCTAGAGGGAGTTTTGGGAGCCTAACTCACACAGGGGCCTGGACGAAGAAGGAACCATTGAGCTCAAGCTTTGGGGTTCATTTTTTCACCACAAGGGTAGCCTTTCCTATAGACCAAGTGCCCACACAAAGGATTCTGTCAAGGTCTTCTTTGCAAGACAACTCAAAGGAGAGAAAGCCCTTCAACATAGCCATGACTTGGACTTGCCCTTTTACCTCCCATTTCTTTTTCGTAAAGATTCTGACTATATCTATGTTGGGTCTGGACCCCACAAATTTACCCACAAGAGTGTGGTCCATTGAGGCGATGTTGTGGTCCACCAATTCATCTGTGATTTCTATGATGAAATTGTTAGGAATAGTCCCAAGAGATAACTGAGACGGGGCGGTGAATCAATTATCTACAAGTTTCAATTCTTTAGCCAATTAAGTATACATAAACATAAAGCATAAACACAATGAAAGAACACATGAACACAACACCAATATTTTGGTTACGGGGAAACCCAAATAGGTAAAAACCCCAGTGGGACTTGATACCCACTAATATTTTGTGCTAGTGTATAATGATCCTTGTTAGAAGATCCTTTACCCTGTTAGGAGTAGCTTTACAATATAAGAAGTATAGTAGACCTGGTTAAGGGTTGGACCCTATTATGAGTATTTTATAATAGTCCTTGTTAGGGGAGAGGATGCATTGTCCAAGAGCTCACTGCTCAAAGGGGCAAAGGCTACAACCTTCTAAATAACAGATACATACTATATCTGGATCTTGGTGAACTACGCTTTGACTTGCTATTTGGATCTATCCCAATGAATAGCACACATACTCTACTTGGTCACATAGACCTTCTTCTGATGGCTCAACACTTTGCACACTTTGCTCTACTCTGCTTAATCAACCATGAACCACATAACAACAATCACAAATGACTGCCAATAAATATCTTGCCTCTAAATGATATGATCAAGTCAACCTATTGGAACCACCTTGAAATCATAATAGAGAAACTGTAATAAACTCCAACAAACATTCATTGACTCTATTATGCATGCAACATATTCTAGGACCTGTCTAAATAAGATAATTGTAGACGCACGCTACACATTGTCAGCTCTACCAAAACAACTGAAACTTTCTCTACAAGATGAATTAACTCATGCGCTCTTAACCAAACATAGAAAACTAATCTCTAAGATTAAATCCAAGGGCGCATACCATCAAGATAGGCACAACTCAAGAACCAATAAAATCTATGTGGGCTCTGCTGAACAAACACAGGAAATTGCTACTGGCGAATAGCAACTGCATAACTTCACTTGTGTTCATCATCAGACCATGTGTCCATGAACTTAACATCACTAACATGTTTGCAACACATATCCAAGGGCACATGTCCATAGGATAACTTTACAAACAACCATACACATAACATTGTCTTTAACTTTGTCAAGAACATTGCTGACACAAGCTGTTGTATAACTGTCTGTACTCACATTCGACCTCTGCGCCCATGATACCATGCTGATATCATGTCCATCTATCATATATAGAAATCTTACTATATAGGACTTCCACACATGGTACTTTCCATATGTTGTCATCAATGACAAACATACAGTCAGTACTGGCGTACTGGAAAATCTCCAACAATCTCCCCCTTTTGGCATTGATGGTAACATATGGAATGAAAAACCACCATCAACCCAAATGAACAATTCTTTCATAACATTCTCCATTTCCTCTTCAAAACTCCCCCAAAGATGAATACTCTATCTATTGTAATATATTCAAACATTCTTCATTTCCTCAACTAAACTACTATCACAACTGAATACTACTCCCCCTAAGTACATTACTCCTTTGTTTCATTACTCTATATACTACTCCCCCTTTGACATCAATGGCAAAGGGTGTGATTCATTTTAAGCATCGGTACTACTCCAGAAGTAGAGTAGTCAACCTTCCATCAGTCCCAAAGGACTAATTCCATTCCTACTTCCTTCTAAGTAGAATCAAGGAAGGTAATTACTCCCAACTTCCCCCTAAGATACTCAAAAGTATCCCTAGGGAAGGGCTTTGTGAATATGTCTACCAACTATTCCTTAGTATTCACATAGTCCAGCTTAACTCCTTTTTCTACCATTTTCTCTCTTAGGAAGTGATACTTGATCTCAATGTGCTTTGTCTTTGCATGCATCATAGGGTTCTTCGACATATTGATAGTGCTAGTGTTATCACAGTGGATAAAAATAGGATAATCAATCTGAATTCCAAAATCTTTTATCATCTGCTTGATCCAAACAATTGTAGAATAACTCAGGGCTGCTGCAACATACTCCACTTTTGTTGTTGGCTGAGAAATACAATTTTTTTTCTTGCTTGTCCAAGTGACAAGTCTATCACCAAGAAACATTGCTCCTCCTAATGTACTCTTTGTGTCATCAACACATCCTGCCCAATCTGCATCAGTGTACACATGAAGCTCAATATTTTTTGAATTGGGATACCATAAACCATAGTCTATAGTGCCTTGTAAGTATCTAAATATCCTTTTCACTACCATGAGGTGAATTTGTTTAGGCTCTACTACAAATCTTCCAACTATGCCACCTGCATTTGAAATATCAGGTCTAGTTTGAGTAAGATAAATCAATTTACCAATCATTGACTTGTACAATGTTATATCAACTACTAGTGAGTCATCTTCCTTTGTGAGCTTGTATCTAGTAATCATAGGGGTTCCTATTGGCTTGCAATCATCCATCTTGAATTTCTTCAATATTTCTTTCACATACTTAGACTGATTAATGAATATACCTTTCTTTGTCTTCTGCACATTCAATCCTAAAAAGTATTTGATAAGACCAATCATACTCATCTCAAATTCATTCTACATCTCCTTAGAAAATTCAGCACTAAGTTTGTCATTACCTCCAAAGATAATGTCATCAAAAAATATAGCCACAAGTAACAAACCTTTAGATGTCTCTCTAATGAATAGATTACAATCTGTAGTCCTTTCTTGAATCCAATCTTTGTTAAGTATCCATCTAGTCTCTCATGCCATGCTCTAGGGGCTTGCTTAAGTCCATAGAGGGCCTTCTTCAATCGGCATACCATATTAGGTTTTTCTGATAAGGTGAATCCTTTAGGCTACTCAATGTATACTTCTTCTTTCAGATTTCCATTTAAGAATGCTGACTTGATATCCATCTGATACACTTTAAAGTTTTTGAATGTAGCATAAGCTAGAAACAACTTAATAGCTTCTAATCTACTCACAAGTGCAAATGTACCTAAATAATCAATGCCTTCTCTTTGTGCATAACCTTTACATACTAATCTTGCTTTGTTCCTTACTATTGTACCATCTTCATTCATCTTATTTCTGAATATCCACTTTCTACCAATCACATTCTTATCACTAGGTCTTGGAACTAGTTCCCAAGTGTCATTCTTAATAATCTGATCAAGCTCTTCTTTCATAGCATCATGCCAATCTAAATCTTTACATGCATCTTCAATGCTTAATGGTTCAATCTGAGATAGTAAACATACTGCATCATTGCTAGCTGAATTCTTTGCATGTGATCTTGTCAAGACTTTTCCGCTCTGATCTCCAATGATGTCCTTCTTGGGATGATTTCTAGATGTAAACTTTGGAACCTTAGCTATTGTTGACTCATCAGCCTTAGGATTCTCTTCCTCACTTTTCTCAGGGTCATTGAACAACACATCAATGTTGTCAAACATTTCTTCAATAACTATCTCACTAGAAGAGGGTTTGGGTTTTTCTTTAATCATGGGTGAGTAATCATGATATCTTTCTTGAACCATAAAATTTTCATCAATCTTAACATGAGAAAATTTAATTATCTTTTTTAATCTTAAATTGAAACATCTATAAGCTTTACTTTTAGTAGAGTAACCAAGTAAAATACCTTCATCATTTCTTGCATCAAACTTTCCTATTGCTTCATCCCTCTTGATGTAGCACTTGCTTCCAAAGATTCTGAAGTATTTCACTATGGGAACATTACCAATCCATAGCTCATAAGGTGTTTTTTCAGTGCTAGGCCTTAGCTGAATTCTATTGATTGTGTAGACTACTGTATTGACCGCATCTCTCCAATAGGTGTGGGTAACCTTTCCTTCTATCATAATGGTGCATTTTGTACCAAGAATGATCCTATTCCTTCTTTCTATAATTCCATTCTGCTGAGGTGTTCTAGGTGTACTTAACTATCTCTTTATGCCACGTTCTTTGTAGTACTCATAAAATCTGTCAGAGGTGAATTCTCCTCCTCTATCCGATCTCAAACATTTTATCTTTAATCTAGATTCATTCTCAACCTTAGCTTTGAATATTTTGAACTTGTCAAATGTTTCTAACTTATCTTTCAAGAATGTAACCCACATCATCCTAGTATAATCATCAACAAATAAAATGAAATACCTTTCAGCATAGTATGATCTTGTTTGAGTTGGTCCACATAGGTATGTATGGATCAGATCCCACTTGTTTTCTGCTAAATTGTGCTTGCTCTTGAATGAATTCCTCACATGCTTTCCCATCACACATTCCCTGCATATAGTATCAATTGGCTTTGCTATGCTAGGTAGATCTCTTACTTCCTTAACATTGCTTATCTTCACTAAGTTATCAAAATTGATATGACATAGTCTTTTATGCCATAACCAACTATCATCAACTTTAGCAATAAAACAACTTGCTTCTAAATTGAGTTGAAAAATATTACCTCTTGTCTTTGAGTCTAATGCAATCATAACATCATTCTTGTTGTTAATGATGCATTTGTCATCTTTGAACTCCAACTAATATCCTTTTCCAAGTAACTATCCAACACTAAGAAGGTTATGTTTCAAACCATCAACATAGAGAACATCATCAGTACTGTTCTTTCCATCCAGAGTGATGGCTCCTCTACCAACTATTTGTTTAGGATTGTTATCTCCAAATCCAACCATACCACCATTGTATTTGTCTAGATGAAAAAATCTGCCTTTATCACCTATCTTGTGATGTGAACAACCACTATCTATAATCAAGTCTATCCTTATGTCTGCTTGGGAAATCAATGCTAGTTCTTGATTTACTTTCTCATCTTTAGGAACAGACGTATCATTCATTTTGTCTACAATAGAAATGAATCCAATTTCTTCTTCACTTGATTCATCATCTAAAACTCCATCTCTAGCAAATTAACATTCCTTAGAGTACTTAGGCTTGTAATCCTTCTTGAACTTTCTAGCTGTAGTGGGACACTTAGATGCAAAGTGACCTATCTTATTACATGAAAAGCACTTAAAAGGAAATTGACCTTCATATTTTCCTTTTCCTTTCTTTTCTCTTTTAGAAATCATAGCAATAAATTCATCTAAATTTTTCTCTTCATCATCATCATCATCATCAAAATTACTAGAAGTGTTTGTAGATTTCTTACCATGAATTGTTGCTTTGAAGGCTATCTCACTTTTAGGTTCTATCTTCAATCTTGAAATCTCAAAAGCTGAGATTTTGTTGATCAAGGTCTCTCTCTTGAAATTAGATGTAAGCTGCATGGTCTCATCAAGGATATTGATCTTTCTTTCATATTCTAGAGTGAGAGTAGTCATCAACTTGTCCATAATATCTTCTTCAGAGATCTCTCCACCATTGTTCCTAATTCTAGCAACTACTTCATTGATCCTTTGATTATAACCTATGATGTTTTCTTCTGGTTGCATCTCTAATGCATTGAATCTTTTCTTCCATGTCTTTTTGCACACATCCTTTACTTGCCTGTCTCCTTCAAATATGTCTGCAAGATACTTCCATATCTTGTGGGTGGTGTCTACCTTCTTTATCTCTGAAAACTCACTATCAAATACTATGCTGATAAGGGATTCTTTTGCAATAGCATTTTAATGAAATAAATTCTTTTGCATTTCATGGCGTCATCCTTTTCAAGGTCTTCTAAACTAGGAATCTTGGCTACTTTGATAGCTGCATTAAAAAATTCATAACCAATGCACTGAAGATGAGTCACCATATTGTTCTTCCAATCAAGATAATTCTCTCCATCAAACTTAGGACTCTCTTTCCTGAAGTATTCCATCTGATCAACCATGAGTTGTTAAACTTCTCTCCAAGGCACTTGGCTCTAATACCAATTGTTAGTAATAGTCCCAAGAGATAAGTGAGAGGGGGGAGGTGAATCAGTTATCTACAAGTATCAATTCTTTATCCAATTAAGTATACTTAAACATAAAGCATAAAAACAATGAAAAAACACATGAACACAACACCAATATTTTAGTTATAGGGAAACCCAAATAGGTAAAAACCCCGGTGGGACTTGATACCCACTAATATTATGTACTAGTGTATAATTATCCTTGTTAGAAGATCCTTTACCCTGTTAGGAGTAGCTTTACAATATAAGAAGTATAGTAGACCTAGTTAAGGGTCAAACCCTGTTAGGATTCTTTTACAATTTTCCCTATTAGGGGAGAGGATGCACTATCTGAGAGCTCACTACTTAAAGGGGCGAAGGCTACAACCTTCTGAATAATAGATACACACTATATCTGGATCTTGGTGAACTGCGCTTTGACCTACTATCTAGAATAGTTCCAATGAATAGCACACATACTCTACTTGGTCACATAGACCTTCTTCTGATGGCTCAACACTTCGCACACTCTGCTTTGCTCTGCTTAATCAACCATGAACCACATTCTAGCAATCACAAATGACTACCTATAAATGTCTTTCCTCTAAATGATATGATCAAGTTGACCTATTGGAACCACCTTGAAATCATAATAGAGAAACCATAATAAACTCCAACAAACATTTTTCGGCTCTATTATGCACACAACATATTTTGGGACCTGTCTAAATAAGATAATTGTAGATGCATGCTACACACTGTCAGCTCTACCAAAACAACTAAAACTTTCTATACAAGCTAAATTAACTCATGCACTCTTAACCAAACATCAACAACTCATCTCTAAGCTTAACTCCAAGGGCGCATACCATCAAGATAGGTGCAACTCAAGAACCAATAAAATCTCTATCAGCTCTACTGAACAAACATAGGAAACTACTATTGGCGAATAACAAATGCATAACTTCACTTGCATTCATCATCAGACCTTGCATCCATGAACTTAACATCACTAACATTTCTGCAACATATATCCAAAGGTGCATGCCCATAGGACAACTGTATGGACAACCATACACAAAACATTGTCTGTAACTCTGTCAGGAACAATGCTAACACAAGCTGTTGTATAACTGTTTGTACTCACATTTGACCTCTACGCCCATGATATCATGCTTATATCATGTCCATCTATCATATACAGAAAGATTATTGTATAGGACTTCCACGCATGCTACTTTCCATATGTTGTCATACATGACAAACATACAGTCAGTACTGGCCTGCTGGCAAATATCCAACAGAAATTGCCATTCTCTTTATCAGAAAGATCTTTAATAGAAGGGAAGGAAGACTTGCCTGAAGATTGAATGCTAAAGAGTTTAGACCACTGGCGTTGTGATGCTTTACCACTCTAGTCTTCTTGTCCCACCCCAGCCTCCCTACCTAGGTCTTTCTGCTTTACCCTAGGGATCTTGTCCATGACCTCTTCGTTCCCTGCCCCCTATTCATTAGGGATGCCATTACCAGCATCTTGCAAAAGCTGCTACCCAGGGATCCCACCCATATTTGAATTCAAATTCAAACTTCCTCCCACTTGCCCATTTCCCATTGTTGCCATCCCGCCCGTATGAGAATATAATTGTTGAAATTGTTATTATTGCAAAAAAAAAGAAAAAAAATACCATGTTCTTCTTCATTTGTATGTTGTCTTCTTGGGTTCCCTAGTGGGTTGTTACACATATAATGGTTCTTTAGTTGAGTTGTTCCATAGATGTGGATAAATAAGGTAAAAGAAAAAATACTATTATAGTTATTTTTTAAATAAATTAGATATATACTTATCATAAAAGAGTAGTATTTTAACTGATTAAGATATTGTAAAAGTTGAGCTTGATGAAATATTGTGAAAACTATTGATTTTTTTAAAATTTATTATTTCTTACTTACAAAATATAAAAGAGTAGTTAAAAGATTAAAATTATAATTTCAAAAAATATTTCAAAAAAGAAAATTAGTCGCTTTTATTGAAATTTTCATAATTTTATTAGAGTCACATTCATTGAAAATTTCAAGTCGCTGTATTGGTGTCATGACAACCAAGGTTTGAATCCTTTTGGGCTATTACGCTTGTGTGTTTGAACTAGGGATGTGACCCTTGGTAGCCTTTATGCCTTATTGAACAAAAAAGAAAAGGTGAACCATCTTGAAAAACATTTCCTTCTCTAAGTTTTTTAAAAAATATGAAATATATTTTTTATGTAATTATTATTTATTTGCCTCTTATTTGATTAAACTAATATGCTCTTAAAAAATTAAAAATAAAAGTAAAATTTTTGAAATTTTCATGAAAGTAATTTATTTATGAAAACAAGGAATTGAGATAGATTTTTGATTGATTTTTCCCCAAAATAAGGGTTAGACTAACACATGGAATATTTTTTTAAAAAATGTTTCAATCAAAAAATCTTTCACTTAAGTGTTTTTTTACTAGATATAGTACTTGTAAATTTTTCTTGGTGAATTTCAAAGTTAAAATATATCAATTGAAAAATTTCAAAGAAAAGTTTCACTTGAATACTTGTTAAAATAATATGACACAATTAGATTTCTTACCTATATTTTTTATTGTTTTGTTTTAGAATCTATGTTACTACTATGCTAATCAAATTATTTATACAATTTTCATACAATTACTTTATAAATTTATAATATTCTATTTATGTATAGTTTATATCATATAAATTAAAAATTATAAACGAGAACAATATTTATTTTTCTAACTATTTTATAAATAATTTGAACATTAAATAACCATAATCTACAAATAAAATAAATTCTATAAAGTAAGATTCTACAAATAAGTGTTCTTAAAATTAATAACTATACATTATTTTAATTTAGAAAAATTTATGTCCGTTCAACATACAAATTAATCAACAAGAAAAACAATTAGATAAAATATATCATTTTACAGAAAACTAGTATGCTGCCACCTTCCACAACAATGTAAACGTGGACTCGATAGATTGTAATTATTAAACAAATTAAAGCTCATGCTCAAGCATAAGTAAAAGGTCGATTGTGATTTAAAGCGAAATGCACACGGATTCATTAATTGACTAAAGTGTATGAATATTTACTGATATAGATATTTAATAATTCAAAAATATTTGATGACTACGCATAATTATTATATAATTACGCTAAGGGCATTTCTTAGATGAAACCCATCCCCCTGGGTTAAACCGATCTACGACCATCGAACGATCTGTACGCATGCAAGATGATTGAAATGATCAAGATCGTCCGTGGTTTTTGAAAAGACCATTAAATGTAACATTTATGCTATGTGAATAGACTGGAAGGTTATGATTTAACTTGTTAGGAACCGGAGTTAGGTTTGTGGTTTACAAGACACTCGTTTCTTATTTATTCATTGCTATCTATTTTACCTTTTTTTAGCCTTGACATATTAGTCAAAAGTGGTACTTTGTTCCTCCTGTATAGTAGTTTAACACAGTGGTGAAAGATACATTTATAGATGTGATGTAGAGTTTAATCATTTTATGTTGAAATAGTCTGACAATTAGAGAACACATATGGAGAAGTGGAGATAACCTTGGTGTCAAAATCTCCCAATTAAATTGGCTAAATCGCAAACATATCATGAATGGGAGGAGAATGGCTGAATGACAGGTAGGTGCTTGGGTCAAATGATGCTGTGTCAGCTGTCATAGTTTCTAGTAACTTATGGGATCAATAATGAATGACAGATCTAATGATTGTCATGTCTCCGCTAAGAATCTGAGTAACCCTTGCAATCATGTGGTGAATATTGATCTATTATCAAGGCCACAATATCTTCCTTTATGTCGACTGTGGAAAAGGAAATAATATTGACTCTTAGATGGAGCATCTAGCGGTTGTATTCCATTGAAGCTATCAATGAGGTCATCAGTACTATGATGCAAGGTTCATTGTTGATGCATCTTGAAGGGATGGTTGTCGTATGTTGACAAAGAATCTGATTGTTCCTTGCGAACATGCACCATTCATTAGATTATGTTCTACAACAGCTCGCGAGAATCTTATGATTTTTATGTCTCCACTAAGAATCTTACCAACTCTTGCGATCATGTGATGACCATTGATCTATTATCAAGGCCACAATGTATTCCTTTATGTCGATTGTGGAAAAGGAAATAATATTGACTATTAGATGGAGCATCTAACGGTTGTATTCCATCGAGGCTGTTAACTGGGTCATCAGTACTGCGATGCAAGGTTCATCATTGATGCATCTTGAACAAATGACGATCATATGTTTACAAAGAACTTGATTGTTCCTTGCGAACGTACACCATCCGTTAGATTATGTTCTACAAAAGATCAATGGTCCATTTTCAAACTTCTGCAATAACTGGTGCATAATAAAATTTTCCCCTTAACTATGTGACAATCCGTGATGAAATAGCATCAGATTTAGTATTTAAAACTTTTGAAACCTGCTTTCATTGAGTGGTGATTAAGGAAAACACCTTAAAATGAAAGATTGTGATTAGTAATGAATATCATATAAATTGGTTGAATAATGTCCATGATTTTACAAATTATTACTCTTCCAACTTGTAGATAGTAAAATATTTGTTTTGAATGCAATGTTTTCCATCATTAGATATATATGCAGACCATTACTATATCCGACATTGACAAGTTATATAAAAAAAACAAAAGGATCGACATGTAAATTATTCATTGTAGTCGTTGGCTATTAATAAAATTATAAGAAGAAAGCATATACCATACTCATTCCTTTTCAAATTTATTACCATTTAATATCTACCAACAACCACAAGTAAAATTTTATGATAGATATAATTGTATACATTAAAAAAAAAACTTCTGGATTGATCTGAAGACACGTTCTACTTCTTAATATATGCAGGTGTACTTTGTCCTAATGGTTTACAGTGCAAAAAATTAAAACGCTCTTTTTTTTAATCTGTGAATAAATTTTTATTTCAATATGTATTGTGGTATTTGTTATGTTTAAATATCTTTGAATTTTTGATATCGACATAAATAGCCATTTCATGATTCAGAATGACTATTTATTGCTACTCAATTACTACATGTCCTCACTGTATTTGCAATTTTTCCTTGTATACCTAAGAGTTGTTGTAAATGCATTAAATTGCATTCAATGTTAAATGGATTGGTTGGTAACAATTTTTTTCTTTTGGTGTTCAAGATGACCACCTTCATTGACTGTCATCATAGTCTATATAAGAACTATTATGCAAATACTTTTCTGAACTAGTAACATATTTTACATAAATGTTTATACAGATTTCAATATATACATTCACTTGACCATCAAGACATTTCAAGTTCATCATTATGGAGGCATTGTTATCACAGGTTGTTTTAAGTTATGTTTTAAGGGTTGTGCATTTTGTTAATTTCTTAGATTTGAACATCGGACAAATTGTTTGTATCACAAAATGATATGTACACTTTTTTTTCAACAATGCATTAGTGAGAAATATAGTGTATATGTTTATGATATACTTTTGATTACTGACATCATACTACTTGCCATTAAATAGGTAACAAAAATGGCCTTATTAACAAAAAGAAGCAATTAATAAAATAATGGATGGTATTTCCATCAAAGAACCATGTTTTCAAATTTTATCATTACATTCTATCAAACAACAGCATACTATGAGTACAAAATATCATCTAGAACTTTTCGATGGTGTGCATACACACTTTTCCCTTTTGCCCGAACAATTTAACACGCTTGTAGTAGAGGAGGCTTTAGTTAAAGGCTCCATTGTTTGCATCAAAAATACTCTACCAAGAAACTCCACAATTACATGTATGCCAATTATTTTACTATATTTTATTGTACTTATGAAAATTCAATTATAAAAGTTTATTAAATGTCTATTTTGTTTCTTCTTACAGGGCTATTCTAATTGATAATTTAGATATAGTGTCAAATCATGGAGAAATTATTGGGTGTCCAGTACATATAGTACAAGGTACTAAATAGATAGCATCCTCTAGCAGTCATGGAGTTTTAGATGCTTCTTCATGCAACATAATTGGCATAAAACTGCTCACCCCATACCAGAAGTTATGGACTATTGAGGGTCGTGCTTTACAAAAATCACCTATCCATTGTTTCACAAAAATGTTTAAAGAGGGTAAAGTATTCCAATTTGACTTCATAGACAAAGAAGGAACTGGTATACATATAACTTGTTTCAATGAATTGGTGGATAATTTTTTTGAAATTATTCAATCAAATAATCTTTATTTGATTTCTAATGGTTCAGTAAAAGTTGCAAATTCAAAATTTAATAGTTCAACCAATCCCTATGAAATGGTCCTTCAGAGTTCTCCAAGAATCATACCTTCCACATGTGTTCAGTCTGCAGTTCCCGAACATGATTTCCATATGAAGAGTATTGAATCTCTTGAAATTTTTCCTATTATTTCACTCGTGGATGTGATTGGAATTATTGTTTCTAGCAATACACAAGTACCATTAGAAAAAAAAATGATACAGAAATAAAAAAAATGTAATATGCATATCAAAGATATCTTTGGCTACTCTATTGAAGTGACTCTATGGGGACGTCATTGTAAGAATGAAGGACAACAAATTCTAAATTTGTTCAGGGAATGTAAAATAATTATTGTTTTAATTAAATATGCTCATTTTCTTTCATGGTTTGGTAAGTCATTGGATACTATTTTTTCAACCAATGTTCTTATCAATCCAATTTTAACCGAGGTTCTTGCTCTTTTGACATGGTCTGCAGGAATAGGAGAAGATCACTCTTCTATTTCTCTAACCAAAGAGCCAACAATACTTGCCAGATTTATAAATTGACAGCCAATGTCTACCATTTGTACAAAAGACTTCCATTCCATGATTCTTATTTTCATAACAACACAAATTTCTAGACTTGATGTGGATAAATTTTATTATCTTTCATGTCTATGAATCATTGATGGCAAAAAATGTAAAAAAAAAGTTGTTTGGAATCATACTGGGAAATATGAATGTCCTAAATGTTGTGCTCATATTTCAATATGTGATTTTAGCTACATTCTTAATATGGATTTGCAAAATCCATTAAGCAAACTTCACAATGTTCCTGCCTTTGAAGGCCCTGCAAATGCTTTATTGGGTGTGGATGCAGAAGATTTTTAGTTGTTGCTTGCTGAACCTGGTGCGGACAAACAACTTTTGGATAATCTTTATGGTTCTGAGTTTGTCTTTGATCTAAGTATCAAAACATCTACTTTTGGCAGGCAAGAAACTCAAAGCATAATTGTTCTCACTTTGAAGATTGCTTAAGACAATAGTTTACTTATAATATTGAACATATGTAATGATATGTTTATGTATATATGTATATTTGACAATAAACTTTGTCATGTCAATGTTATGTTGTTCAATTTTTATGTAATATATTTTCTAAAGAATCGATATTTTCATATTTATCATTATTCTTTTTAGATTACATTTCCATATCTCAGTAGCAAGAAACTGGTATACATATAACTTATTTCACTGACTTGGTTCATCAAACAAATTTTGGATGATCTTTATGGTTGTGACTTTGTATTTTCTCTAATTATCTAAGAAATGAACAAAATGCACAACACTAAAAACATAACTTAAAACAACATGTGATAACAATGCCTCCATAATGATGAACTTGAAATGTCTTGATGGTTAGGTCAATGTATATATTGAAATCTTTATAAACATTTCTATCAAATATGTTACTGGTTCATAAAAGTATTAGTAGATGACTTGGTTCATCAAACAAGTTTTGGATGATCTTTATGGTTATGACTTTGTATTTTCTCTAATTATCTAAGAAATGAACAAAATGCAAAACCCTAAAAACATAACTTAAAATAACCTGTGATAACAATACCTCCATAATGATGAACTTGAAATGTCTTGATGGTCAAGTCAATGTATATATTAAAATCTTTATAAACATTTCTATAAAATATATTACTAGTTCATAAAAGTATTAGCAAAACGGTTCTTATATAGGCTATGATGACGTTCAATGAAGGTGGTCATTTTGAAAACCAAAAGAAATAAATTGTTACCAGCCAAACCATTTAACATTGAATTCAATTTAATGCATTTGCAACAACTCTCAAGTATACAAGGAAAAACTGCAATTACAATGAGGACATGTACTAATTGAGTAGCAATAAATAGTCATTCTTAATCATGAAATGGCTATTTACGTCGATATAAAAAAATCATAGATATTTAAACATAACAAATACCACAATACATTTTGAATAAAAAATTATTCATAGATTATAAAAAAGATCATTTTAATTTTTTGCACTGTAAACCATTAAGACAAAGTACACCTGCATATATTACAAAGTAGAACGTGTCTTCAGATCAATCCAAAGGTTTTTTTTTAATATAAACATCTTCTTTTGCCAGGCAAAAAATTCAAAGCATAATTGTTCTTACTTTGAAGCTTGCTTAAGATAGTAGTTTACTTGTAATAATGAACATATCTAATCAATGTTTATTTATATATGTATATTTGATAATAAACTGTGTCAT
Organism: Chamaecyparis obtusa; assembly: GCA_027943335.1. Classification (NCBI taxonomy): domain Eukaryota; kingdom Viridiplantae; phylum Streptophyta; class Pinopsida; order Cupressales; family Cupressaceae; genus Chamaecyparis; species Chamaecyparis obtusa. The sequence goes on from BSBK01004161.1 coordinate 72,968, forward strand.
GTTAATGTTATGTTATTAAATTTTTGTGAAATATATGCATATTTGAATATTCTTTTTAACTTGCTGCTTTTCAATTATTACAGATATAAAAGACAATTATATATGTAGTCATGGATAATGCAAATATTGAAAGAGAGGCTAAGCACAATCACAGAAATCAGATGCAGAGAGCTAGATGTCATGTCAAAAAAAATGTTATTAACAAAAGAAGATGAGAAACATCTCAAAATATTGAACTTGCACTTTCTGCACCAAATGTACATAGTTTGAACACCTCATATCATTTAGAACCAGTTGAACTTTGAAATTCATATCCTCTACTGAATTCAATTATTGAAAATTCTTGCTTGCCAGAACTTCAAATACCTGATTGTATTGAAGATCATACAACATCCATGAATGTAGCTGACCGTATCCATACTTCACCTTTTTCTAAAAATTATTACAATGCTAGAAAAGAATTTCGTACAAGGATAGATGGTATTTCAAACTATAGAAGGTATTCTATATGTATGGAAAGATATCCTAGAATTAAGATGCGCATAGTAGATGAAACTTTAATATACTGCAGATGTAATTCAGAAAAAGATGGGCATCGGTTCTCAAAGTGGAACAATATGGATCTAGGTGAACAACCATTGTGTTTGAAATCTTAACAGAAATTCAACAAATGCTGATAGACAAAATAAGTCTTATTTTGCAAGTTACTTATGCAAAAGGTGGTCAACATAGATATAGTGGTCATACTATTTGTTTTCCTCAAAATATTTCCAGTATCACAACATTGTTGCCTAGATGAATATGCATTGGATATAATCATTGTTAACAAAGAGAGTATAGGAAATAAAAAATATAGTTTTTATATTAGCAGATCTCATGTTTATGAAGCACTGAAATATAAAACATTGAATGACCCATACTATAGGGATGTATGAATAGATGAAAATGCATTATCATCATTAACTTTACAATCTACTGATGTTTCAGACCTACTTTTTAATGTAGTGGAAAATAGTCATCTTATTGAAGATAACTCATCTATGTTTAGATAAGATAGAAGAAAATAAGTTTGATCAGAGTCTAGAATGTAACAGCTCATTTATTTGTAATCTACCTACTCCACATGGAGAAACAAAAGAAATATGATCTTTGTTGCATTTAGGTGAAGGTCAGACAACATAATCTATTGCATGGCCTCCTATCTCGCCTTCTCCTATTAATCAATACACAACCAAAGGTTTATTTGTGATGGCATTTCTAACTTTTTTTCCCAACGGAATGGCTACATTCAAACAACCACATATCAAAGAAGTCAAACTCCATGATTATGCTCTTCACCTTCTACAGTACTATGATAACAGATTTGGTTAGCATTCAAGATTTAGGTATTTTATATTGAATATTATTATGCACCATCAAAGCCAGGGCATAGCATCTATGTTTGTTCACAAACAATTAGATGGATCCTTACATGTAACAATTGTAGATCTTCATCAAAAGCTATGGGATGTACCTGATGATAAATTGGCAGATCAGTTGATGAGATTTGGTTCTTCTGTACATGAAACTAGACCTTTTTGGAACCAACGAAGAGTAGAATTGATAGACATGCTTATTCAGATTGGTTGTCCTGCACTCTTCTTTACCCTGAGTGTTGCAGATACCAAATGGCCTAATTTAAACAATATCATGCCATCCAACATGCCAACAAATCCATCAATGGCTACAAGATGGTGAATATAGAATATTATTGAAAATCCACATTTGACACCTGTATATATGCATCATAGATTCATTGTATTTTGAGAGCAAGTCTTGGAGAAACTGTTTGGTGCAACTGACTATTGGTATAGGTAAATAATCTATTTAGAATGTTATTCAATAAAATAAATAAGTGTCCATTTTGATTAGCTTTCTATTCATTTACCACTTTTTCTTGTTCAATAATATGATTTACTGACTTAAATTTATATGAGGTCTGAATGGAAAAGTAGAGGTTCTCCACATATTCATGGATTTGTCTAGTTGCCAAATGCACCTGATCTTAAAAATTTAGAATGGAATAATGATCAATCGGTTCAGAGAGCTTTAGATTACATAGATTAGTATGTATCAGCATGGAATCCATAAAGCATTCACCAAAGAAATCAAGGGTTTTTTTTCAGATCTCTTCATGATCCTTGTCTAATGACTACAAAGATGATATATGCAATAGATGTGACTTCTGATTATAGTGATTTGATTAATCATGTACAATGTCACACAAAATGCTCTTTGCAGACATGTTTAAGAAGAAAAGGTGATTCTATTTCATGCTATTATAAAGCTCCATGGATGACAAAAGAAAAATTTGAGTTAACACTTATAGATAAAGCCAAACCTAAACATACAACAACACACAATGATCATCAGCTAAACTTACATAACATATAGATGCTTTCGATATGGAGATGTAATATAGATTTTCAACATGTTCTTTCAATTGATGCAGTTATCAAGTATATAGCAAAGTATGCAGCAAAAGCAGAACAAAAATATGAAACATATCATGCAATGATATGTAGAATATCTTCAAGTTTGAATGGTACAATGTTTGCTCTAGCTGCACTTCAGAAAATGCTTCTGAAAAATCTTGTTGACCATGATATAGGTGCCCAAGAAACCTACCATATTCTACAGAAGCTTCCCTTATCCAGGTTTGCAGTGGACAGTTTGTATCTTTGAATGTGAACCAAAAAAATCTTCAACGTCTACCTATATCAGACATGCCAACAAGCTTATGCCATAACCAAATTGACAATTATATGGCACGCCCACCAAGTTTATAAATTTTTTGTCTTATTGACATAACCCAAAGATGGACATTTAAAGCTACCCGAAAGCAAGACAAATGGAAACAAAGAAAATCACCTTGCATAGTTAGAGTCTCACCTACATTTATCAGTATTCCTTCTAGAGAAGACATTTCTAATCCAATTTTTTGTTGGAGTGAACTTTTGTTATACAAACCATTATGCAATATTAAAATAGAATTTGCAGATTTAGATGAAGGAATAATAGAACGATGGGAAACTTTTTCATCAACATATAAAGCATGGCATGTACGTAGAACACATACAGATGCAGAAGAAGCAGATGATCCTACAAATCCTACAGTAGATCCAAATGCAATGCAAGATAGTATACCAGATGAATGGAAAGTTTTAGCTCATTTATATCCAAGCATGCCTATACATTTAAATGATTTAGATATGCTTGGATATCGAGAATTTGATTCAGTAAACAATTGGTTCTAAAATAATATTACTACTTTACAAAAAGCTATAGCTACAAATTTCATTCAATCAAATCAAAAAATATTTCAAGAGAATCTAGTTATGCATCAGCAAATTTTTATAAATTGTCTATCCAACAACAAAAAGTATATGATATTATTATATCACATAGCAAAAAAAATACTATACAACAACCATTATAGCTAATTGTACAAGGCACTGTTGGCAAGGGAAAATCACATCTAATAGCTCAAATCAAAGCTAGTCTCACTCAATCAGCACCCAATGGATAGTCACCGGTTCTACTTCTTGTACTAATAGGAGTTGCATCACTTAACATCAAGGCATCTACAATTTATTTAGTTCTACGTATTCCTATCAAAGAGATGGTACAATTACAAGGTCATCCACTGGCAAAATTATAGGAAAATTTGTATTATGTTCAATACATCATAATAGATGAAATGAGTTGTATTAGTCCTAAATTATTTGAAAGAATTGATATGAGATGGAGACAAGCATTTCCAAATAGCAACCACATTATTTTTGGAGGTCATTCAATGATTCTCTTTGGTGATTTGGGTCAGCTTCCTCTAGTTAAAGATATTCTGATGTATGCTTCAAATTCATATGGTGGATAATTATGACAGTCATTCAAAAAAGTAATCACATTAGAAGAAAAAATTTTCCAAATTGGCAACACAGATGTTTAGGTACAATTATGTTCTCTTCTTACAAATCTAAGAAATGCAGAACCAATAATTGAAGATTGGACTCTACTCATGTCACGGACAAGTACTTCTCTCAGTAAAGATGAATAAGAAGAGTTTCTTTCTAAAGTACACCTCTTTGCAACAAATGAAATGGTGGGTCTTCATAATAAGAAAATGTTATTATCTCTACATCAACCTATGGCTCTTTCAATAGCAGAACATCAAAAAGATTTTGAAAGTTTGAATGTAGATGAAGAACAACTTCAATCTCACATTCTTTTATGTATAGGGAAACAAGTTATGCTATGTAGTAATTTATGTGTCCAGACAAGGCTGGTTAATGGTGGTATAGGAGAATTCAGAGCTATTATATATAACAATCATGGAAAGCCTCCTCAACTGCCATTGATGGTTGTGGTTGAATTTTTTAACTACATTGGTCTAGCTTGGGATGATACTAATCCAAAAAATATTCTTATCACACCAATTAAAAGGGGTTGCCACCATCAAATTCCTCTGCATATGTCATGGGCTTTAACAATACACATTGAATCATAGGGTTTGTCGCTTGTAAAAGTAACAATTGACATTAGAACCATAGAGCGGCAAGGATTAACTTTTATAACTTTTTCCAGAGTTCATGAACTATCAAGACTGCGTATTCATCTAGCTTTCAGTTTTGAAATATATTCATGCATGCAACAAAATGCAAATGTTACAAGGTGAAAAGAAGAAGAGAGGCACCTAAACGCATTGACAAAATACTAACCCTTTTTTTCTAGCATTATTGTATATTCTTCATTGAAATTACAAATATGTATACATATTTCTCAGATTATGATCTTTGAACTTAGAAAACGTACAGTTCTTTCAAAAAATATATAAACTTAGTAACAATAAGCATTTTTTGGGAAACTATACTTTTGTTTACCTTTTGAAATAAATAGAGTATACTTTATTAACATGTTAATCATATTTATTGAAATTTCAAGCATACATTCGGATGTCTTTAACACTATAAAGATGATCTAAATCAGCACACAATATCAGTTTTATTTATTTGACCAATGCTACATACATCAACATTATTTCTATCATTCAAAAATATTAATTTAAAACTTGTTTGTATTTTTTGTTTAAGAACTTTTTCTTCAACATATTACAACTTTTTTTTATGATGTCAACTTACTATGTTATTTTTTCAAACTACCTCTAACAATAATAAATTTAGTCTATGAGGTAAAAGCAACATGATCATAAAATTGTATAATTTTCAACATAGATCTAGTTAGGAAATAACAAAAATGACAGCTTGCAAAAACACAATAAAAAAAGAACAGTTCAACAATGAAATTCTACATCTCATTTCATGATTCAATAATGAAAATTTATTACAATATGCACAGAGTGTATGATTTCTATAGAAGTAAACTAGCATTTGCAAGAGCTAAATACACCAATCAACATGATAAACTAATAGGAATTAATATGAAATTAATAGCCATGGCAATTAGAATTAAGGAGGGTTGTTCCACGATGCATATAACATATATATCTCTATGACTGACTCTACTAACAATACTCAAGTATGCAACAATAAACTGTTGGTTAAAAATACAGCTCTCAATTCTCTATACAACTAATCAACTATAGAAGCTAAGAATCATCAATGCGAACAGTAAAGAACACCTCCATAGAGTTGAAAACAAAGGCATGATAGGTCCACTGACATGATGTTACTTAACAAAAAAATAAGGTAATTGATCTAATCTTTAGAACCTGCAAAAAAAAACATTGCATTTCTCGTTCCTAGCATGTATGCTCTAATACCATATAGAATTTTCACTGTGAATGTAACTAGGAAAAAAGAAAAATGACAGGTTGTCAAAACCAATTAAAAATAAAGTACATCAACAATCAAATTCTATCTATCATTTCATGATTGAATAATGAATATTGATTACAATATGCACTAAGTTTATGATAACTATAAAACTAAACTACCTTTTGCAATAGCAGATTACACCACTCAACATGATCAATCACCATTATCACTTGATAGATCAAGACTAAAGGAAAACAAACTGTCAACCATGAACCATGCATCAGTTTACTTTTAAATCAACGCAAGAGCAAACTACACCAATCACATCAAAGATAAACAACTAGAATTTGAACATGGTTGAATTTTTTTTACCAAATTTTATGACTTCCAATTCGGTTAATTTGTTATTATCAAATACATAACTAAGTATTATTTCAACATTCAGGTATTTAGAAAAAATTATTTGTGAAAAATACAAGTGTAGAAAACAAACATTGCTCAAATGAGAGACACCCTTGTACCAAAATGTGTTGTTTGAATCAACCAATAAGCAATAACTTAATCACTGGATAAAAAAAACTAGATTTCTTTCATAAACAAAGCATTTGTCCAAAAAAATATATTATTTTTGGTTTGACACATACACAGATACAAGATATTGTTCATTGCTTGATACAAATTGCACATTTTTTTACAAGAATGTCTATCATTTAAGAAAACTTTGTTTTCTGCACTTATATCTTTCAAATAACAAATTTTTCTAATATATAAACATGGAAATAAAACTTATCTATGTATTTGATCTTTGCATAATGACTTAGTTGAAAGCCATACAAATTTATATATATTACTCAACCATGCCCAAATTCCAGTTTTTCATCAACACCCAATAATTTCAGCTCCCATTGTTGCCCATTTCGGTCTTGCAACACCATATGTTCATTTTTATCTATTGTAAATAGTGAACCAAATAAGATATGTTGTGCATTTATGGTTGTCATAAGATCCCAATAAATACATGTTATCTTTGTAGATCAACAACAACCGTTTGATAAAAAATAGACTGTCAGCATTTTTCCACAAAATTCGATGACAATAGCCACCACAATGAAAACATATGCGTTATAAATATAAGAAAGATATAGTAAATTATAACTATTCCAGACTGTATGCAAAGTCAAATCTTTGTATTGAATATAAGCCCTAATTAAATAACCACTCATGAAAAAACCGTAAATGCTTTTCCTTTTCAACAAAAACCCTAGGTTTGTCTTTTAAAATCTATTTTACTGTTATTTTTACAAAATCACTTAACTTTCTACAAATACACATGTTATAATTTATCATCCACTCGATTCATACTCCTAATATTGTTTAATATGGATTTTAAAATCTATTTTATCGTTACTTTTACAAAATCACTTAACTTTCTTCAAACACAGATGTTATAATTTATCGTCCCCCTAATTCATATTCTTAATAGTATTTAATACAGATTTTAAGGTCATTAACATTTAAATCTGATATGTCAACTAAAAGTATATTATAATCATATTTACAATTATACAAAGTTAAACAATTATGTAACATTTTAATGATTTTTTGACAAAATACATTCTATATACATAGCTAAATTATAACAATATTGACAATGTTCAATTTATTTAAAATCTTAGAATTAAATAACTATTGATTAGGGTATAATATGCCACTAACTACTATTTAACATAGCTAATTCTAGAATCTTATTATCAAATATCCAATTTAGCTGTTAAAAACTACTAAATCTGTAATTAATTATGTTTAAACTACCTATGACTACTTACTTAAGGAATCAACACCGGACGAATGATCTAACGGTCATCATTTGTTCACATGAAAATTTACATAACTTTCCGATCATGTGATAGCCGTTGATTTAGAATGTAGGCCACAATGAACTACTTTATGTCTAATCATAAAAGAAAATTGTTTCTACCTACTGAGTGATGTGATTAAGGGTTTACGGTCGATACATCGTAATCGATAAACTGTCCTATGTTTGCATAGAAACTTTCAAACCATTACGACCATACAAGAGCCATCAGATTATGTTTTAAGGAGAATCGACAATCCAGATTCAAACTTCAAACAGTACTGGTGTAAAATTTAATTTGGCCCTTCACAAATGATAGTTTGATTTCTCATAAAAGTAATTACTAGATCGTGCAGAGTAAATTGCTGAAAAGATTTTTTTTTATTGCTAATATATTGAAGGTTCGTGCATTCTCACAAACCCAAACATATTAAATTTGAAGACACCTGGATAGGAAAATTTGCAAACTTGGTTATCATTTCCTGAAGGATTCCCTAAAAAGGTTAGTCAATATTTGCACATTTCTTGTTCAAAAATTTATAGATACTTGTGACAAATCCCTTGCATAAACCATAAAAAAATACTTACACTAAAATGCTGCCAAGAAAAAACTTATCTAATAAAATTGAGTACACTGACAGGGGTTTGCATGAAGGTCTATTATAATTACTAAATCAGTTGACCACAAATTTAATGAAGGCCAAAGAATTGACCCCAAAAGAACCTAGCCTAAAAATTGTAGATGGTCTCTATGATAAGGATAATTACATAAGGGATGCTAAGATTGGCATGATTAATGCAAGTGGCTCTTTTGATATCACTAGTCTAGAGTTGTTCAAACTAAGGTTTAGCCAGAGAAATGCCCTCCCACCTAGCAGTAATCCATGGCAATGTGATCTAGGAAAGCTTGTTGTGCCCAGTGTTTTCATGGATGCAGATTTGATGACTCAAATTGCTAAGAATTATGATCCCATTACGAGGGTAATTACGAATGTAAGAGGAAATTTACTAATAACTATCTCAGCTGAAGAAATCAGGAGTGTTTTTAGACTAAGTGAACCCTCAAATGACTTACAACAAATTGAATTTGAGAAATTAAATGAAGCGTACAATGCTTAGAGAGATTACCTCTGGATTGTGCTCTTGCAATAGTTCTGCGACAAAATTGGAGAAATGATCATCTTAGGACCAAGTACACAAGAACCTTTCAAAATAGTATATTTTAACTATAGAGCAAGAAGTACATATTGGTCACTATGTTAGATCTTTGGAGAAGATGTTGAAGAAAGAATGCCATTACATTTAATGTACATGATGATCCAAATCTTACACCCTACCATACTAGTTACTTTTGACTTGGCTACCTTCATTGCTGATTTAATTCATAATGGATTGCTAGCTATGCAAAAGAGAAAACTACACAAGCCTTTCTGCTAGTACTCTTTTATAATGTATATGTTATTGTTTAAAGGTGCAACTTATTTTGAGAAGGAGATGGTTTTGATGAAACAGAACAATGGCGAGGATATGCCATTGCAATTGTGGAACCTTAATATGACATGGGACAGACATGATAGTATTTTTATAAATTTTGATAGATATTTTGCAGCTAGGCTTAGGCTATTATTTTTTCATGAAAAAACATGAATCCCAACAACCTTGGTTCAACTTGTCAAACCTAAAAAAAATTCCAAGGGTCTTAAAATTGTACATAATTGGGGGGATTTCATTTTTTATCCCGTTTCTACTATTATCAGATTATATGGTTTTACTGGAGCTCCATTCATATTGTCGTATCAAATACCCCTCAAGGTTGGTATTGCAGAGTTCATTAGGCAATTAGGGGATATTGAAAAGAACATTCTTGGAGGTAAATCTAGAGGAACTTTGTTTCCAGATGTTACAATTTCCCACCAGTTTATAATCACAAAGAGAGGATGGATCCATATTGATAAATTTCTCGCACCTTATCACATGGCTGCATCAATGGCTAGGAGAGCAGACCCCAAGGGTTTTTATAATGAAATGTTCAAAAATAAAGTCAGGTGCTCTTTAATACATCACATTTTTAATTTCCCTAAAGATATTATTAGAAATATGCCTATATGGGAATAAGAAATAACAAAGGAAAAGTGGTTAGTATACAAGAAGACATTAGACTTTGTCCAACAATTTGAGAAGGGATATGATTACCTAAAAATTATCAAACTGATTGGAAAGAAAATATACATTCTTATGGATAATTTTCAAGAGATTATACAAACTATAAATGAGAAAAAGGAGAAAGCCATAAAAGCTAAACTAGAGAAGGCTCAATCAATATTGACAAAGCCTGGATTTGTAAAACTATTTCCCCCAAGAAAATACATGGTACAAAATAAAAATGGTTATAATGTGGTCAACCAGGATCTGAGAAGCACGAACAACAGAAAAGAAAACAAGATGTTCCTTCCACATCACAACAGCTATGAAAACATGAAATTGTAGACATTCCATAGTCACCTCAGGATTATGCATATCAATATATTCCTGATTGTCCACCTCCCTCAAAGAAATAAAAAGTAGAAGAGAGAATTGTACATGTTCAAGATGATTATTCTCCATCCCAGTCACCTCTGAACATAATGGACGATCATGATGTGACACAACAAATGCAACAATTGGGAGCCCTTGGTCAAATTTTTATGACTTATGAAGAGATAAATGAGGGAGTTCCTGAACCACCAAAACAGCCTAAATTAGATTTGACAGTGGGAGAGATGGTAGGTACACAACTGGACACAATAATAAAACAATCATGTGAATAATTCTTAGCCGATGATTCCTTTGTAAATGCTAGAGCCTTCATGCAATTTTTATGGAAATTAAATATTAGTCAATTTCAAGAAACTTGTGAAAAGAGGCATGAGGAGAACCTAGATAAAGATCTAAAGATCATAGAAAGTGATGTGAGGAAGGAGATGATTAAACAGTTTGAGAGGATTACTCCAAAATAGGGAAGAGACTTGATAAGAAACTGCTTATCCTCCTAGAGTGGGATATAGCTAATGTAGTGGTCTTTCATGCAGTCAGAAAATAGACCACACCAATTTACAAAACTAGAGAGGAGCCAGAGTAGGCATTTAAGGGAATCACTTTTAGTGATGATCATCAAGCCTTGGTGATGTGGTCTTTAAATAAAAATGACAATAACAAAGGAAAACAAATTAGTAAAGGTGATATCACAGGTAGCCTCATTGTCAAAAGGGTCACTGATACTTCTATACTTGAAGCATTAGAAATGGTGGTAGCGTCAACCCAACTTACAACAAGGGTCGTAGAAAAGGAGACCAAGGAAAAAGAGGACCTCACAAGAAGACTAGAAATAGTGTTAAAGGCTTATGCAAACTTGAAACAAGGATTATATCAAAAGAATATATTAATTGAAAACTTGAACAAAAGTTTAGGTGAACAGGGCCCAATTCATTCTTCAGCACAATTGCATATTTATTCATCACCTGTTCGACCTTTTTCTTCAAGCCCTATTATTGAGTACCCACTCTCCCCTGTCCCACCTTCCATGGCTGATGAAGAGCATGAGCAAAAACACAAGATAAGGTATGAGAAAAGAATTAAAGATACCATTTTACAATTTGTTGCAAATGTAAAACTAAGAGAGGTTTATAAAATTGCTAAACACTTGTCAGACATTTTGATCTCTTTTAAGAATGAGATAACCACTTTAGACCCAAATGTAGAATGCTGGATTGCTAGAAAGAACAAGTTGAAATCAATGTTTTAGTTGATTAATGATCAATGTATTGTTAATATACAACTAACAAATACCTATAAATTTGTTAAAGACCTTTTTGAATTTGAAGTCAACAGGGAAAGTTTAAAGAGGAAGGTAGAAATGTTAAGAGTAAGATACTTTCAGAACTATTTCCAAATGTTTCCAGGTCTTATCAAAGTAGATGGAACCATAATGCACATAGATCAATGGTTACAAAAAATTGAAGGTGAATTGTCAACTCTAATAGATACCATTCTAAATACAAAAGAAAATACCCCCTTTGTACAATTATTTCAAATTTTGCAAGATGTCAGAATACATTTCGCTAATATAAGAAATGAGGTACACGAGGTACTAGTACGTTGGGAAAAATTACTGCCTAAAAGAGATTAAGTTTTGGCCTTTCATTGGATAACTGAAGACACTTATGCATCATGGGAAGTGGCATATCCCTTGAACAGTGCCAAAGAAGAGGACACATCCACTGAAGAAGCAAGCAGTAATAGTGCCCCAACACCTTGAAAGAAAAACAAATAGTACAACCAACCTCAAAGACTTAGAGTAAAAATGGATGCTACATCTATCATATTTTGAAGTAACCCTGCAAGTTGTTGAAATATTGGTCACTCATATGAGTTATCAATTTTGTAAAATTGCAGCAAAAAATTGTTAAATTTGTCTTTTTGGTCTTACTTGCTGAAAACATTTTTTGTTTCTTCTACAAAAGATTCGAAGCTTCTATGCAATCCTTTTTATAAAAAAATAGATTACCTTGATCATTTTAGCCTACAATAATGTACCTTATCTTATACACAAGGACTATATGTTACTAACTTGAAAATTGTAATTTCATAGAATATCTTATCTTATTTCCATTTCATTTAATTCCTAACAAAGTATGTTCTCATCCTTTCACTTTTTTAAAGTCAATTATATTAAGACTATACTCAAGTATAACCCTTCTATTTTTCATTTCTTATAAAGAATCTCTTTTGTTAACATTTTCATTTAAAAGCATGAAGTATACATCATATTGATATTCCATTTTAAAAAAATCCAAACTTTATATATCTCCTTTCAATGCGAAAGAAGAAGAGACAACCACTGAAGAAGCAACCAATAGTAGTGCCCCAACATCTTGAAAGAAAAAAAAATAGTACAACCAATCTCAAACACTTAGAGCAAGAATGGATACTACACCTGACATAATTTTAACTAACCCTATGAATTATTGATATATTCATCTTTCATATCAGTTATCAATTTTGTAAAGTTGCAACAAAAAACTGTTACATTTACATTTTTTTTCTTACTTACTGAAAAGCTTTTTGTTTCTTCTAAGAAATATCTGAATATTCTATGCAATCCTTTTTTTAAAAAAATGGGTAACCGGGATCATTTTAGCCTTCAATAATGTAGCTTATCTTGTACTCTGAAACTGTATGTCAGTAACTTGAAAATTGCATTTTCATAGAATATGTTGTAGCTATAAAATCTTTATAAAGTATTCTCAAAGAATCACTATCCATTCCTTAGGTCATACATGGAATTCATTTCGATTTCATTCAATACCTAACAAACTATGTTCTCGTCCTTTCACTTTTTTAAAGTCTATTATATTAAGACTATTATCAAGTATGACCCTTACTTCTATTTTACATTTCTTATAAGGAATCTCATTTGTTAATAGTTGCATTTATAAACATTTTGTATACATCATATTGATATACCATTTTAAAAATATCAAAACTTTAAATATCTATTGTCTATTACTCTTCAATATAATGATTTTTGTATCACAATTTTGTAGTGAAGGTATTGTCCTATGAATAAACCATTGACCAGCACTCTGGGTTTTTTATACAGATCTTTTTTAAAGACAAATAGGTTGTGAAGAGGTTTTGTAACACTTAAGAGCTCTTGGATGTGGTAGCAATTGATTTTCAGGAGTAGGAATAGGATTTATAGTATGAGCATAGTTCAACATACCTTAATTCATCATTCCAACATTTCCAAACAAACTAGGTGCCCAAATTGTAGTCACCAATCACTGTAGACAAACTCTATCAGAGTCTAAATATGCTTGTATCAGATTGGTAGGTGATAGATGAGACCTCTAAAAAACATGCAAGTCAGGAAATCTATAGCTACATACTAAATAGGTCTTTCTATATCATCATTTAAATAGAAAGGATCATGCAATCTTTAATAATCTCTCTAGAATATACTATTAAAGGAGTCGATCAATTAATGTTATTATCTCTTCATGTTGATAAATTATCTATATAAATTAGTTGGGGTGATAGGTGGTGTAAACTTTTCCAATAATGCATCTTTCAATACTTACAAAGTTTGTATTGAATTAGTAGGAAAGTTGATCTACTATTAAAAAGTCTCTATGCCTAGAGAAAAAAGGATTAGTCTACAAGAAATATCCTCGTCTTCAATTTTTCCATTTTCCAGAGCATATTTAAAATTATTATTTGTTAAAAAAAACTAAAATTATATAATAAATATCTCGTTATTTGATATTTATTAATATTTTATTATTTACTATGTATTGTAAAATATTCTTATTAATTTCCATATATCATATATCATATAATAAATATCTAGCTATTAAATATTAATTCATATTTTATACTATCACTAACATTAAATAAATACAACCAAAACAATATTAATTATCAATACATATTTTATAATAAAAATTTAAAAACAACTTAAGTATACAATGTGAAAGACATCTCTAAGTGCTAAGGTTACGCGTTGTTGCAATCGATCTTAAACACAAATTTTATTATTATCTTTCCACCACACATACATGTATGGGATCTATGCATTTTGTTGTGGGTTCAAAATTCTATTCACCAAATGTGATTTCAACACTTCCTTCTTTATTTAGTAGTTGCTGGCATATAATTCCGATGCATGAAAACCTTGTATTCAATACCAATATTTCTGTTTGTATATGATTTTGAAGAGTATTGATTAACAAAATCTATTTTAGATATCTGATGGATGACCATTCAATATTTTGACTCTTGTGAACTAATTTTATATATAATATCAATTTCGTCTAATACCAACTCTACCATTCTTAATTTGTGTGATATATCTTGAGATTTCCCAAGATTGTTGTATTGGACATCGAAATAAGAGCACCCTTTTCCTTTGGCACATGTCATCAGTGATATAATTGACATCTAAAATAAAATTAAAAATATTCATCTCGACATTAAACGCTTCATGAAAAGTAACATTATAGGTATGATTACATATCAATTATTGAACCCATTACTGATTTATTTCAACTCATTGTACTACATAGATAATTATTACAACAGTGGCTCTGTAGAACTCCATTACATCACTTTAATGACCTTCTCAAAATATCATCTCCTCTAATTAATGTTATGAGTGCAAAGCACTCTACAGCACCGACCTATTCTTTTATTAAGTATCAAATTATACCGAGATTTTAGATACTTGTACAGAAACAATTGATAAAACATCAAAAGAACATACAATAACAAGAAACTTGAGCAAAAGCCAAGAACAGAAGAGAAGACGAATGTAAGTCACATCAATATCTGGTATTTAAACTAAGTTATAATATTTACATTCATTTCTTACCATTCTTAACCTATTTCATATTTGCAATATCTTCTTTATTTTAATACCTACAAATATGTAACAAAGTTCATTCACCAAAAAAATTAGAATAATATACATAGCTAGCAATATGTAGAAATTGATTTGAAGGAATATTATCTCAAGAAAATATCTTGCTAACTAAACATATCTTCATTTCATAAATATTGAAATCTCACAATCATAGAATTGACTAAATACTAAAACAATTTGATAACTTGTGTTCCAAATTCTCAAAACGACAAAACTAGGGTTCTAAATCAAATGCTCTACCTTTACCAATATTCTAAGTTCTTTTAAGATATATAGAAAAAAAATCTTTCTCTAATAAAGAAGTACAAAAAAATTCATTTTTCCGTTATAAATTAGAGATTACTTATACAAATTATGATGCTATACTCTAAGACTGTAAGTTTTTCCAGTTTGTAAAATACTAGAACTCTACTACTTGTGTATGAGGAGATGGAGATCTAACTCCTTAAACTAATTCATAATGCAATATACGTTATTTCATAGTCATATTGTACATTATTTTTGTACAAATTTAAATCTTATTTTACTTTTCCTCTTTACCATTCAATTTTTTATATTTGATGTTAAGAGGTTAGGATAATACAATAATTATTATATCTTTCAATAATTAGTTATACAGCTATGTATGCCACCATTTGTTAAGCTTAAATATAAATCATTTATTTTCAATTATTTGTAAAATTAAAACTTCTAATTTAATGCTTAGTGCAATTTGATATTATGAGTACATAATGCACTATATGTTATTTGAAAGTCATATTGCACATTACTTTGTAGAAATTTTTAGTTTATCTTAATGAGTCTCTTAGTCGAAACAACAAATTGCACACAACAATATCATCCTTATGTAATCCACAAACTAAATAATCATATTCAATAATTATATAATTTATGTTTCAGCATAATTACATAAGTTTGTCTTTTACAGCTTTGTTAACGATATCAATGGTTGTCCTAAATGTGCCACACTACAACTGTAATGAAGGAGCTTGCATTTTGAAAACATCAAACACTAAGAAAAACCCTCAAAGAAAATTTTGGACTTGTCCACTTAGCAAGAAGGTTAGTACTGCACATGTATTTGATGTTTTGAACAAATGTATAGACTATACATTATATTATATAGTAATGTACAATTGATATTGTAGGGATACAACAACTACGGTTACTTTAAGTGGTCAGATGATGTCTCAGATGCATATATCACACCATTTGCACCAATTTTCAATGAAACTAATCAGTGTAGCTTGCACTCTCAAGAGGTTGTTATGACTAAGATTCTATCAATGGAAAAGGCTGAAATTTTATTTTTACGAGCAGTTCACACCATATTACTTGTATTTATTTATATTTTAATTTTGTTTATTTCCTGGAACCATATAAAAATATAAACTTCAAATGTATCACATTTTTTTGAAAAAAAAATGTGGACATATAACTAGTTTTAACTGACTAAAATATAACTGCTTACTTGTTTAAAAACTTGTGATGTCAATATTTACATATGTTATATGTTCTTTGAAATGTTTTTATGTGAATTATTAAGTTTCTGCTTCAATTTTAATATCAAAAAGATTAATTGTATATTATAATCTTAATTCTAATAAATTAACAATACATATTTTCATTTCAAAGATAAAAGACTTTTGCAATGCATAACCAATGTTAGTTTATTAACATATGTACAGACATTTTAATTTTCAAACTAATTATCACAAAATATATAAAATAAATATAAAATGGTTCACAAATATATAAAAGATATATGATTTTTACAAAATATAGACAAGATGCATAATACAATATAATTATCAATATCTACTTCATATTCAAAAAAAGAAACTTTTCATTTTCCATCTTCTTACCATCAATTAGTTCCTCCAAATAGTTGATCAAAGCATTTAAATTTTCCATCGTTAGATCTAGGATTTTGCCCTTTTCTTGACCTATTTTTCTAAAGATAACAGTTACTATAATTGTTCTATTCTTCTTTCTATCTCATTTATATTAAGGATATTCCTAATGAGACCCTCTTGAAGATATTTGTCATGTTTATTGCTAATTAGAATGGTGAAAGTATAAAATTTCCTTCTATTAACAATAAAATCTTCTGAATCTACATAACTACACAATGCAGTATTCATCTTAAACTAGAATAACCACTCACTTACTTTGTTCAATGCTTTCTCTCCAAATATGAAGTTGTCAACTTTAAAATGTCTACCTGTACAAGTACCCTTCCTATATGGAGATCGTTCAATGATTCCCTTTGAGGATTTGCTATGTACTAATTTATGTGTCCAAACATGGGTGATTAATGGTGCCATAGGAGAAATCAAAGCTATTATATATAACAATAGTGAAAAGCCTACTCAATTGTTGTTCATAGTTAAAGCCTCCTCCACAATTAACTTTAACAACATTTTCCAAGGTTCATGAACTATCAGGACTACATATTCATTCATTTTTCAGTTCAACAATAATAATTTATTGTAATTATTCCTATTCTATCTTTCCCTAAACAAGTGATCTTCAATTTTTGCAAATCCATTGTAATTTTTTTAAGGTTGTGTGCCTTAGCTTACAAGTCCAAATCAGAACAAATGAGATTTTGAACTAGACTATCATTATTCTAAATGATATCAGCATTAATGTTTTTCACCTTCTTCAGAACACAAGAAACACTATTAATGACCTTATATTTTTTCTGAAGCTACATAAAAGGGTCTGACATGGTCATCCCCATATCCTCAATGTCAATTTCAATGCCCTCTAGAGGAATTATACTTTTCGTTATATCACCTATTTCCATAGTTTACTTACTCAATTAATTAATTCCATGAATACCACATAGAATACCAAGTTTACAAAACAAATCTCATAGAAAAATAAATCTAAAATACTGTATTACAACTTCATAAATTATCAACAATTCATCAAATTCAATATTTTGTAAACTAATACAGAACTCATTTACCCACAAAATCTGACAAGAAAACATATCTAAAATTTTGTACTTCATCTTCATAGATAATCAACAATAAACCAAACTCAAACTTTACCAAACCAATAGGAAAATCATTTAATTAAACCAAAATTACTCCAATAAGCAATCTAAAAACGTAATAAGCAAAAACTGATAATCTCCATTTTGTGCATCCAAAAAATAACACCCTTCCACATCAACATGTACAATTATTTGTTCACTCTAATTAAACTCATAAAACTTAAATTATTATACAATTATTTATAGAAACATGTACATTAACATTGAAAAAAAGCAACGATTTACTTTTATAGCTCTTTCCAGAGTTCATGAACTATCAGGATTACTTAGTAACAATAAGCAAATTTTTAGAAACTATACTTTCTGTTGACACTCAGGAACTATAATCTATTTTGTTCTCATTGTAAGATTTATATATCTAAAAAATATATAATGAAAACTATTTTTCAAATAATTCCATCAATACAACACATGATACCAAGTTTACAAAAAAATCTCACAAAAAAGCACACCTAAAATACTGGATTTCACCTTCATCAATTATCAATATTTAATCATACTAAAATATTGTAGTTCACATTTATAAATTATCAACAATTAATCAAACTCAATATTTTCCAAACTAATAGAAAAATCATTTCAAAATTCTATGATATCCTATATCTAAAAAATATCCAATGAAAACTAGTTTTCATATAATTCCATGAATACTACAGAAAGTACCAACTCTACCAAACAAATCTAACAAAAAAATAGATCTAAACTACTATATTTCAGCTTCATCAATTATCAACAATTATTCAAATTCAAAAAATTACAAGCCAAAAGAGAAATCATTTACATGAATAGACAATTATATGCATGATCTAACTAAATAAAGGTGTTTTATATAAGAAATTACAATTCAAAAATATATAGCTAAAACATCTTACAATCCTTTTAAGTATAAGAATGTAACAAGCTGCCAATTTGTTTAGCACTAAACCAAAAACTATGACAAAATTACAAAAAATTGAGTCTGTCAACCAATCACAAGACCAAAAACTTTTGGAGTCATTTGATCTTCCTTAATTGATCATTGACACCTTTGTCTAGAAATATTCTTGATAACTTCATTGAGTTACTACGAGATATGGTGACTACCATTTCAGGCTAACCTACAGCATTCCTCTTAGATAGTTACCATCCCTCTGCTCAAAGATCAGGTGTCAAATTTCCAACTGATTTCTTAATTCTTCATCAAAAAAGTCAACATCATCTGCTAGAGCCATTTCCTTCTTCAACTTTGCTACTGTTATATTGATTCATTGCTCTAACTACATCAAGCATTTCTTGTTCCTGTGGTATAATAATATTGTCATTTCTTACAATCGAATATTCATAATTGCTTTTTATTGTTTTGATTTGTTCATGAATGTTACCTATGTCTTCATTTACAATTCTTAATAAGTCTACAATTGCACTCAATTTGTATATATCTCCTTTCTCATATGCCTCTTTCCTAATGATACTTTGAAGATACAATTCATAATTTTTCTTCATCATTTCTATATCTACAACATCTTCAGCATTGACTGCATCAATAATGCAGCTCATATCTATAAACTTATTTCTCATATGACTAATGCCCATATTGATAGTTTCAATCAGATTTTGTAGTTCTTGAATTCTATCTGTAAAGGTGTTTCAATCGATTTGATAATTTTTACATTTAGAGCTTCTTCACTATCCATATCTATCACAAATTGAAATACCATTTCCTATCTAGTATGTATGGTTTTCTATTCTTGGGTCATGTGCAAATCTGTAAACAAAATATCTTTTAGCTCAGAATATATTTTATAATACCTGCCTACACAGTCAATTAGACCCACACCTCTTGAATTGAGATATTCAATCCATTCTCGTGAAATTTGTGCCATCTATCTATCTTCATGCATCTGCTTCATAATTTGTTCACTTGAATAGAGTGATGGATCAAAAATGTCTTCTCTCTGACTTGTTGTTTGAGAAGAGATAGGAACTAAGATTTTCTGAATATAATCAGATAGATGTTTGACAATGGATTTTAGAATGTTCTTTTGATCTTTCAATTGCTCCAATCTCTCTCTTACCTCTTGATGTGAAAACTCCTACATATCAATAGTGTGATCATGGGATGTAGGTCCTATGTCAATTTCATTAACATCAAAATTAGATGCATTAAGATAAAAAAAATTACTCTCTTATTTTGGTTCAGCAACTTGTAATATTACATGCCCTTTTTCTTCATGTTTTTGAAAAGCATCTAGTTTCCCTCTTTCCTTTTTTTTCATCGAACTGGTACTTTCACACATGATTTGAGAAACTAAATCTTCAATAGGAATTATATCCTCCTTCCATTTTCTTTTTCTTTGCGTCATATTTTCTAACCATGAACGAGTACCTATGACTTTTGAGGTAGACGCTAAAGTTCCATTATCAAACAATTTCCTGACTATTGTAGGGCTTTCTATTTCTTTACCATGACTTTAAATTTGGGTACTATATCTTGAATACATGTTAGAGTACCTTCAAGTAAATCTCTTATTTGATTTTCCAGTTGTTCTTCAAAAGATTGCATTTTTGCATTCTATTATGATTCAACTATTTCATCTTCATTTTCTATGTTTTCTACTTCCTCTACACTGTATATGTTAATCAAAGCAAGTGAACCACTCCCACAAGTCTTTTCTATGGCTTTATCTTTATCTAGTGGTTGATCATCCCCTCCTGTCATTTGTTGACTGGACTCAATGTTGTCTACATTATTGGTAAAGGAACTTGAACTGAAACTGTTGTTTGACCTTTGCTTGTTGATTGTCCTTCTGTGTTTGATGTCTCCTTTTTAGTTTTCTTGTACTGAACCTATCTTTTGGTTCTCTTCATTATATGTTCCATCCTTTCTTCAAGATTTTCTAATTTAGGTTCTTCAAATTACAGAGGTTACAAAGGTGTCCCTTTTATTTTGAACAAATAACGATTGAAAAAAAATTTAGATTGATCATCGTATAATCCTTTCACATCTATATCAACATTATAAAGTTGAATCTATTCAACTGTGATTCAGGACCATGATCATTTTCTCATCTCAAAGTCATCTTTACAATTAGCCCAGAAATCTTCAAATGAAGCAATGTGATTAAAACTAGGACCTAAATGTAGGTTTTGTTTTACATAATTTGAAGGATCAAAATGATGCCTAACAACATTATATTCATCAAATTTATATCTTTCTCCAGATGACTTGATCAAATTCATTGCAAAATAGCTAGAAAATCATGCATAAGAACCTATTGAAATTGGAAAATGAATACCTATTTTATAACATTCGCTATATGTGCTGTTGACCTCAATGATTTTTCTGCATAACTCTATGAAAGCTATTTTATCATCTACATATTTAGGCAATTTGTATGGATACCCATCAAAAGCTCCAACCCTAATATATGTAAATGTATGATATTGTGTATAATAGCTGCCAAATTCCATAATTGTTCATGTAGCTGCATCAAATAATCTACATTTTGGACAACCCTAAATTTCATGGCATAACTTCATTGAAAAAAAATCAGTAACCCTTCTGAAATTTCCATAGTTATTTTCGAGTTGTATACATGGATAAAAATCATAAACCTGAATATTTGTATCATATTCAACAATAGTAGGCAGCTTGTTCCCTATATATTCACATGCAAGCACATAGATGAGGTAAGATGAGATTAGAAATTTGTATGAATGCTTTGTTGAAACAAGCATTTCAATGAGTCTATCACTTATGAGTTGAGCCTAATATATAAAAATATTATTTGTACGTATAGATTGCACAAGGAAAAATCACCATTCTTCAAAATTTAGGGCTTGTTCACTCCCTCTAATTCTATGTAGAAGTACTAGTATATCAAGAATCTCTTTTTTTAAATATGTTCCATATAGGGTTTTCAGTAACTTTGAACTCGCTGCCCTAACAGTTTCAAACCAATTTTTTGAAATTATAGCTTTCCATCGTGACCTTTTTAGCTTAAAATTTGACTCTGACAGAGAAATTTTTTATTCCAAATATTGTTCTCGTGAAGGTAAAACAAAGAACTTCTGAATTGACTCTCTATTCAAACAAATGACTACTTCATTGTTTTCATTCTTTATTTCTCTAGTTTGTGAATCCACTATCAATGAGGCTTTGTGTGATGGAATGAACTGGTTTTGATTTAATCATTCTGTGTAGATCATTTAAATTGTAAACATAAAAGTTTCTATCTATGACATCTTTCCATGCATTTTCTATTCCATCAAGATGATCATAACTAATTATTTGCTACCCATTATCTAAAAGATTATAGATTGGTGACCAAATGCTCTTAAAGATATATGCAATTCAAACAATCAAATCTTAACTACTGCAACTTTATTAATTTAAAATTATAATTCAATAGATACAAAACATCCAAAACATAAAAGGAATTAATGTTCTTGTTATTTTTGAAATGTATTCTTTTCATATCCAGTTATGATCGGTATATGTATTGAAAATAGTAAATATTAATAAAGATGGTGCATAGAATGTCATATGCCTTTTATTTGTTTTCTATTGATTAGTGTGTTTTTCCAACTGCTGTCAGAACAATAAATTTTTTGAGAATCATTAATTGATAATGATGTCATGCCCACTAAATAGAATAAATTAATATCATACCGATAGATGAGAAAGTCCTCAATCTTGCAAAAAGTACAAATGTACTTTATCAAATAATCATTAATATATTGCAACATTGTTCATCTTTATATTATTGCCAATATTTTAGTCCAATTCATCTATTTGACATATCGACTTTACAATTCAACTACCTCAAAATCTGGAATGAAATAGCATCAAAAATAGTAAATAAAACCTTCAAAGCACAATGTCCTAATTAGCAATGACTATCATATAAAACTGCTTTCTTGATTACCAGACTCATTGCAGTCATGTCATCTATACTTAAATAATGAAATACACTATACACGATAAATATAAAAAATGCACTACATACAAATGTTTACAAAATTAAAAGAAACATCAAAAAATAATGCACACAATAAAAAATAAACAACTCTATATAGCTAGCACCGGGCCCCCCTTTTGCAAATGCCCGCTAGTAAACTAAAATCGATGGTGATTGCATGATCGGTACATCTAAACAAACTTCTCTGCACAATTGGAGTTCTACAGAAATCCAAAAGACTGGACCAATACACTAAACTGTGATTCACCAATTGTTCTTCAATCCACGACATGTTTGTAACTAAAATAATTTAATTGGAACATTTCCACACCAATGTTATCTTCAGTACCCCATCTCTATTCTCTAACTGCTATACTATATCGACATTCAAAAACAACAATCATCATTAGATTTTTAAGTGTGTCCTCCAGAGGAGTCGATTTATGTAAAATCTAGAATATCAAAAAAAGCCTAAATGGATATTCTCTATAAAAAAATCATATACGCAAATGTATATTCTTATACAATAACATTTATACAAACCAAATGTAAACCAAATAATTTAACAAAAATGTACTTTCCTCCAAATATGAACAACCCACCATATAAAATTTCAACTAATTACAAATTAAACTGTCATCACTTAAGGGGAAAAATCAATTTTGCATTTCTTATTGTAGAAGTTTGAAACTGGACCATCGATCTTTTCTAGAACATAATCTAATGGATGGCACATGTTTGCAAGGAATAATCAAATACTTTGCAAACATCCGACAGTTGTTTGTTGAAGATACATCGACGATAAGGCTTGTATCATAGAATTGATGACCCAATTGACAGTTTGGATGGAATACAACCATTTGGTGCAGCATCTAATTACAAATTAACTCTTTTCTCCTGCTTATCTTAATTTCCAAAACTATAATCTTTAGACTACCTGAATTAAAACATACAAAAAATATATAAAAATGACCACAATTAAATTTATAACATTTAAATTTTTATAAGATATAAATATTATAGAAATTACCTTAGTTTTTTATCAACATTCAAAATGTTCAAGTATCCTTCATCTTAGTTGACGAAAACTACGACGGCATTTCAGAAAGATGATTGGCATCCTCAATGGAACTTGATTTGCTATAAAAGCTTGATTATTCCAATGTTTGTTTTTTATTTGTACACAGACAGAATGTGCATATTGTGGAAAGACAACTAGAAATATTGAACCACCTTCAAATTGTTTATATTACCAAATTTCTTTACATAGATTTACCCATTGATTTTTGATATTTTTTTTGTAAATCTCTCTATCTATTGCCAATGGCCAGTGCACAAATGGAAAAATATGTATATTTTCATTCTCTTTTTTCTTAACAAAATAGTTTTTGTACTCAAAGCCTTGACCCGGTTGTGTGTATTCTAACAAAAAATTAAGTCTGTCAATCAAATCTTTAGGAAAAAGAGAAATCATGACAAAATGAACAGTCTCAACATTTTCTCCAATTTCTAAACTCCAAGCCACTAACATAGCAGCAATATCAACATTTAATTTCCATCGATGAGTGACATTATGAAATTCTTCACATAATGTCCGTTGAACAGCTTCCACAACAGACCTACTCTTGCAGAGTAGTAATTTTTTTAAATATGAATGTTCTACTCTGCCAAAGAAACCAATTTGTTGTGAGTTTGTTTGAAAGGTAAATGTAGCTTCCATTACCAATAGTTGATTTATAGTAATCTATATTATCTTCTCCAATGATCTTTACAACGAATTCATTTTCTTCTTCATCAATTTATAGTAATGTTAGGTTCTACACATATATGACTTGCTATA
Source organism: Chamaecyparis obtusa (assembly GCA_027943335.1). Taxonomy (NCBI): domain Eukaryota; kingdom Viridiplantae; phylum Streptophyta; class Pinopsida; order Cupressales; family Cupressaceae; genus Chamaecyparis; species Chamaecyparis obtusa. The sequence continues at coordinate 97,942 of BSBK01004161.1, forward strand.
AGATTTTCAACACTATTAATTAACGAAATCTTTAATAGATTTCCTACGGAGTTGCTTTAATTATTAAAGACTGTTGTAACTTAATTAAATGACTTATATCCATGTTATATTAATAGAAATTTGACACAGTTAAGTTATGTTATATGCAAAATACTTCAGATTTCATATCAAATGCGACATCTTCTAAAATTTTAAAAATAATTTAATATTATTTTATAACCAAAACTTTATTACATTTCTTACAGATGAACTTTAAATCTTGTCATGGTTGTCAGTTAGAGTTATATAAATAATCGATGTCATCAAATGCAAATTCCAACAGAAATAACTTATTTGATATCTCATTTAGATCATAAATTGATAAGAAATTTATAAATTTTTCAAATTTGTTTCATTTTAAATGTTTTTTGTTGTGAAATCGGTATATGTTGTTCATAACTACGAAAACCAGAATTAGTAATAACTTCCATATAAATCTGATTATCAAAAATAGAACATTTAAAACAAATATTTTACTTTCTAGACAATTTCAATAAGTACTAATAAACAAAATCTTTATAAGATTTGTCAAAAATGTCTATTAAATGTTTTGACTCTCCTCAGGTGATATTATCTATAATATCGATTCATCTAATGCCAAACCTACCACTCTTAATTTATGTCGTAAATGCTACAATCTGACGGTGGTCGTATGTTAGCAATGAGTCAAGTTTCCCATTGCGAACATGCACCAGAGTGACAATTGACAAGTTGTTGTCGTGTCAAAAAAGATACAATCACTAACTGGATGGAGCCCCCAACGAATCAGCGAGAGACAAGTGCTACCAAAAGTGATGTTACATTAAATGTTCTGACTCTCCTTAGGTAATATTATATGTTAAATTGATTCGTCTAATGCGAAACTTTCCCCTCTTAATTTCTCCGATATATGGTATGATCTGACTGTGATTGTATCTTCATAGTGACGGACTCCCCAATACGAACATGCAACAGCATGACAAGTGGTAGAATGATGTCATGTCTAACAAGATACAATCAGTGTCCAGATGGAGACTCCAACAAATCAGTCAGTGACAAGTTCTACGAGCAGTGATGTTATATTCAATGTTTTGACTCTCCTCACCTAACATTATCTCTGGTTACTTATGGGATCAACAACGAATGCCAGATCTAACGATTGTCATGTATCCGTTAAGAATCTTAGCAACCCTTGCGATCATACAGTGACCGTTGATTTACTATCAATGCCATGATGTCTTCCTTTATGTTGACTCTAGAAAAGAAAATAATATTGACTGTTAGATGCAGCATCGAACAGTTGCAATCCATCCAAACTATCAACTACATCATCGGTTAGGCGATGCAAGGTTTATCGTTGATGCATCTTCAATGAATGACTATCATATGTTCGCAAAGAATATTATTATTCCTTGTGAACATGTGCCAACGGTTAGATTAAGTTCTACAAAAGATTGATGGCCTAGTTTCAAACTTCACAAATAAGTGGTGCAAAATTGAAATTTCCCCTTACGTTATGACAATTAGATTTGTCAGAGAAGTAATGGCGAAATCACTGGTTTCATAAATTGGATTTACAAATAAACTATGTCAAAATCCATAATGAAATAGCGTCTGATTAAGTATTCATAACTTTGCAAACCCTCTTTCATTTAATAAAAAATAAGGCAAACACCTTAAAATAGAAAATCCCAATAACCATTAAATATCATATAAATCTGATGAGTAATGTGCATAATTTTTAAAATTATTACTCTTGCAAATTGTACACAATAAAATAATTATTTTAAAATGCAATATTTTTCATCGTCGGATATATATGTCGATCACTACTATATCTGTCAATTAATAAAATCGCATTTAGTAATTACAATCTTCAAACACAGCTTTCACCCATTAAATGTGTTTTTTACATTTCGCAATAACCTCTGAACATTTACTAAATCCAAAATTATTTTTTTCCAGTTATACTCCAAAAGTGTACAAATAAGTTTTTAAAAATTTCAACTTAGAATCATTCACAGTACAATGTCAGATACAGTTACTGTTTGCATATAAATCTGATACTTTAATATAGTAATTACAACCTTCAAACCCCGCTTTCACCCATTAAATATTTTTTGCCCATTTCACATTTAACTATTCATGCCTGCTATATTCATTGATTATTTTCATAAAAATAAATATTAATAAATTTAATTAAATATTTATTTTAGTTTCTACCCTTAAAATATTATAAATAAAAAACAAATTTAAAGTATAAGAAATTTGTACTCAATACAATCAATTCGATGCTAAATTTATTTATGTTATTAAAAAATCATTTATATAAATTTTTAAAAAAATTGCACAATTCTATTTAAAATTAACTAACAATAAAATATACTATACTTAAATTAAAATATAATGAAAAATAATTATATATAACTAAACATATTTATATTGATAATAATTTAAAACAAATAATACAATTTACAATTACATAAATCTACTTAACTTAATAACAACATCTTATAAAATTTTATTTATTATTTTAAAATGAACACTCGTATATGAAAAAACAAAGAAAATAATAATTTAAACAAAAATGAAATGACATAACTTCTATTCAGCGTAAAAATTGCATACCGAGATGCAATTACTAGTTATTTAAAAATCCAAAAGCATTCATGTGGTCTCTCTCTTTCTAGTATGGAATCTTAGGTGTCTACTCTAAAGCCTTTATTATACCGAGCTCAATGTTCTACTTTCTCATAAAAAATAGAACATAAATATTTTGATTTTATTTACATATGTTTGGTTGCACCCCATAATCAGGTTATGCCACCCATAACCTGGTTATGGGGTACAATTCCCTGTTTGGATGCCCTTTTTGAGAATGGGAATGTGGATTTGCATGACCCCATTTCGCCGAAAACCTGGATTTCGCAATTCCACCTTAGGAGGTGGAATGACTTTCGAATCCACGGTTATGTGCTCAAATAAACCAAATTTAATCTTCCTGTCGAGTCCGAGCAACTCCACGTTTTGGGACTTAAACCCCATTTTAATCTTCATCGGGTCCGTAGATATCCACATTTTTGTAGTTAACATATCCACGTTTTTGAAACAATGATTTCTGACTCTCTCTGCTGCATGTTGGTGTTCGACGCTAGGGTTTGGCTTCCTCTTCCGGCTGCATGTTGGTGTTCGACGCTACGGTTTGGCAACCTCTTTTTGTTGCATGTTGGTGTTTGACGCTAGGGTTTGCTGTCCTCTTTCTACTACATTTTGGTGTTCGACACTCGAGCTACTTTGAATAGGTATGGATTTCATTTTTGTGTTAAGGGATTCTTCTTTGGTGTGGCTCAATTTTCCCAGGATATTCGTGGTGTTTTGTGTTTCTATAGTTTATTTTTCTGTACTTTGATTACAAAATAAACAACATCTAGTGTACAAAACAAAAAAAATCCCATATATAGTTGGAAAAATTTGCAGAAATTTATGTGATTTCAGTGTATGATTTTTTAGGTTTAGGGTTTATCTTTCTCTCTTTCGAAGAGAGAACAATAGGAAATAGAAAGAAGTCTGCAAGATGTCTGCAATGATTTATTTCTATATTGGCAAGGCTTCTTAGTTGAGGCATCTCTCTTCTCCATTATTATTTTAGTTCCTAAACCTCTAATGGTGAAACCATTGTTCAGAAACTTACAACTAGGAAAATACACTTTCGCCTGGATCTCATCAAGAAAATAATATATATGTAAAGTCATAATGCAACAAATTAAAAAATACTTATGTGAAAAAATGGCATATGTTAGTTTCTCCTGTGGGTTTGCTCAATGTTTGCAAGTACTCACACTCACTGTGACTTTCTCTGTAAAACTCACCCAATAATATCACTACTCGTCGACCCCAATGTAGAGGTTTTTCTTATTACACATCTGTTCTATTAACTGTTTATTGTTTCCACCTAATTTAAATGGGGTTCCTATTCACAGAAATGACAAACTAGGATGTTTGAATGTAATAAATATTTATTCAATAAATTATGTTCTTGTAACTTCAATCGATTAATTATGTCTATAACCAAAAAAAAATCCTCAAATGTAAAAAAACCTACGTAGAAATAATAAAGTGATGAAAGACATAGCATGTTGTCTTATCAAAGATTGAAATTCCAGTATATCATGAGGCAGGTGATCTGGGAAATATATCTCGTATCCAAAGGGTGGGGTGGTATCCTGTGAGGTTGCTCTATAGAGACAGCGTGGGGTGGTATCTTGTGAGGTTGCACTACAGATTCACATAAAACTAATTTAAATCTTACATATTTATAATTTTCTTTCCCTTTGCTTTGTCTCTGTTGTATATTCAATCTTAACTATTTGTAGAGATAGTGCTCAGAAAATGATTTTTTTAGACTTTCAGGTTTGTCAAAAAGGTTAAAACTCGTAGCAAGGTCTTAGCATTTCAAAACACTATCATGTTTTCCCCAATTTATAGCATGATTTATTGTTGGAAGATAAATTTGAGCAATTGAATAGAATACAATTTAGTTATTAATGCAATTGATTTACCTACATTTATAAGTTGATCCCTATGGAAATAACTAAAACCTTGTGCATTACATTTCAAACATTGGCTGACATAACCATAGGGATGAAACCAAAGTTTATGTTGGAAAAACAATTGTTAATTGGTAAATTCACATTTTAAAGATTTGAACTCAAAGCTCTTTATCCACTAAGCTTGGACCAATTGCATTATGTAAAATCTTGGAATATTGTATGCAGTGTGAAATTTTGCATTATGTTTTTTTTCTCCTTTTCCAGCTACATTACTTACCAGTTACAATGCTTAGGCATATTGTTACAATACCCAAAAATAGGCCAAGGAATGGACCTTCCATGTACATTACTCTTTTCGTCCTACTGATGTATAACAACCTTCCAACCATGATCATGGATTTGAAGACAAATTCTAGAAAAAAATCTTATGGACTAGTATCACAGAAAGTGATTGTTCTTGGAGGAATATGAAGGTTTCTCAAAGATTCAGAGTTCTTCCCCTTAGTTGTACTATGTAAGACATCCTCTTGTTCTTCTTAGTCAAAAGTTGGTGAGTAATCTCATGCCTCAAAAGCCTCCTTAGTTGTAGCAATTTCTTCTGCCTCTAGTTCTAGTTCCATGCAGTAGTTATTTTGTGAATGTCTGCAAGCAACCAAGATTTACAACTTTACATATGATATAATCATGTAACTTATATTTTGCCCTACCCTGTCTCTTGGTGCTTGTCAATGTAGCTTCCAAAGGTTGTAAATTTAAATCAGGTTGACAATATTTTAACCTATGAGTTTATGCAATGATAGTCACCTACACATAGTATACAGTTGTTTTAAATGCACTTCATAGCTGAAGGTCCTCTCTTAGACAACTCATGGGACTTATTGTAGGTAGTTATGTCTAAATATTGTGCTTCTCAAGATCCTATCTAAACCATTGTTTAATTTTGTGTATCCTTGGATAGTATTAGATGCTCAATAGGTAGAGCCCTTATCATCCTAAACAATTTTAATGTAAATATATCCTTACATTGGATGACATCTCCATTTAATGTAAACAAAATTGACTACATATTCTAATTTTATCATTCTCCATTCATCTCTCCCTATCATTTATCAACTGTCATTTCACTAATGAAATGTAAAGAAAACTCAACAAGCATAAGAATCTGAGTTATCAGGGAAGAATTTATGACATGAGAATCTAATGATAATAATTGAAGCTCAAGGACTAGAGTGAATGTGTACAAGTTTTTTGTATATATTCATGTGCAAAACACAATCATGTGACCTAAAATTACATGGGCATTTTGGATCCTTGTAGCTTTATATCTAATAAGGCAGATTCCTTTTTGTAGTGTCGTCCTGTCAAAAGAGGATAAATTGCTTAAGAGATGGAGATGCTAAGGAAGGAAAAGATGAGAGAGACGGACATGTTTTATTATCTATTGTTCCTTTCATATTGGTTATGAAAGTTGCACGGGGTAGGTAATGATAGAACCACTATGACAATAGTTTTAAAAAAATAGGGTTTTATAACAAAGCATATCTCTTGTACTTTTATGAACATTTGCATTTCTTATTCACTTGGAAACACATGGTATCTATATTTTCTAAATAGAGTCAGCTGATCCAAATGCTTTCTGCAACAAGCTTTAACTTATTTTATAATCGTGAAGATTCTTGAACAGTACTTCATTCAAGCATGCACATATGACAGATTGAAATTATAATGCTTTTGAAAAGAAGTGAATGTGAATTGACAATTCCATGGAAATGAATGAGATGTGTCATTTATTTGCTTTAATCTAAAGAAATTAGATTATGGTAACATAGGTTTATATATGTTTATCTTGCCCACTTAAGGTAAATGATACCACATATGAGGGAAGTACTGTCATGCCTTTTTAATGTGATGTGCAAGAGATTATTTTTTAAAGTGTACTAGCAATGATTCACATGAAATTATTTACTATCATCAGATTTTAGAACTACATGGCATGGGAAGCATTTAGAAGTTGAGCCGATAATGGTGATGATTTCATTGATTGGAATTATGGATTAAATGTAATTTGAAGCATTTTGAAATTTAGTATCATAAGAGAATTGATGGATTCCTTAGAGGATAACTCGTTACCTAACTTGAAAGTGTTTTTGCCTAAGGAAATTTGGGCATGACACATTCTTCATTTCTTGAGATATAGTCATGTCTGACAACATTTCTGTTGTCCACGTTTCAGGCCACTGATGGATCCTGATGACAGTATACAAGTGTATGCACAAATACTTAGGAAGACCACATATACCCGGATTATCACTTGTCTCTATGCCTTGGTTGTTGTGCTCAAACTACTACAAGCTGAAGAAGGCAGCAATAGAGGGAAAAGAATCTAAAAAGGTTAATTCATTTTATAGAGAGATTGTTCACTCCACTGAAGTTGATTGTCATGATCAGATTCAGATGAGTTAGGCTGCCTTCTCTAAAATAGCTATGATATTAACGCAGAGAGGAACATTGAAGGATAGCAGACATTTGAAAATAGATGAACAACTAGTGATGTTCCTCCACACTCTTGGGCACAATCTTTGAAACCGCAAGATTGCCCATAACTTTGGGCACTCCAAAGAGACAGTTAGTAGGTACTTCCACAAGGTACTGATGAGCATCTTAGCACTTCATGGAGATTACTTCAAATTGCCTGGACCGGGCAATCCTCCTGAAATTACTAGGAACACCCGTATGGTTCTGTACTTTAAGGTACATCATTTGGTCTTTTGATTATGTTTGGTCTTTTGATTATCATTTGGTACAATGTTCCCCACCGTATCAGAGGCTGATTTTGCATTTTCCCATACACACCATATTTGACAGGACTACGTTGGAGCTATAGATGAAACACACATCCCAGTCACTCTCAAGATTGAGAAGCAGAGTAAATATCGTAATAGAAAAGGGAACTTGTCACAAAATGTGCTCACTGCAGTTTCCTTTAACTGCACGTTCTAGTATGTTCTTGCCGGCTGGGAAGGGTCTGCTGTTGACAGCCATGTTCTAGGTTCAAATCTGAGTAGAGAAGATCCACTTGAGGTCCCCCCTGGTAAGCCAAATCATAGTTTAATGTACTAAAGGGAACACAATATGTATTCAGTCCTAACACTCTGCTAACTCTCTGCAGGAAAATATTATCTAGTGGATGCGGGATATCTAAATGCCCCTAGATTTCTCACTCCTTACCGAGCTACACAGTACCACTTGAAGGAATTTTCAAGAGAAAACCCAATACAAAATGCCAGGGAGTTGTTCAACAACTGACTTGCCTCTGTTAGAAATGCAGTAGAATGCACCTTCGGTATTGTGAAGTGGCATTTTCCAATCTTGAGACATGCAACGACTTATGATATCATGACACAAGCCTATATTGTTTTGGCTTGTTGCATACTTCACAATTACATCATGGAAGTGGATGTCCTACCTGAGGTGGAAGTGGAAGAGGAGGATGATCATGATCGTGGTGGGTTTGATGTGCCAGTGTTACAGACATATGGCTTCTCTCAGCAGTATAGAACTAAGTGGTCATAGTTCCAGGATGACCTAGCGAGTAGGATGTGGGAAGACTATAGACCTAGATAATAGTTGTACTTTCTTGTTGGTTAATGACTGTGTAGGATAGTGGTTTCCTTCGATATTTGATGTGTGGTTGTATGGTTTCCTTCTGATGACATATGTAGAGATATTGATGTATGGTTGTATGTTTTCCTTTTGATGGATACATGATTCTGATTTTCCTTTGGATGACATATGTAGAGATATTGATGTATGGTTGTATGTTTTCTTTTTGTTGGATACATGATTCTGATTTTCCTTTGGATGACATATGCAAAGATATTGATGTATGGTTGTATGTTTTCCTTTTGATGGATACATGATTCTGACTATGCCTTGTATACATGATTCTAATTTTCCTTTTGATGTATGGTTCTCGTTAGCATTAGTGCATTAGGACCACCCGATTTAAATGAAATACAACAAGGACTACCATATGATGAAGATCATAAGCCCACCCTTAACAATAGAACAACAAATTTGCTGAGATCTCCATATTTCTGATGTTAGTCCTTGATGTATTTCATTTAAATTTCCTCTGAAATGATATTTTTATCCTAGTGATGTTGTTCTTGTTCTATGAATTGATTATATGATGCCTTGCAGGTATTTATCTCCTAACATTGATAGCCATGTGCAAACTACTACATGGCAATGACCGAGCTACTCATGAGCATTGATGGCAGTGCTCAAGACCCGATTCTATTGGAAGAGCATTCGTCCAGTAAGAAAATGATCTAGACCAAACATATGGAAAGGGTTTTCCTCAATTTTCTCATTGACCAAGTCCACCTTGGTAGAAAATGCGAAGGTGGCTTCAAAAAAGAAGTGTGGGCTGCCATTGAAAGGCAGTTCAATGCGGAGTTGACTCTGAACCTAAGCAAAGACCAATTCAAGAACAAGCTGAAAACTTAGAAGCAAGGATTCAAGCTTGTAAGAGACTTGAAGAGCAAAAGCGGCTTCGGTTGGAATGAAGCAACGCAGATCATGGAGGCACCGGATTCGGTCTGGGGAAAACTTTTCGAGGTAAATTTGTCTTTTCATGACTTTTATATTTGCTTTCTTAACTATGCAAATTTGGTTTCCTTATTCTATGCCTTGTTCTGATAGTCCAATGCACATTTTTTGGTGTTTGTGTAGTCTTGAGAGTATAGATTAGCTAGGATGTTCAAAAGAACATCTTTCCCATACTACAATGACCTTTCCATAATTGTTGGCAATGACATCGCTGATGGGACTGGCACAACAACTGCTGGCGAGATCGACGAAGGGCACTATAACTGCCATGCATAGTTAGATGATGATGATGATGCTGATGATAATGTTGATGTTGATGGGCCCGAGTGTGGCACATCTTTTGAGACTCAGCCTAGTCTAGACCATGATATCCTTAGGCAGTCAAATGAGACTGCAACTCCCCAATCATGTCCGAACACAGGATCATTGCAGAGGAGGGCAAGGAAGAGGAAGACAAGTTTGGCCTCTTCCTTGGATATGATTTGTGAGATAATGTAGACCTTAACAGAGGGCCTTAAAGAGCCTCAGGTTGTCATAGTTGACCATTCCCAGGAATAGGCCGTGTTAAGTAGAGCATGAAAAACTTTGAAAGCCATGCCTCAGGTGAGCAGCAACGATGCGATCATGGTCTATGAGACCTCGATAAACAAGCCAGCTATCATCAATGGATTTGTGTCCATGGAAACCGATGAGGACCGGCTGATGTTGATAGATAGAATTTTTCGATCCGTAGATGCATGAGTGTGAGATCTGTTAAAATACTGTTGCTATATTTCTATATTGGTGTTTCATTGGGACTTTGTTACCATGGCTTTAGTTCTATCATTGTTAATTTGGTTAATCTTAAATTATCTTGTCATGTATTAATTTGGTTAATTCCTAAATTATTATATCTATTAGTGCACAGTGCTTGCTTATTATCAATGTTAGATGATCATGCACAGTTAGATTATTATCATGCATAGTTAGATGATCCTGCATAATTAGATTATGATCATGCACAGTTAGATTATTATGATCATGCACAGTTGGATACATGATTCATGCAAAGATTACTTTATCTTCATTCTATTGTTGTTACATTTTGTCATTTTCATCTCATGCCTTTAGAAAACACTTGATAATTTATTATTGTCTCAAACTTTCTTTTCAGTTTTTCTTATCTTTCATTTCAGTTTATGTCTCAAATGATCTCCATGCTTTATGTTGCACTCATGTTTCAACATCGATTAAAACATTAAGGTTTCTTTTACAAGTATTTTCATCAATGTTTCGAATCACACTCGTGAGCCATTTTTTTCTAGTCATTTTGCTCATTTCTTGCATTTTCAATCCAATTGTTATACCCTTTCATTGTGTTCCCTTTGCTTGTATTTGCGCTATGATGCTTAAGTCCTGGTATACACAATTTTTTCTTTGACAATTAATTTTAAGGTGATATGGTATGTATGTTTTTAAAATTATCCCCATTATTTCTTTTTATTGCTATTTTTTATTATTGATTGTAAAACCAAGGAGTGTCAAGTGATGAATGCTTAGATGTCGCAATGATGTCTCAACAGAACTGTCAATTTTTTTATTTTGTCTTTCAATAGTCCTTATGATTTTTCTATAAGCCCAATTATTTATGCTAATGCCTATCATTTTTTCCATGTTTGTTATCTTTAGCATTTGATTTAATTCATTCTAGTTTTACACATTTCTAAAGATAGATAGTTCTGAGACAACAAATATGATGGATAAAATTGAGCTATCTGATGTTTACTTTTTCAAGGTATAAAATTCTGATGGTACTCCATGGTGCATTTTTTTTATTATTCTTTGTACTGTGATAAAATGTATATGCAAGATTGCGATAAAATGTATATGTAGGATTGACAGTTGGTCGTCAGATTAGGGACACGAGGGCATCGAACGTGGATTTTTGACACAATGGTGTGTTTTCACACCACCAATTTATGGATATTGTTATTCCTAATCTACAATCTGATTAGTTCTTTCTTCTAATTTTCCAATTTGTTCTAATTATGGTCATGAGTGGTAAATATTTTTTTGGTTACAGTGGTAATGGCTATGGCAGGAAACCCTTTTTGTGAGTGTGGCGGTGGAGTGTGCACTGTCATGAGGAGGTCGCGAACATAGGGGAACCCAGATCATCAATTTTGGACATGTGTGAACAAGAAAAAGGTTATTAAATTTGGTTATATTTATCTACACATTGGACAACAATGATAGTTTATGATACTAATATTAGTTTATTTGTAGGATGGTGGCAGGTGTGGCTTCTTTCAGTGGGATGATGGTGACACACCCCAGTCTACGTCTTCGGCAATGCATGCATCTAGACCTACAATGTATGATGATTGCAAGTGTTGCAAGGCTCTAAGGTTTGTTATTGCAAGAGCGGAAGCTGTCCAGAGAGTTGTTGCGGATGTGATGTGGATACGTTGTCTTCTCTGCATTGTTATCCTACTACTTTTTGTTTTGATTCTACGGCCATAGCTGAATATCTAATTTTTTTCCAAATCACAATGTAAAATCAATGTGATTATATGAAGCAATACAATTTTTATATTATCGAGCAATTCAATCTTCTTACTATCATTGTATTGATTTCTTATGATGGATTAAATACACAAATTCAAGTTCAATTAACTTTAAAATTTAAAATTGAAATAAATATAATAAATTAACAAAATATAATAAATATAATAATAAATATAATTAAATATAAATAAATATAATTAATATAATTAACATAGGTCAATAAAATATAATAAATATATCAAAACGGACTAATCATAAATTAATTTTAAAAAAAAAAACTAAAAAAAAATCGGTGTCATATTCCAACTCCAATTCAAAATGAACAACCAAACGAAGAAGATGGAGACCCAAACTCCAATTCTAATTCGAAGTGCAGAACCAAACAGAGAATATGGAGACCTGCATTCCAATCCCAATTTGAAAATGTTCAAACAAACATAGAATGAGAATTTCATAAATTCCAATTCCTATTTTCAATTTGACAGCATACAAGTTTTTTTTATAAATATAATAAATTAACATAATATAATAAATATAATTCAAAATAATAATAAATAATAAATATAATTAAATATAATAAATATAATTAACATAGGTCAATAAAATATAATAAATAAATCAAAATGGATTAATCATAAATTAATTTTAAAAAATAATAAAAAAAAATTGGTGTCATAAATATGGAGACCTGCATTCCAATCCCAATTCGAAAATGTCCAACCAAACAGAGAATGAGAATTTCACAAATTCCAATTCCTATTTTCAGTTTGACAACCAAACGGAGAATGTGGATTTACAAATCCATCTTCCAGGGCAACCAAACAGTCCCAAAAAATGAAAACCAGGGTTTGCATAACCAGGCTATGGATAACCATGATTTGATTCATTTTCCAATTCCCCAACCAAACGGTTAGCGCCAGGATACAACATGCATAGCAATAACATCTTTTCTTAATAAGAAAATAAAGACTCTAATGATAAGGCATGAAGTCTTCTGCCATTACTCCTGAAATAAATTTGTGTCCTTAAACTAGCGCTTACAGTTATATATAGAGCAGAATGCCTCCATAAATGTGAGAACCAACAGGATGAGCGCAGCTAGCAAAGAGAGACAAGGCCACGAACCAAATATGTATTTCTTCATGTATTCCACGACGGCCACGCTCCATGTTCACTTATAATAGCTATTCACGTCTGTAATTACATTGTCTAAATACTTGACTCTTGACAATTTCACACATTGTGTAGCGAATGAAGATCAGAGCACCCGGTAACGCCGAAGCTTCGAACGCAACCAGATTTCTGATAATTACCTCTGCATTTGAGTCCAACCTCAGTTTGGGTAGATAAAGAGTGGTAGTGGCCTGGTTGAAGCGAATTGAGGTTAGGTCTCCGTCAGTTGGAACGAACTTCACTCCCGCGGCATACAAATTGGCAACACATGGAATAGCCAGCTCATCCCGTGTAGGCGAAGTGTACAGAGAGGAGCTTCCTTTCTCTTCCTTCGTTTCTCCGTTGGATCCAAACAACAAAGTTAAGGGCCCCTTGAATAGGCGCAACACTGGCAGCTGGCCCAGAAGCGACAGAAGGTGCATGGGCAATTTCATCAGGAACTGGACGACTCTGTGTTTCAGCACACGCTTCCTAAATTCCCGAATCGGGCCAATGTCCAACGAAGTCAAAACTTTCCATAAATGGCTGTGTTCTTCTGGCATACTTTTTCTGTCAGATAAAAGTGGCTGCTCGTCCTCAACGCCCTTTGCGATTAGATCACATTTGCAGGCAGACATGACAAGACAAAAATAGAGTTCCTCCAGTATGTGACTCCTCTCTGCTATGCGCAGTCTCGAACCATCAGGCACGTTGAAAAAAAATGGAGAAAACTCTACGCAAGCATGTCTCAGGAGACTGCAGAGCCTTTCTTCTACCATGTCTTTTAAACCCATCTGCATCTCCAACAGCTTTTGCAAAACGAAAAGCGGCACCCGGTTTTCCAGCATTGTCACGTCTCTCATTATGGCGTTGTGGGTACCGCTTCAGCCGAAAGGATCTAAACATTTTGCCAGCTGAACTCCTTGAGAAGAATGTTGGTCAGCCCCCTTGGAAAAGAATTGCAAACACTCGAGCACAAAGAAGGCGTCCAAAGCCATGAGCCACGCAAGCGCTTCACCATTGTATTCGAGGCATTTTTTATAACAGCTCTGAATTCGGTGCTCTTAGTTTCGAACCTCGTTGACGACGGATTCGAACCTGTGACCTTTGATTCTTTTTTGGAATGCCCGAGCAGCAGCGAGCTTGTATCTCTCCATTTCATTCAGCTCGGATTTCCAATGGTGATACGGCCCGATGGAAACACACTGCGGAGTGTAGGCTTTGGGCTTAACTGCCAATAGATCCTTGGGCACATTGTACACAGAGACACACAGTTCTTCTTGTTCTTCCTCCTCTATCTGCAGATTATCCCTTACCTGAATAATCCAGCGATCTAGATCAATCTTTTCTTCAATTGCATTCTTGGACTCCATGATCTCCAGCTGAAGAAAAGCTCAGAAACCAAGTAGGAAAGAAGAAACGCGGACACAGACACGAGAAAGTACGGTAGATTGCGAAGTTTTACTTGTGGAACTTTGATGCGTTCTTCGGACAAAAGTTTGTCTGCCACGAGGGAGAAAGTCTGGTTGGTTGCTTTTTATAAGTCGGTTAAACCATGTATTGAGCTTCCCTATTACAACTCTTTACCAGCATCATCGCATTTAATAGTGCTTACTTTTTAATAAAATAAATAACTTATTCTATCTTTACCTTCCGAGTGGTAATCCAATCTGAAAACAAATCATCCTGGCTTGAAAAGAAATGAATATATTATTTTCTAATATAATTAAATATATTTCATAAAACAAAAATAACAATAAGTAATATGTGTAGATTTTTGCAGATATGGCTGCATAGATCTAACTAAGAAAAAGAAGAAAAAACTTGCAAAATAGATGAAGAAAAAAAAAAAAGCTGCTCAAAATGAAGATAAAATTCCATATTGATAAATTAAATTGCTTACATGTCTTATACAATTCTAACCACCACATAAACAAGAGTTGCGGAGAAATTGATTGAACGGAACTGAAGGGAAGAGGAAGTCTTAAGTAAACCACTCCTTAGTTAACTTAGCACAAATAGTGCATGCAAAACATATGCACATAAATCATGGCTGAAATGAATAGTTAACACCACTAACACCCCCCCTTAAGTATAACTATGGAGAAAAAAAAAACTTAATGAAAGGAAAGAGGAAAGAGAGAAAACCCGGCGGGAACAAAACCCCCCCTCAAAATCTATAGGATAGAAAAGCAAAGGAACATCTCTTGTGACAAGAAAATCATGGGCATCTGTCAAATGATAAACACCATAGTGCTGAATGAAGAGATTCCTTTGAAACCAAAATGAAGATCAGAATCAATCTGCATGAGTGCCCCCCGCAACACTACTCGAACCATGAACATATGGAAAACAAAGGCAAAACATTTGTCAATTGAAGATACAAAAGACAATAATCTGCATATGTGCTCCCAAACAATGAATAGATGGAAAACAAAGGAAAAACATCTATCATTCAAGGATGCAGATGACACATAAATCTGTATGAGTGACCCTAACGACACTACTCAACTATGCAAGAATAAAATGTTGGTTGAAAATACAAGTGCCAATTGTCTATACAACTGATCAAATATGGAACCAAGGAAGCATTAGCATGAAAAGGCATGACAGGTCCACTGAAGCGAGTGTCACTAAAGAGGAAATGAAGGCAAGGCCCATGCAGTAAGAGCATGACCTTGGCTTCTCTGTGATGAAGAAGACTTAGGGGCTGAAATTTGATGCTACTGCATAGCCTTCTCTAAAGCCTCTAGTTGTATCCAACATCTATTGACTGCATGTCCCACCTTACCACAAAAATTGCAAGGCTCACTCGGCTTCTTATTTGTCTTGGAGTATGGATTGGATTCTGAATTCTTCTCACTCATATGCACAACAAGAGCATGAGCTTTGGAACTTTTTAAAGTACCCATCTTTATGAGCTTATCTTGCTCATGTATCAATGACTCAATGAAAGCATCAAGAGTGGGCATCTTCCAACTTATTCCCATTGTAAGCCTGATTATGTGAAAAGCTGAGACAAACACAACATATTGTGGGCCCAATTTAGATAAAATAGATAGGATTAATCTACTTTCATGCATAGATTTTTCAATTCCACATTCTTTCAACTGAAGTAATGAAGCCTTGAACTTTGTGAAAAAGTCTTGAATATTCTCAAAACTACTTGGATCTCATGAGTTGAGCTCATTTTCAAGGATGTGACCCCGCATCTCATCTTGCTTCCCAAAAAGACCCTCCGACGTAGTCCAAACCTAGTTTGGAGTTACAGTGCATGATTCAACATGAAACAACAATTCTGGAGAGATGGATAAGCATAGTAGACCAAAAGATTCATCCATGCAGTTGAAGTATTTAGACTTCTCAACTGCTGAATTGGGTTCAACATCTTTCGCCATGACTATTCGATACAAGCCTTTATTTCTAAGCTGAAGCAAAATCTTTGGCATCCATTCAAAATAGTTGTATGGTGTGAGAAAAGAAGAGGCTGAAAAATCCATTCTTTGCAACCAATCTGATCTTTAGAACCTGCAAAAAAAACTTACATTTCTCCTTCCTAGCACCTAAGCTCTGATACCATGTAGTTTTTTGCAGCTATGACTGCATAGATCTAACTAAGAAAAAGAAGAAAAAACTTGCAGAATAGATGAAGAAAAAAAATAGAGCTTCTCAGAATGAAGATAAAATTCCATATTGATAAATTAAATTGCTTACATGTCTTATACAATTCTAACCACCACATAAACAAGAGTTGCAGAGAAATTGATTAAACAGAACTGAAGGGAAGAGGCAGTCTTAACTAAACCACTCCTTAGTTAAGTTAGCGCAAATAGTGCATGCAAAACGTATGCACATAAATCATAGCTAAAACAAATAGTTAACAGCTCTAACAATATGCAGGACAAAATTACATAGAACTACCTTTCTAATGATTATGATTTTCAAAAATTTTGAGTTTATTATTCTTATGTTTTTTTAGGTAAATCGAATGTAGGTTCTTACCAAAACATCAACCTTTGTATTCAACATTCATGGAAAAATAGTAAATGACATAATAGAATTCTAAAAAATATATATGTACTAGGTTTTGAAGTCTTCTTTCTATCAAAAAGAAATAATAAAATTAGACAAATAGACAACAAGTTACAAGTTATGGAATGCACATATATCAAAATTACAGTTAAGTCAACTTCAAATATTAGTAAAATATGAAATACTACTTTGATAAAGTCATGAAACCAATTGTGGGAATTAGATATGGATGTTAAAAAACTAAATTTGAAAGAATCAGTTATGCTCTATGGAATAAGTGGCACTCTTTAAAAATGTTGTTTTCAGCAATGTACTAGCTTTCTAGGGAGATAGATAAATGGATTTAAATTATATATATATATATATATATATATATATATATATAGAGAGAGAGAGAGAGAGAGAGAGAGAGAGAGAGAGAGAGAGAGACTATAATTTACTTCATCTTCCAATGTGTAATGGTGTAGTGGAAATATGCATCTAAAAGTGATTTTTTTTATAGAATTTACATTTCGGTGTCAATTAAGGGAAAAAGTATAACCCACTATTGCGGCTTCACCCAAATGTGAATTATCTACCTTTATATGACCTAAGAATCTTTAGTTTTAGACATGGTTCCTTTTCAAATATCTTCCTATAAACTTTAAATATGTCAAATTCTTTATCTTTATGCTTTAAAAAAGAAAACCAAGTCATTCTTTTATAAGCATCTATGAACAACATAAGGTATGACTCATTTTTTAGAGATTTAATCCTAGTAGGTCAAAATAGATCAGTATGAACTAATTAAAGAGGTTTTGTAATAGTGTAATCTTTTGTTTTGAAACTCACTTTAATTTTTTTTCCTTCTTGACATTCTTTACATACATTTTTGTCAGGATTTGTTAGGATTGGTAAGTTCCTAACATTGTAATTTTTACTTATTTTAATCATATTTTCATAATTTATATGACTTAACCTTCAATTCCATAATTTTTTTTCTCCAATTTGACTCATAAAAGAAATAATTCCTTCTTTCTTTCTTGAATGCTCAAATAGATTATAAATATTACCAGAAATCCTATATCTAGTTGTTATGTTTTTTCAAGATTTTTTCCTGATTTAACAACCTACATTAGAGAAGGTTAAATCAAATCTATTATCACATATTTGACTTACATTGATAATATTATAAGTCGTAACTTCAATATAATAGACATCATTACCTGGTATTTTATTTTCTAACAAAATTGTTTCTTTACCTATAATTTGAAAGTACTTGTTATCTCAAAATTTAACTGGTCCTATGGGATGTGGCTCATAGTATATAGACTTAGGTCTATCACTAGTCATGTGGTGTGAACACCCACTCTCTAAAACCCATAAACATTTTTAACTTTATGAAGCATTGTTTCAACAATCAATGCATCTACTTTATTTTTAGGTTTCCAAATAAATTGATTAGTTTTCCATTTTACTAACTTTAGACTGACACATGAATATCAAAACATTTTACCTTGTCTAGATATCCTATTATATCTATTTGAATCATTTTTTAAAAATCCATAGTGTGTAAAAAATAATTATATAAATGTGTGTCATATCTAGAGGCCTTACAGTTTCTTATGTCCTATTTATTCTATTTCCTTTCTACTCCATGAAAGATGTAACTTCTCTTCACCCTTTCAACTTCTACACTAATAAAATGAAATTCCTTTTCAAAGTAATTAAGTGATTTTTTCTAAACCTTGATCATAGAAAACATAGTTCTTTTCCTACTCATGATTTGATGTATACTTTCCATAAGTACTCCTTATCTAAGATGACCCTAAAGAAAAAATGGTATGGCTTTAATACCAATTATTTGAGTATAATGATTAATGAGAAGGGGGTGAATGAGTAATCATACAAAAAATTAAATCTTGTAACTTTATTTTTAAAACCTTGATAAACTTGAGAAATGTTAAATCAAATAATATAGATAACAATAAGTACATATCACACACAAAAGATTGATACATGTATTATCTTGAGTGGAAACCCTCTCGGAGAATAAAAACACTCAAACCTATCCTCACTATATTTATCCTTTAAATCAATATGTGCATCTCAATGATTCCCATTAGATTATGGAGAGGGGGTGAATCACTAATCCCTGATTCCAAAGACCTTAAAAAAATTTCTATGATTAACTCAGTGTCATCTCGGTTAAAAATAATTCACTATTTACCGACAATGGTAAATAAACTTTATCAATCAAAATAAAATTCACAAATATTATTCAACACATTTAACACTAGTATTTAATGTTGAAACCCATATTTGGGAAAAACTACTGCGGGAATTATCACCAATAAGAAAAATACTCTTCTGAAGTACTCCCAGTTAAGAGCCAATCCTGTTAAAGATTACAATACATGTTGTTAGGTGTGACCCAGTCAAGGGATTTACCTCGAACCTTTTACGATATTCACCCTATTAGGAGTGGGATGGTAAAAGGGCTTCAAACAATCTTTTGAATGTTACCTTTTAACAACAATTTTACAATAAGACTATTAAGTCCACTCTGTTAATAGATTTCTCTGTTACAAATGCTAATAAGAAATAGTAAATATATTAAGCTATAAATTTGTAACTATCTTTTCTTAACCAGATCCTTTGTGCACTCTTATATCTTCAATGCAATCCTTCACTTTCTGCTAGCTTCAACACTTCATCAAATCCTTCTTTCTAACTTGGAATTCTTCATTGCATCAATCAGTAACTTGTCAACTCTTCAATTTTACAACAATTTGTCTATACAAAACCATCCTTTATATAGATATGTTTTTCCACTTAATCTCCTTTATTACATTTTCCTTTGCTCAATCTTAGTTGTTCAATTCATTTTACAAACTTATTCATTGAATCTAAATATCGGTATCACATTTTCTCTTCACCTCAAAACTTGAACTTTCTCTAAACTTGTTCCTTTTATTTTAATGATTTAGATCTAAGTTGTAGATCATCATCATGAACTTTCCTAATAATAGATCTATCTAACTAACTTTCCTTATCATCATAATCGTCTAGCTCATCATAGCTAATAGTTAAATGTCATTCCCATTATTTTATTTTATTCTTGTTCCTTGCTCGATAGATAACTCTAAATTTTGGTTAACTTTTCTCAGTGCCTAAAACTTCTTTTTTATACAGTTCCTTGAGTTCCTTTTCCTTTATTGAAACATGCTCTTCTCTTTACTGAATTACTTTTCTTTCTTGGTAGTCAAAAAAAATTTCTTACCAACATGACAAATCTTCATTACCATGCTTTACCAACTTGACATAATACATATGTTATGTAGAAAACAATTATATCAACACAATCTTAACATTTTCCGATCTATATTAGTTTTTCATTTAACTTATTCAACTTCAAAACATCTCATGTATTCTTCTTCTTAACTCATTCAGCTTATATCATATACCAATTGATATGGCAATATATATAAACTAAAAATCAATTGCTTGACATCAATGACAAGACAATAACTGATCTAACCTTTCTACTATCTTTTATTCCTCTGATCTTGGTCAGTCTTCATCATCATCACCATCAGTTAATCAATCTTCAACATTACTATCAGTTATAGTAACAAATTCTATCTTATTGGTCTAATTTTAATGCCTCACTAGACTTGTGCCACATTGGTGTTTTGTGCCTCACTAAAGTTATTACAATTAGCCTTAGACAATATTCAACTATTTTAGAACATTCATACAAAGATCAAAAATCCTAATTTCTATTTGGACTGTAGAACTACATACTATAGAGTATTGAACATAGCACAAATCATTCTTCTCAGTAATACATAATATCTAATTATATACTTCAAACCCAATAAATATTTTCTATCAATAAACATAATGTGCAAAATAATATCAAATTCTGATCAATAAACACCTAAACAATATTCAAGCAGTATGTACTTTTCAATCACTCTGTCCGTGCAAATAAATAGTCTTCATAATATTGAATCATAAACTAACTTCAAACTGGTTGAGAGGAACTAAATATAATTTATTAACAACATGTATCCTTCAACACAATACGTATCTTTTAATATGACCAAACATGTGTCCTTCAAAATAACAGATCACTACCACTTTTATAATAAGAATGGTTAATGATATGATCAAAATTTCACTTTCATAATATGTAATAAAAAAATTCTCAATATCATTTTCCCTAAATAACTTACTACTCAACTAAAAACTTTTTCATCATCATTATGAATTAACAGCAATTCAACATGATATAATGCATTTTATCAAGTATACCAAAACATTGTTGATCTAAATGATGTAACTATATCATGAGTATTACATAGTATTCAAATTAGTAACTATATAGTGTTCTAATCATCTCACATGAGTGCATCTAAGTATCCTCTGGAAACTCATGCCCAAAAACATATGATGAAATAGATCCCTTAAAAAATGTGAAGTGTACTCAATGCAGCTATGAAATGAAAACATATAATGCAATAGGACTACATAGTGATAATATCACATCATCATACTATCTATCTTATGAATGTATCATAGTTACTTTACTACACTAGTAGAATTTGGAAAATAAATGACTACGTGACTAAAAATTTTAGTCACGCAACTAAAAGTGATCAAATTCTACCATTTTTTAACAATTCAAAAGTATAGGTGACTAAATAAATGACTAATTTGGTCATCAGGTAAAATCGAAATGAAATAATTGGGTAGACAAATCAAAATGACTAAATAAATGACTATTTCTCCTCTATTATTTTTTTCTTTCGAATTTGATCATAATCCATAGAGCCTAAGCCCCACTCATGTGACCCCTACCTAAGCTGATCGTTTGGTTGACTAGATTTATTTGTGCACCAAAAATACCTATTGCATGGAAGACATTGCCTCTTGATGCAATCTTAGGGCCTTCACATATTTTCTAACTTTTTAAATATTTACATTCTTTAACTTTTATTACTCATTATGTTAATGAATTATTAATTTTTTTATCTATTATTTGAAGCGATTTTGATTTCCATGTTTTGTGAGCATGTCAAATGTATCAAAGAGTAATTATGGTCAATTTCACTAATAAAATATGATTTAAACAATCTAGTTGCACTTCAAGGGATATCTTGACACTTTAATTTCAAAAGGTCAAATAGTTACTTTTAAAAGCAATTAGATTCAATATGCATGGATTGTATAAATATAATGTCTATAAAAGTACAATTGTATATTATTCTAATGGTCATAGTTAAAAATGAAATTGGCTTACAAAACTAATGATACATTACTCAATTCTTTTAGAGTAACATTTGTTATGAATTACATATTTAGGATAAATTAATTTCATTATATTTTGTGAAGTATTAGTGATATAAATTCTATACTTCCCCACATAATAATGGACAAATAATTCCTTATTCCTCAATTGAATCATACATTGACTATTGCACCCAAAATAAAAATCATTCGTCACATGTAAGTAGAAAATATACAAACTTAAATTGCATCTCTAATTGAACACAATTAAATATGATTTCATTCTTATACTCTAAGTTTATATTAATTAATTACTTATAATGCTCCCTAACCTTCATATTTACACCATGTTGCAACCACTCTAAATTACTTGGATTGCGGTGTCAGCCAACCTCTAGATTTGATTCATTAACTAGCATAAAATAAATGAGACTTAATAATGAACATGAGTCAAATAAACGCTTCTTACCTTTCACCTATATGTTATGGAAATTACCCACAATGTGTCATCAATTAAAGTAGATCTGCATAAATTTTAAGAATTATAATATAGGTTTTTCCACATTAATTATTCGAGGAGATTAAAACATTAATCAAATCTACAAGGATTTCATTCCTATTTTGAAATAAAAACAAAACCTAATGGGGTTATTTTTTAAATAATCAAAATGGGTCATTTTCGTTTAGCCATTCCCTTTTCTCACAACCATTTCCCAACAAAAGAAATGAAATGTGCCCACTGTGGTGATCTAGAAGAGGCATCGACAAGGGATGGAGAATTTGCAGGCCAAGAGGAGAGCATACACTATCAAATAGTGGGCATGTTTTCTAGCTCATCGAATCTATTTTGTACTTTTAATGAATTATCAAGATCTAGATATTTTTTATTTATGATTCCTTGTAATCTACATCAATGAAACTTGACTCATATCCAAAAAGATTAAATTCTAAACTCTATAATGCATTGGGTTAAAAAAAATAGCAATTGATAAATCCTTATGGGCCCATTTGGTAGCGGGAATTAGACTGGAATTAGCATCTATGAGTTCCTATTTCGTCAAATCTTCAGTTTGGGAGTGCAATATGGAAATAGAATAGGAATACGTAAATGCTCATTTGGCCAAAAATGAGCATTTACATCTTCCATCTGAAAAGGTGGAATTGGGATTTGAAATTGGAATTTGATCGGAGGGAAAGAAAATATTTAAATTTTTCATGTGTACACTTAATTTTTTAATTTTTTATTTGTGTAGGGGGATTTAATTTATTTTTTATTTCTTTGGGTGGTTTGTAACTTTGTTGTTTATTCAAATTTTTCTGAAAAAAATTCAAATTTTTTGCCAAATGTTTTGCCAAATTTTTTGATGAATTTTTTTCAAATTTTTTTGACAAATTTTTTTGTTGAATTTTTTTTCAAATTTTTTTTTTTAAAATTGATTTTTTATTTTTTCAAATTTTTTCTCGAATTTATTTTCCAGATTTTTTGTCAATTTTTTTTCAAATTTTGGTTGTAGTGATTGTAACTTGGTTGCCTACCACCAACTTTGGCTGCCTAAAACAGACTGCGATTACATTTTAATCTCAATTCCATTAATAAAAATGAATTATTAAATTTAAAAAAAACATTAAAACAATTCAAAAATTTTTTTAAAAAAAATCATACTCAAATTTCAATTCCAGTTTCAAAAAGTGGAACCAAACGGTCCAAACATAATCTAAAAATGAAAAACCAGATTATCAAATCCATGATTTGACCATTTCCAGCATTTGATCAAATTCATCATTTCCTAATTCGTGCTACTAAACGGGCCCTAAAGGTTGATGTTGTTAGGATTGACAAATCCTGGAAGGTCGATGTCAAATTTTTTGTGTGTGTTTTTCCTTTTGATAGCAATTTACACAGTTTAGGAGTTCTAAAAATTCTTAAACCAAGTGCCATGTGATCAGTAATATGGTGGTTCTAGTTTAGTATAACCAAGTGCCATGTGAGGAGTAAGATGGTGATCCTCTAAATGAGTAGAAGCGACGGTAGATAATTACACAATAAATCATAGGCTAGGTTTTCCCAATTCGAGTCCCCTATTTTGATAGGCTACATTAGGTGGTATTAATGCAGTAGATTCAATATCGAGTGAGACAATGGAGTCTACTACTAAAGAACCACAATTCTCACATTCCCTGTTGTCTCATATCTTTTATTCAAGATTCACCATGATAAGGTTAATCCTAATGCCAAAGTTGATGATTGGATGCATAGTCTAGCTATGATGGTTATTGTGGAAAACCTTGTTACACTTGCAACTATTATTCTACCTATTCTTGAATGTTATGTTATAGTTGGAAGGACATTGGTTGTCCCTTTATCCACCTAGGACAATTTATAATTATGAAATAGTTGTGATTCAATGGTTTTAGAAGCCTCGGGCTTGGAAAATTGTGACATGCATGAGGTTGATTTTTGGCCAGGAGATTGAAACTTGATTATGATATGCGAGATCTTTCACAAGGCTTGGCAAGTGATATTTAGGATGATATTACTAAATTGGCTCTTTTTCACAAGGGAGATCTCAAGCAATTCTTGTATATCCTATAAGATTTCAATTTCAAGACAAAGGAGGTGTAGTTGCATCCCTGGTCACTCTCTAGTCACAATCTATCATCCTAATGTGTGACCTCTTGAGCATGTTTGGGAGTATACCTAAAGGTTTATCGAAGTGCAAAAGGTCCATGAGACTCTTTTTGATTCTAGGAGGAATAATTTGTATTATAGTCATCTTGGAATAGGGTTTTCCTATGGTTCTTTTGGGAACAAGAGTTGGGATTACCCACAAGAGGTAAGGGCACTCAGCAAACAAGATTTTTTTTTCTTTTGTTTGATGTCTTATATTTGTTTTGAAAACCTATGTAAGTGAAGATGTTTAACTGTGAATTAGATCTAACAAGAAAAACTAAAGGCTAAACAAGTACTTGTCATGCAAATGTTGCTTACAAACATTGCTCAAAATCTGAACTTCTCTCTCTCCCACTCTAACATCTTGTTTTAATTTGATTTCAAATATTCTCATATATGTCATATCCATGTTCAAGGATCACTCTATTATGGACATACAGTCTTGTTGTCTAGGTACGCCTGAAAAGGTTTGTTGGAGTTGTAATTTATTTTTTGGCAATGAATACATGGAAGCAATTTGAAACATTTGGCCTTCCAATTGGCTCTGCCTTGAGAAATTTGTAAGTTTTCATATCTTTTCTCTTATATTGATAGTTCTAGAGTGCCAAAATGTTGATGCATTACTTGTATGGAATAATGCTTTCTTGTTAGAAAATTTTCATTAGATTAGGGTTGTTCTCTCATTTTGTTAATGATATTACCTAACCGGATGTCTATCTGGAAATATATTGTTTGGCCTTATTCTAAACGAACTCCAAATGAAAATCTTGTAAATTTGGTTAAATTTAAACCCCTTCCCCTCTCACCTAAATTTCGTTACATCTAAATTATTTATTATAAAAAGAATATAAAATTTATGCAATTTTCTTTTCATAAAAGTGTACAATTTCAAAATGTCCAAAGTACCTGTGCAACTTCTTCTAAGGTATTGTACGAATGATTTGATTGGATTTCAAACAACATTTAAAACAAGGTAACTACTATTCTTAAAATATTATTACATTCTCTTAATTGTATAAGGAAAACAATCCCAAACAAGCAATAATTTAGGCATAACACTTGATAGAAACATCACCCAGAATAACTCATTGTAATAAAAAATATACATTACAGATTTCCCCTTCATTTTATGGCCTCTCTCTTAATTCTAAAACTATTTCTTTTTTCCTTCCAACTTCCCACACTTCTCATTCTCCTTTCTTCCCTACACCCTCTCTCTTAACACATTCACTTCTTTATCTCTTTTTTTTCTCTACGGTTTTAACTATGTTTTGCTAATAACATATAAAGATTATTTGACTTATATTATTAATATTTCTAAACAAGTTTCATTTTATGAATTGTTACTAATACACAACTTCTACTGGAAGACTTATTTATTATTTGAGATCTACGCTTATATAAACAAGCTCTAATAAGAGTTTATACTAGTTTTGTGTGTCAATTTTCTATTTAGGAATAGCCAATAGAGACTTATTTATTATTTAAGATCTACCCTTATATAAACAAGCTCTAATAAGAGTTCCTACTAATTTTGTGTGAAACATTTCTATTTAGGCATGTGTTGAACATTATAAATTAATTTAGTGTTGTTATGACGTAGGGCAGGGGGTCAAGAGGGGCCAAAGGATGGCACACCCTAATGATCCAAGCATACTCAACACGTGTGGAAGAAAAAAACAACAAAAGTGAGAGGGAGAATGCCAAATCTTTCATCTATTTCCATCAAAGAGAATCATACATGCTGGGCTGTAAGGCCTTCCCAGTTACAACTTGATATTACAATAAGTCTCAAAAGTCCTCAAACATGCGAGGATCTATCACAAATCTCCAATCTAATGTCTACTATCTTCTATAAAAAAAAATCACCCCTAAACTACAACCAAACAACTGCATTTATACAAGAAGCTATCAAACTAATTAGGACTTCAGATCCACAATCAACAGAAGAAATGGTCAAATCTAGGACCACATGCTCCCCAATGATGGATTCCAACATTAAATATGCAATCCAATATAAATGCACAAGTTAGCCATAACATAAATTAAAACTAAACCCGTTGGTGAGCAAGGAAAACCAAGCAACAAACAAGCAACACTGAGCACCAGTGAAACAACTGACTACTGGGGAGAAAACTGACCACACTCGATAACCAAAGGGAACCGACCAACTATAGCCCAACTTAGTCAAAGAAAGAACCAAGAAACACAGACAAACTACAAAATGTTTTTGGTGACACAGGATTGCCAAGGACCTGAGATGCTCCTGCATCAGACACCTAGGGTTATTTTAAATGATTCTCTAAATCATTTGGTAGGTATGATCCGAGTTGCATCCAACTCAGACTGTGAAATCCATGAACTATCTTCTATCGGTCTATTCTTCTATTTTACCAGATATTCCATATACTATTCTCCTCTTGTGCTCTTGCCAATTCTCTGATTCAGAATCTATTCAATCTCTTCATTCTGCTTCTTAGGATATTCTATCGGTACTATCATTTCTTCATCAAGTTCATGATAATCATACAAATCAGCAATGTTGAAAATTGGTGATATGTCCATATCATCAGGTAACTCAATCTCATATGTATTTCCACTGTCAAATTTCCTCAAAATTTTGCAAGGTCCAAACTTCTTCATATTCAGCTTTCCATATGTTCCAACAGGAAATTGGCCTTTCTTCAAATGAACCATCACTTCGTCACCAACATCAAAAGTTTTATGTCTCCTTGATCTATTAGTTCTATCTTTGTATTTTTTATTACTGTCTTCCAGCTTCAACTTCACATCTTCATGCAATGTCTTCATGTACTTAGCAAATTTTACTCCTTTAGCACTTCTCTTATTTTCATCATCAATGTCTCTCAAATCAGATATACCTCTCAGTTGTATTCCATTCACAATCTCAAATGGTGTTTTTCTAGTACTCCTATTCATTGAATTATTGTATGCAAACTCTGCTTGTGCCAACACAGAATCCCAATTACTTAGTGTGTCTCCAACTAAGCATCTCAAAAGATTTCCCAAACTTTTGTTCATAACTTTAGTCTGTCCATCGGTTTATGGGTGAAATGTAGAACTATATTTCAACTTAGAGCCAAATTTCTTCCAAAGGGTCTTCCAAAATTATCCAACAAACTTACTGTCTCGGTCAGAGATAATACTCCTCGATAATCCATGCAATCTGACAATTTCCTTAAAGAAAGGATCTGCTACATGTACTACATTTGATGTCTTTCTACAAGGTATAAAATGTGTCATCTTAGAAAATCTATCCACAACAACAAATATAGAATCATTACCTCTTACTATCTTTGGTAAGCCAAAGTCCATATTGATGTCAATCCAAGGTTTCTCAGGAATAGAAATTGGTACATGCAATCTAGTATTCTGACTTAATCCTTTGCAACTTGACAAATTCCACAACTTTTCACAAATTTTAAAAAATCTTTATAAAACTGCGGCCAAAAGTACTTCTCCTTAAGAAAATTCCATGTTTTGTCAATACAAAAACGTCTAACCAAACCACTACTATGTTTCTCTTTTATCAAATTATTTCTCATTACTCCTCTCGGTATACACAACTGAATACCTTTGAACAACATATCTTCCCTAATAAAATATTCATCCCACTTAGTATCTTATTAATCTTGAATAGGTGTGCTGCACTTTCTCCATGGCTTAGAAAAATTAGGGTCATTTTCATACAAACCTTTCATCTCATCAAAACCAAGAACTTCAATT
The DNA here is from genome assembly GCA_027943335.1 of Chamaecyparis obtusa. Classification (NCBI taxonomy): domain Eukaryota; kingdom Viridiplantae; phylum Streptophyta; class Pinopsida; order Cupressales; family Cupressaceae; genus Chamaecyparis; species Chamaecyparis obtusa. Next base: position 126,547 of record BSBK01004161.1, read on the forward strand.
TTCAACTTAGTCATCAAAGATCTCCTTCTAATCAATGCATCGGCAACTTAGTTAGTGACTCCACACTTATGCTTTATCACAAATCTATAACTCTACAAATACTCAACCCATTTCATATGTCTCTAATTCAACTTATTGTGACTACCCAAATACTATAAAGACTTATGATCGGTACACAACATAAATTCACTCAGTATCAAATAATGTCTCCATTTCTTTAGTTCTTGAACAATAGCATAGAATTCTTGATCATACACAAAATATTTCCTTCTAGCATCATTCAAATTTTCACTAAAGAAAGCAATAGGTTTACCTTCTTGACTCAACACAGCTCCAATTGCACTTCCACTTGCATCACATTCTACTTGAAATACTTTACTGAAATTAGGTAATGCTAAAATAGGTAATTCAAAAACCTTCTGCTTCAGATTCTTAGAACTTCTATTAGCTCCATGTGTCCGCTTGAATTCCCTTTTGTCTCCTCTCATAATCTCAGTCATAGCATTACAAATTGAAATGAAATTGCTTATGAAATTTTTGTAAAAACTTGCCAAACCATGAAATGATCTTACTTCGTTAGCATTCATAGGTGTAGGCCAATTCAAAATAGCTTCAACCTTTTCAGGATCCATCTTCAAACCATCAGTTGAGATAACAAATCCAAAATACACAATTTCCTCTTTCATGAATGAACACTTTTTTAGATTTATCAACAACTTTTCTTCTTTCAATCTCTACAAAACTTGTCTAATATGTAACAAATTTTCTTCTCTCGTCTTACTAAATATCATAATATCATCAAGATATACAATGACAAATTTACCCAAGAATTTCTTTTAAACTTCATTCATTAGCCTCATAAAAGTACTCAATGCATTAGTTAAACCAAAGGGCATAACCAACCACTCATACAAACCTTCTTTTATCTTGAAAGTAGTCTTCCATTCATCACCTTCTCTAATTCTGATTTGATGATATCCACTTTTCAAATCAATTTTGGTGAAATACTTTTCTCTAGTCAAACTATCCATTATATCATCCATTCTCAGTATAGGAAACTTATACTTCACTGTTATCTTATTGATTTCTCTAGAATCAGTACACATTCTCCATTGTCCATTCTTCTTATGTGCCAATACAATAGGTACTGCACAAGTACTAAAACTTTCTCTGATCAAACCTTTCTCTAGCAATTCTTGAATTTTTCGGTTCAATTCTTGATTCTTGATAGGTGTTAACCGATGAGGTGCCTTATTTGGTAAACTAGCTCCAGGGATTAGATCCATACAATGATCAATGCTTCTTTTCAGTGGAAAACCATCAGGTACATTATTAGAAATGATTTCACTATACTCAGTGAGTAACTTATCAATCTCCTCAAGAACACTATCTTTTGTTTTCGTACTCGGATTGTTAGGAATCACAACAAAACATACATCATTCCTTTTCAAATATTTAACAAACTTCCTTCCTTCCATCAAGCTAAATTTCATAGATGTGCAAATATTACTAATAGGTTCTTCCATCAATGGTAACAAGATTTGTTTCTTTCCATCAGCCACAATAGTATACTTATGCAATCCCCCATCATATACAGCATGTCTATCATATTGCCAAGGTCTACCCAACAAAATATGACAACAATCGATAGGCATGATATCACACAACACCTTATCATAGTACTTTCCAATCTTCAAATTTACATAACATTGTTCACTTACCAAGAGTATGCTCATCTTTGATCCATGAAATCTGATAGGGCTTCAGATGTTCCAGCCTTTTCAACTACAATTTTGTGACCATCTCTTCAGATGCTAGATTCTCCAAGCTACCACTATCAATGATTACCTTCCAAACTTTATCAGAAACTCTACATTTGTTCTTGAACAAACTTTTCCTTACTAGATCTTCCTTTTCTCTTCCATTCCATAGTGCTCTCCTTACCATCATGTTATTTTCTTTCTCAGGCTCATTCGGTGATTCCTCTTGCACCAAAGCATTTCTACTATTACCAACCTTCTTACTTGCATGTGTACATTCAAATGACCTATTTCCTTCTTCTCCATAATTGTAGCAAGTTCCTCAAAAACTTTCTCTTCTATAACCACCTTGGTAGTTACTGCGTCTACCTCTAGATGAAATTTCACCTTTCCACTCGGTCTTGCATTTGTCTAGATTTTTCCTTTTAGGCTCAAATCCACCATTTTCACCATTAGATCTACCTCTTCCTATAGGAAATCTACCACCTCTTCCTCTCTATCTTTTCTCATGTGTCTTGTTCAATTTCTCCTTGTCTTTCAAAGAAAATTGATAAGCCTTTTCAATGTTCTCCAACTTGACCATACTAATTTCCTCTTGGATGGAAACTCTCAAATCATTTAGGTATCTACCAATCCTTTCTACATCATCTTCATCATGTCTAGATCTGATATCCAATATATAGAATTCCTGAGTATATTCCTTCACTGAGTTATCTTTGTACCTTAGACTTTGCATTCACTGAACTATGTTAATCTAATAATCACAAGGTAAGAACTTTCCTTTCAACTTATTTACCATCTTGTTCCATACCTTAATTTTGTCTTTTCCCTTCCTTTTCCTATCTAGCTGTAGATTTTCCCACCATAAGGATGCATGACTCTTCAACTTTGTGCTTGCAATTTTCACTTTCGTATCCTTAGGAATGTTTTCATATTCAAAATACTTTTCCATCTTGATGATCTAGTCCACCAATTCATCAGAATCTAGCTTTCCACCATACTTAGAAGGATTGAAATGTGGTGTTGACTTTAAACTTTTCAAAGCCTTCAAAAATCTTTCTTCACCTTGATCCATAATAGGTGTAGGTTCTACATTCACCTGTTCTTCTTCAGCTTCATCGTCACTAACATCGTCAAGATGTCTACCTCTTCTTTGGGCTGTTTCAACAGCTTCTAACCTAGCAACAATCTGCCTTAGCATATATGCCAATCCTAGATCTGCATCTCACCTCCCATGAACCATCTTGACAACCCTCTACAATTGCAGGTCAAATCACAATCTGCTACCCCACAATAATTAACTAGGGCTTCAAGAGGAACCTACAAACCTAGATCCACAGACCTAGATCAAGATCTAACTTGAATCTGATACCACCTGACACAGGATAGGGGGTCAAGAGAAGCCAAAGGATAGCACACCCTAATGGTCCAAGCCTGCTCAACACATGTAGAAGCAAACAACAACAAGAGTGAGAGAGAGAATGCCAGATGTTTCATCTATTTTCATCAAAGAGAATCATACATGTTACATTGTAAGGCCTTCCTGATTACAACTTGATATTACAATAAGTCTCAAAAGTCCTCAAACATGTGAGGATCTATCACAAATCTCCAATCTAATGTCTAATATCTTCTATAAAAAAGAAACTCATCCCTAAACTACAACCAAACAACTACATTTATACAAGAAGCTACCAAACTGAGTCGGCCTTCAGATCCACAATCAACGGAAGAAACAGTCAGATCTAGGACCACATGCTTCTCAATGATGGATTCCAACATTAAAACTAAACCCATTGGTGAGCAAGGAAAACTGAGCAACAGAAAAGCAACGCCGAGCGCTAGTGAAACAACCCACTGCCTAGGAGAAAACTGACCACACTCGGTAACCAAAGGAAACCAACCAAATACCGACCAACTCAGTCAAAGTAGGAACCAAGCAACATAGACAAACTACAAAATGCTTTTTGTGACATAGGATTGCCAAGGACCTGAGATGCTCCTGCATCATGTTATTATGTGTTATTTATCTTGATTACATATTATCCAAATCCAATGTACTTATTATTAGATAACTAAGAGGGGGGGTGAATTAGCTAAGCCTAGTTATCCTATAGTCCCATATCTCCCTAATGTATATAACAAAACTTTCAAATAATTTAATCAACTAGATAAAATATCATCTATGTCTTTCTCTTCATATACTGATAAATAGTAAATTAACTATTGTGTTTACAAATCAATCCATTTATAGTAATGTATAAAGTAGAATAACAATTCAACACATCTAGACACATATAACATATAGATTTTTAACGTAGAATTCCTATAAGGGGGAAAACCACCTAGGACTGGTAACCCAAAATAATTCACTCCTCTAAAATGATCTCAATTAGGAGCCAGCCCTGTTAAAGGTTAAAAAAATACACTGTGAGTTGTGACCTGGTTAGAGGATTTATCATTAATAGTTCTCCCTCAACCAAACATTCACTATGGGGTCAACAACAAAACAATCAACATTCATTGAATGTCATATTGAAATATAAATACTATTAAGTCCAACTCAGTTAAGAGATTTATCTCTAGCATTGGTTAAAATGATATAGTAATGATCTAATTCAAATACAACTTGATTTGCAGATTTTCATATCTATGCTAAGCTCAATAATATCTATATGATAATTAATCAATTTAATCTCTCTTTTTTCCCCAACTTTGTTCTGCTTCGTAATTACTTTCTCTATCGCTCAGTGTTGTCTGCAAAATTGCTTGGATCTTTCTTCAACCAGTTTGATGAGCCTTTCTTGAATCCAATCTTTTCATGTAAAAATATCCTACAAGAAACTCAATAACGAATCTTATGTTTCTTTATATAGACATCATAAACCATTTTATTTCCATCCATATATTTTTTCTCTTAATCTTCACGGTTGGTTTTCCCACTTTAACATTCCTCAACAATTGTGTCAATAACATGTTTCATTCTCCCTCATCTGATTATCTTTGAATTTTATCAACCATTTGATCATCATAACAAATATTATCATTTACCTAAGAATCATAAACAATTGTCCATCTCATCATTTTAGTCATCAGTCACAAGTTCTATTTTTTTTTTTTACTCGGTCAATACCATAATGCATCGCTGATAACTATCTCAGTTAACACTATACTCAACATACACTACATTGCTCGGTGTATATCAAATTCTTCATTTACCGACCACATGAACTTTTACATTCTTGATCTTCAATCCATAATAGACTCATGCAATATAATAAAATAACTAAAATAATGTTACAGAGTCATCAAAATGTTACCCAATGAATACTATATCCATATCTTTCTCATTCATCTTATCTTTATGTAGATTCTGCATTCCTTCATCATTGTTTCCTTCTTAAGATGTTTGTAACCATCATGATAAGTATAGTCAAAACTAGTTAACATCAATGACAATGCATTAACTGATTTAATGTCTTACATACACATTAGTAGCTTGGTGATGATCAATCACTATCTTTCAAGTATCCAATCCATTGTCAAACTTTCTTTCAAGATATTTAATCAGTTGTAGTTCATCAATTTCTCCCTTTGGCATTGATGGTAATACAATATGAAATATTCCATAGAATACTTAACATCTGTTGCACAATTCTATATGCAAATGTTGTAACTCATTAAGATCTCCCTATCTTGTACATTTAATATTTTTAATCACTACACAACATCAATAGTCCTCATGCAGTCTCTCCCTACAGATTTGAATATTTGTTTTGTGCATACCTTTTTTCTTTTTTTTTTAGATAAATATTTCATTGAATATTCTCTCCCTTTGAGAACTATTCCAAAAGAAAATATACAACTCTTCAATAGCCAAAATATATTATCTCTAGTATTTGGTTCAAATCAAGTACCTTGCATGTACTGATATACAATATTATTTTTTCTTCCATCTTTTAGTTCTTTTTCATAGCTTTAGGAAACCTAAAGTGTGAACATCATGCATCAACATCATTTGATATTCTGATAAAGTGTAGGTTGATGCAACCTCCTAATCACTTAGTGACCAATAAATAGAGGATAGACCCCTAGTCTATTCCTTAAGTACTCAAATGTATCCTTAGGAAAAGGTTTAGTAAATATATCAAGAAGTTTCTCTTTTGATTTCACATATTCTAGTTTTACTTTATTTTCTTGTACTTGTTCCCTCGAGTAGTGATACTTTATAGATATATACTTTGCCTTTGCATGCATCACTGGATTCTAAAAAATATTTATTTCACTAGTGTTAGTTCATAATATATTATTATAGGGTCAGTGTTTTGTTCATTCATACCTTCCAAAATTTATTTTATCCATTCATCATTTTCAAGTGCATCTCTAATAGTTTTAGGTTCAAATTCACAAACTAAGCATGTGTTGTCTCTCAACTTACTTCATGTCATCATGCTAGATTTCTTATCTCCAATAATCTGATTCTGTGGATGATGTCTCCTTACATATTTTGAAAGAATATGTTTAGTTCTTTGTTCTTCAATGTGAACTTCATGCATTGTATGATCATGCTCTTCATCGGTAATATTTGTCTAATTCTCCATTTATATAGAATAATTCTCAGTAGCATTATCTTGTTGCTTGGTAATGGTAGGTTGTTGCTCGAGTAGAGTGTCAGGTTTCTCAATGTAAATATATCTACCATAGTCTTTTGGTTCCTTTTTACTTTCTTCATCATTCTTCTCAGCAAATTCATCAACTCTCTCATTTGCACTTTCAATCATTTTGTTAGTAGCCTTATTCAAATATTTGTAAGCTTTCTCTTAGTAGAATATCCTAATAATATTCTTTCATCACCTTTTGAATCAAATTTCCTATTTCTATCAGCATTTAGAATATTAAATCTACTTCCAAATATTATGAAATAACTTACGTTAGGTGTGTACCCATACCATATTCATAAGGTGATTTGTTTGAATATTTCTTCAGTTGACCTCTATTTAATGTGTATATAGTGGCACTAATAGCTTCTCTCTAGTATACCTATGCCACATCTTTTTCAATCTTAAATGTTCTTGCACAATCCACTCTAGATCTATTTCTCCTTTCAGTAATCTCATTATGTTGGGGTGTCCTCAATGCAGAAACCTATCTTTTCATTCCATGCTCATTACAAAAATTAGTGAACTCATCAGAAATAAATTCACCACCTCTATCTAATCTCAAGCATTTTATTTCTTTACCACTTTTTGTATTCACTTTTTCTTTATACCATTTAAACATATTAAAAGATTCAGATTTTTCTTTCAAGAAAATGGCAGTCATCATTCTAGAGAAGTCATCAAGAAATAAGATAAAGTATCTATCTCCATAATAACTTTGAGTTCTCATAGGACCACACAAGTCGGTAAGAACCAACTATAAGATAGCATTCAATGAATTTTTTTTTTCTCTTAAAACTAGATTTTGACATTTTTCCCATTTGACATTGTTTGCACATAACATGGTCAAGTTTAGATATGCTCGGTAAACCTCTAACTCTTATTTTCCTACTAATCTAAATAACCATGTTGTCAAAATTCATATGGCATAACCTTTTGTACCATAATCACACATCTTCATTTTTAGCCAACAAACAAGAAGTTTCAATATTGTCAAGATAAAATAGATTACCTATTGATTGTTCACCAGTACCCAATAAGTTTTTGGTATCATCATATATTTTCACCTTTCTATTTTCAATTGCAACTCAATGGCCTATATTATTTAGCTATGCTACACTCAATAGATTATAATTAAGTCCTTTCACCCAATATGCATTCTAACATCTAATTTATTATTCAACAATATAGACCCCTTTTATTTTACTCAACAAGGTGTATCATTTCCCATTTTAATAGATCCACCATTATAATATTGAAGGTATTCAAATTTCTCTTCATCACCAATCATATGATGCATACAAACACTATCAATAATCCAAGTATCATTCTTGGTAACTTTAGAAATAAGTGTTGTTTCTACATACCTTTCTTATTCTTCTAAATCTTCTTTCAAAGCCACAAATACCACTTTAATATCTTCATCAATGTCAGTGTCAGTATCTTTATTTTCATCTTCAATAAGGTAACATGTCGTCTTTCCTTTATCTTTGTAATCTTGATTACTTCTTCTATCATATTGTCAGTTGCCTCTATGTTCTCGGTTATCTCTTCTGTCGTACTTTCTTTCTTTAGATCTCTCATTGTCTCTCTCATTTTCTTTCCTATTAGGGCATCTAGAAAAAATATGTCCAATCTCTTTACAATTAAAACATACCAAAGGTAGTTTTCCTTTATATCTTCCCTTACCTTTTTTCAATCTTCTAGCCATTAATGCTCAAGTTCATCAAGTTCATCAACATTACTTTTACTATCACTATCTTTTCTTATCATATGTTTGTTGCTAGATTTACAAATTTTTAGAGATGAAATAAATCTAGATTCAACAGTAAGAACAATACTATTGTCAAAGTTATTTAATTCAAATGCAGTCAGTTTACTAATTAGACTATCAAGTGTAACATTGTTTCCAAGGGCTTCTCTCACTTCATGTATTGCAGAGACTCTAATACATAAGTAGGTAACAAAGTTATGAGAATTTTACTTACAATAGTATCTTCATCAATAGTTCCACCTCCTCTTCAGATAGAATTCGCAACCTTTTTGATTCGGTTAATGTACAGAGATATGTTCTCTCCTTCTTTCATTCTCATGTCATCAAACTTTCCACTAAGACTTTCATCTTTAGCCCTTAGCACATTCACACCTCTTCCATGAACTAGTTTGATCTTGTCCCATATCTCTTTAGCAGTTTTACATGTCTTAACATCTTCAAATTCATCATCTGATAAGAAAGAATCAAGTTCTATCATCATAGCATTGTGCTCATGTTTTTCTCTCAACTGATGGTTACAAACATGATGGTTACAAACATCTTAAGAAGGAAACAATGATGATAATTCATAAAAATTATAATTGTTGAATTCATTTAGTAGGAAAGAAATTATAATTGATGAATTTTTTTAGTAGGAATGATCTAGTTAATAAACATGTAAACAATTTTGGCAATTTACTACCCGATTGATCTCCAAGCCAAACTTTCCACAGTTTTACCCTCAAATTTTTTATGGTTCTTTAAACTATTTTCTTTGGTAGACTTTCTTTTCCCTCCTTTCTTTGTTTTCCCCTCCTAAACCTTCTCTCTTTGTTTATTTTTTCATTTCCCAAATCACTCCTATTTGTTCCCTATAGCCAGCTGAAAAGAAAAACCAAAAACCCTTTCTCCTTTAAAAAAAATGGTTCTTTTTTTGTCCATTAGATGATTATTTCTATTAAATCCAACTATTCTTGAACATGTCTCTCTGTCTCCTTATTTTTATCATCAATCTTCATCTTTAAAGTAATCTTGAACAATGTTTGTTTACTATAAATTAATGACAATAAATTATTACATTAATCATTTAATGAGGTATAAGGTTGAACATTTCTAATGATCCAAAGAATTATAGAAAAATTCCAAATGATCAAATCCCAAAAAAGGTAGAATGAGGTTATTCAAGTAACTTGACTTTGTCATGTACATCAATGTTGATTTAAAATGGAAGTTTTTTGTTATTGTAAATTTTAATGCTGGAAATGAAAAGATTACCCTTTTAGTATTTTTGATTAAGTAAAATAGGTTTTACAAGGTTCCTAAAATCCACAATAGAGTATAATCAAAAGAAAAGCAGCGGAAATGAAATCAGTTCATAGCTAAAGCATAAGTAGTAGAGGTACAAGCCTCATCAAAGGCCAAATAAGAAACTATCACTTAAAAAGAAAGATAGAATAGAGAAAAATGGTAGGCACCGAGGGTCAGATTAAGCCAAGCTCCTGAGCATGGCAGCAACGTTGCATTCGACAATGTCAATCTTCTCAGCTACTTCTTTAACATTATGAATGTCATGGGGTCTAGTGGTACCATCATCATCCTTGTTTGTCTTTTCTTTGTCTCTAGTTCTTTTACCTGGGGCATCGTTGGGCTAATTCTTTTCTACCTCCATTATCCTCTAATCATCCCTACTGACCATCGTATCTTCTATCTTATTGATTAGCAGCTTTATGTGATCATTGGAAGCTTTGAGAATGATGTAGTTTTTCTCTGCAATCCCCTTAAGGGTCTCCTCAAGATTGATCATTTTAGTTTCCAAGTGTTCAACCTTGGCCTCCAAGCTAAGCTTATGGACTGTGGTGTTGTGGCCCTTGTCACCAATGCTCTGAAGTTTTTCTTTAAGGTCTTTGATTTCATGGAAGAGCCATTTGAAGGACCTATACTGATCTAGCATGCTATTCTTAGTATTATTAAGGAAATCCATCTCCAATTCCCTGGCCTTATCACTGAGAACAACCAGGGAAGGGTCAATCAGCTCCTCCTTATGGATTTTACCATCAGTATCCTCAAGGATTTTGGGGTTAACGGCCTCCCTCATGATCCCCATATGCACTTTATTGAAATTGAAGTTCCTCCAAACCTTTTTTCCTTTTCCAGAGTCTTTTCTTTGATATTCCCCTCTAGAATTATCTTCTAAGGTATCAAGCATTTTAGGAGACTGGGTAGAGGGATTACCATATTCATCTTTAGGGTCCTCAGAGATAGGGTATTGAGCCTCTTTGTTGGTTCCTGGTGGGGGCTAAAGAGGGGGGGAGTCATCATCACTGATCATGAGATCCACAGAGAGATGACCCGAGCAATCCCTCATAGATTTAGGTTCTCCCCTTTGACCTGATCCTACATTGTTGTGGCTTCCTTGTTTGGGTTGTCCTTCTCATCCTCTGTATTCATATCTTCCTCATTTTTATTATATTACTCATTCGAGAGTATCTTTTTCCTATCCTATTTTTTCAAAGTTCTTTTCTATTTTGACCAAGCTAGAGGGTCTGTTCTTGGAAGAAGACCCCTTTTTCACATTTTTTTGCTCTTCTTCCTCACAGTCCTCAGACTGAGTTCCCTCACCATTTCCCGATGGAATGTAGTCCGACCCAAAATCTTCACTCTTAATTTTTTTGTCTACGATTTCCTTGCCCAGAATTTGGGCTTTGAAGAAATCATAAATTAATAATAAAAAACCCTCATGCAATGCAGGGTTAGCTATATTCTTCTCTCTAAAGCCATTTATGTTTTCATTTATGGAGGAATAGAGATAAAATGGAATGGAAATCTTTTTTTTGTGCCTAAAGTGATTCAACAAGATAAAGTGATAGTTTGAAATTCTATCAAACCTGGTATCCAAAGTGGCATAGGAGATGAGGGCCTTGAGGATGAATTGCCACAACATTTTCAATCCTGGAGGCTGATAGTAAGTGCCTGTTTTGACAATAGACTTCTTCTCCTTGTCGTCTCTGTTAAAAAAGATAACAAAATATAGAGATGTAGGAAATTGTTTAATCCAAGAGCTAGGAGTAAGGAAAATTACCATGAATTAGTACAAGAAATAGGAGCATACACCAAAAAATAAGCAAGGAGGACACAAGATTTTGAAGGGGAAAAGCATAAAAAAAACCCTGTGAAATTAATGAAAGTGGCAACAAATGCCTAAGAGAGAGAGAGAGAGAGAGCGAGAGAGAGAGAGAAAAGCTCATACAATGATAGTCAAGAAGAAGAATCTCATATGAGAGAATGAGAGCCATCTCTTAATAGAGATGTGAGAAAGGGGTAACATTGTAACTCCCATTTCTATGTATGCCACATATCACTAGTGTGTGATATGTCCTCCCACTTGGACTAGAGGACAAAAAATACATTAGGATACCTTGGTTTATCCTATTAAATACATAAATAACCAAGGAAAGATTAAATTTTAACAGTCTCTCACAAATTCGTTGACACCATTGTTGGAAATTTTACGATCCATGTAAAAAATTTCCCAACAATGGGGATGCTAGTGACCTTGGAAATCACCTCCTTTGTGACAGTGAAGGACTTGCCCTCTATCTCCATCATTCCTTCATTCTAGTTTTTTACAAACATGTTGGTGACGGCCTTCCTGCAACCATGGAGTCTTTCTATGAAAGTGGTGACTTCCCCTTTCTGCAAGGCACTCCAAACATTAGTGTGATTCTTCCACTTCTTGCTGTCATTTTCTAGCTCCCTTCTATGTCTTTCCCTAACCATGGCTCTACACTAGGTGTTGGTTTCTCTCTAGTTAGGTGGGTCCTTAAAGCTAACAGTTTTTCTAACAACCTTTGTTCTAAGCTTTCTAAATTTATGCCTTTGAAGGTAAAAACAACTCTTGGCAAAGGATACCTAGAAAGCGTGCCGAGGGGATGCATAGTAATTAACCTTATAGTCTCTCTAGTGCATGTCATTAATGTTATTACACCTCTGAAAATCCCCTTTTCTTTTATGATTATCTTTCATGATTCCCTCAGTACTTTGGAGTCTATCCTCATTGAGTAAATCCTTCACATCACCTGAGAGATCAGCATGGTGCCACCTCATCTTTTCTTCCTTTCTTTCTATCTGGTTGGCAATCTAGCTAGCTACCAGAGTGGCATCCCTAGGCATGTGATAAATGTTAGCCACTTTAAAATTGTAAATAATGGCTCACATTAAAACAAGTGTGTGATCAAAGGGCCACTACTGGAGATGTGTGATATTAAGGCTTTTGGTGATTATTGATGAGTTTTCCTCTAGCCTGAGATTTTTGATCCCAATGTTCAAGGCTAGTTTGGAGAACTGCGTAGTCATGCAATCTTCCTCAATAAGAATAGAATTGAATCCAAAATTGGTGATGGTCACAGGAAAACCGAAACCAAAGAAGATTCTTTCACTGCCCACTAGGTCTGGGATCCCTTTGGCCTGGCCATTGTAATTGGCTTTAGGCCAGCCAATCGAAAGAATACTTTGACTACTATTTTTTCTTTTCTCCTTAACCACTTTCTTGGCCTCACCTTCATAGTTGGTGGAATCATAATTAAAATAAGTTGATATCCACAAGGTCTTGAAGCCACCTAAAGCTCCAACAGGACTGGTAGCTCTATAAACAAAGATGAAAAAAATACCCTCTAACATAGCCATTTGCTTCTCAGTTTCCTGGTTAACAAAAATAAGTGGACCTAGATCCCTGATCATATTCCATTTAACATGCTTCTTGTGTGAGCTATTGGACTCACAGTTGCTCCACAAAGTGACTTTCATTTCTTACTGGGGGTGCAGGCTTCCTAGATAGCTTTATGAGTTCCATCTGCAATGTTCTTACTGGCCTCTTCTTTCCTGATCTGACTTGCTCTCTTTCATCCTGGAGTTTTAAGTTTAGCACCAACATCAGCTTTATTTCTACTACTGGTTATTACAGGGGAAACTGGAGAGGGTTCTCTTCTATTGGGTATCTTCTTATTTTGGGCCTTGGACCAACCCACCTTAAGGTCTCTGTGTTTTGCAAAGAGCTCCTCCATCTTGGTGAGCTGCCTTGGAGAAACAGAGTCCAACAATTCTTCCATCTGTAGGACAATGTTCCTTTTTAGTGTTGTTAAGAACTACAGGTTTGTTTTATTAGGTTTTTTTTTCAATTCTTTAGTATCATTTTTATAAAATAATTAAAGTGCATTCTTTCTCTACATTTTTTCTATTGTACCATAATTTTTTGCTAATAATATTTATTGTTTATAGTCAATGTTTTTGATTAAGTAAAATAGGTTTTATAGGGTGCCTGAAACCCACAACAGAGTATTTAACAAGATAAGCATGAAAACATAGCAAATTTTAAAGTTTCAAAAAACCAAGGAATAGGCCACGACATGGCCAAGCTAGGAAAAAAAAAGAAACTGACAAAACAAGGCAAAAAAGAGAGGCACCAAAGCTAGTTATGCCAAGATCCTGAGCATGAAATCCACATTGCTTTCCATAGCCTCCATCAGATCAGTAGTCTCTTTCACATTCTAAATGTCTTGGGATCCTTGGAGATCAATTTTCTCCCTATTTTTCCTGATTCTAGCCCTGGTTCTTTTTCTTGGTCCTTTAATGGGATCCTTCTCAACCTCCCTAGTCTTCTAATCACCCATGGTTTCCTTTTTTTCTTCCATTTTTTTGATTAACAACTTCAAATTCTAATTGGATGTTTTGACGATTTTGAAGTTTTTCTTAGCTATTTCCTTTAGGGCATTTTCTAGGTTTATCATTTTGGATTCCAGGTGTTGAACCCTAGTTTCCAGGCTTTGCTTTCTCTCTACGGTGTGTTCCTTGTTGTCTGAGCTCTAAATTTTTTCTTTGAGGTCCTCAATTTTGAGGTATAGCCATTTAAAAGATCTAAACTGATCCATCATACTATTCTTGGTGTTGTTGAGGAAGTGCGTATCCATTTCCCTGGCTTTATCACTAAGAACCACCAATGCAAGATCTATCAGCTCTTCCTTGTGGACTTTTCCTTCATTGTCCTCCAGAATCTATGGGTAAACAACCTCCCTAATTATTCCCATTCGCACATTATTAATGTTGAAATTTCTCCAGACCTTCTTGCTTTTGCCGATATCCTAACTATTATATTTCCCCCTTGAGGCATCTTCAGTTTCTTCTAGCCTTACAAGAGATTGATTAGTACCTTGTTCGTCAATGTGGTCTTCAGAAACAGGGTTGTGATTCTTAATATTGGTGCTAGTAAGGGGCTAAGGAGGAGGGATTTTTTCCTCACTAATGGTGAGATCAATTGACAAGTGGCCCAAGAAGTCCTGCATTGTTTTGGGGTTTTCCTCTTTGATCTATTCTTGCATGTCTGGAGCTTCCATTTTGGGATTACCCTCATCATCTTTGGTATCCATTTCTTCCTCATTTTCATTGTACTCTTCCCCCAAGTTAACCTCCTTTCTATCCTACTTTTTTGAGGGTTTTTCAATTTGACAGCTTTGAGGGGTTGCTTCTTGGAAGGGGATCCCTTGTTCTATTTCTTCTTTTCAACTTCCTCACTATCATCTGAGAGTTTACTCACAGAAGTACCTGAAGGAACATAATCTGACCTTGAGTCCTCTCTTTTAGCTTTGCTTTCCTCTATTTCCTTGCCCAGGATTTGGGCTTTAAAGAATTCATAGATCAATAGAAGCAATCCTTCATGCAGGGCAGGGTTAGCAATATTTTTATCTCTAAAACCATTGATATTCTCATTAATAGAAGAGTAGAGATAAAAAGGAATGGATATCTTAATACCATGCCTAAAATGATTCAGCAAGACAAGATGATAGGTGTGAATTTTGTCAAACCTGGTGTCTAGGATGACATACAAGATGAGGGCCTTCAGAACATACTGCCATAGCATCTTCAAGCTCCCAAGAAGGTAGTAAGTGCCCAACTTAACTATGGCTTTCATTTCCTTGTCATCTCTTGCAAACTTTTTGACAGGAATGTTTGATATTTTTCAGTCTCTGTACAAATTTTTTTTGATGATGGGTATGTTGATGACCTTTGATATAACCTCCTCTATGATAGTAAAAGACTTACCCTCTATCTCCACCATCCCTTCATTCCAGGTTTTGATAAAGATTTTTGTGATTTCCTTCCTATAGTCGTGGAGTCTTTCAATAAAAGTTGTGATATCCCTTTCTGTAAGGCATTCCAGACTTTAGTACACTTCTTCCATTTCTCACTATCACTCTCTGGCTCCCTTCTAAGCCTTTCCCCAAACATGGATTTTGTGTAGTCTCTGGTTTTCCTTTGGTTTAGCTAAAATTTTCCACTTTCCGTCTTTCTAATTGCCTTAGCTTTGGTCTTTCTAAAAGTTGGCTTTTTGAAATAATTACAAGATTTGGGGAAGGGGGCCCTAAAAGCGTGTGGAGGTGATGCATTGTTATTACTCATACATTTCCTCCTCATCTCATCATGAGTGATATAACTCCTCCAAACAAGCCCTTTGCCATAATAATTTTCTTTAATTATTGCATTGGTACTTTAGAGATTGTCTCCATCTAGAGAATTCAACTCTATGTGATGGAAAGTATCGGCAAGGATCCAATTGATGTAAGATTCCTTGCTGGTAGTCAAAAATATAGTCTAGTCAACAGCCTAGATGGTGACAGTGGTAATCACATGATGAGTATAGTTAGCCGTAATAAGATTGGCCCGTGTAACAAAAAAGGTGTTGACTAAGCCGAGGCCAAAGCCACATCTACGACCCTGGCCAAGAATGAACCAACCTTTGTTTCCCCTTTGAATTTCATACATGGATCTAGCTTCATCTTTGATTTCTACATAAAAGATTTGAGCGATGTTCCTCAAATGGGTACCTTCGAGCTTTACCTTCTGAGTTAAAGTGCCCTAGTGAAAAGAGTTGAAAGGTCTTCGAAAAAATTTGCATGTGTGAGCTAATGAGGTCACCAGGGTTCCTTGGAGTAACTAACATTTCTTACTGGGGGTATAGGTAGCTAGGATGGTTTTCTAGGTTCTATCCGAGATATTCATACTGGCTTCCTCTTGCCTAATCTAACTAGCTTTCATTCTGCTTGGGGATTTTATTTTAGCCCCAATGCCTGCTATGTTTCTACTCCTCGTAGTTGTAGGAGAAACCAGAGAGGGGTCTCTGCTTTTGGTTCTCTTTTTTCTTTGAACCTTAGACCGGCCCTCTTTTTCATCTTTGTATTTAGCAAAGAGCTCCTCCATCTTGGTAAGATGCCTTGGAGAAATAGTTCCCAAAAGAAAGTCCATTTGTTGGACTTTGTTTGAATCTTGTGTCTCTGGACATAGGTGGAAATTTGGGGGGCCACCGGGTATGACCCTAGATGGGCTTGGAAAACATTCTTCCAATAGGGAATCAAGGGAGTCTGGGATGATGGAGATATAGATAGAACCTAGGCATGAGTCACCTCCTTCCACTAGACCATTGTCTCTAGTTTCAATCATGGAGTCATGTTGAATGTTGACAACCAAGTCTATGCCTTCTGATGAGGGAGACACCTCTCTAAGTGCAGTGCTTTCTTGGCTCTTGACAATGGAGACAAAGATAGAACCTAGGCACGAGTCACCTCCTTCTACCAGACCATTGTCTCTAGTTTGAATCTTGGAGTCATGTTGAATGTTGACAGCCAAGTATATGCCTTCTGATGGGGGAGACACCTCTCTGAGTGTAGTGATTTTTTAGCTCTTGGTGTTTATAGTCAATGTTAACTAACAAATACATAGATTTTTTAGAAGTGAAGAGACTTCAACTTTGTAAATTTTCTTGTCTTGGGGATTGAGATTTATGGAATAGATTTGTAAAAAAATTCTAGGTTGGAGATCAAGATCTAGGGTTCTTTGTGCTTTGTATGGTTAAGTAATCAAAATTAATAAAAAATTTTTATGTCCAATCATAACCATGTCAAATTAATTAACTTTTTCTATTTTATTATCAGAGATATGTAGCACAGAGTTCATAAATCAACTTGATACTTATTTGAGTGAGTGAGCTAGAAATAATGTTTTAGATTTTTTTAGTCCATAGATGTTTGAGGATGGAAAGTTTTATTTTTCAATTTATTGGGGGAAGATAATGCCTTTCTCTTCCATCTATCAAATCTTCAAAGTTTATCTAGACATATAATTCCTTTTAACTAATCTTATAAAATGTTATAATTTATTTATGGTTCAAGATTTGAGAATTTTTAATGTATATCTATGTTTGTAATACTTTATAAAGAAGATTATGTGTAAAAATTTAAACTTTTGGTTTGTCATGATTTAAAATTTATCTTTTCCTATATATGTTTTGTGTTTTTATGGTATCTAAATCAGATGTCTAAGGATTTGGGCTTTAGTGTTCTTGTCACAAGCAAGATATGTTTCCATCAATTTCACTCTACTTGACTATCCTTAACTAGGTTAGTTATTTTCACTAGGTTTTTTTTAGAAACTTTAATTACAAATTAGACCAAATTTGAATAACATAGGTACTTTTTACACAAGATTTGGAAACAAGACTAAATTTTGGTTGCATAATCTCTTACCTACAAAATCTTTGCAAGAAAAGAATAAAATAAATGAAAATAGGGTTCCATTTCACCACTTGTTCATAGTAAAGACAAAATTTCAATTGCATGGAGTTTTAGTTCTTCAACTGTTTGTATAAAAGACCAAAGTCTAGCAGCATATGGTTTCATTGCACAAAGTATTTGTATAGACCCAATAATTTTCATGTACAGATACACAACTAGCGACCATGATACTATGAAATTACAATTTAAAAAGTACCATTATGAAATTTTCTGTTATTCAGTAATATCGTAACAATATTTATTTTCTTTATTTATCATATTTGGTAGTTTTCACAACAAAAACATTGCACACCTTGTGTTCTATCTCTTTTCTTGTTTTTTGTCTCTTCTTGATCACAATATTTTAACTATCCATTTGTTACAAATAGAAGTGGCTAAAACTCCATCAGAACTCTTGTTATAGTAAAGAAATAAAAATAAAAATATATTTTATGTGGGTATAAGGAAAGTGGTGACTGTTGGGAAAAAAATATGTAAAAGTGACCAAAGGAAAATAACCACTCATATGCTCTCTCATGTGCAAATGTGTATGTATACATGCATATTCATGCATGTGCACATCTATTTGTTTATATTCAAGAAAATGAAGTTTGCAAGTTTAAAGCTAAATTCCACAACCTTTTTCAGCATCCTACCTTCCTATGCCAAAATGGGAGCTTTACAATAGGGTTTGGACATTGATTACAGTATAAGGGAATTATGTCAAATGTTGTAGTTTCAATTTCCCTTGTAGATATGCTTACAAAATCAAAGCATATACAAGGCATGTGAACTATTTGATAGAATGCCTAAAAGAGATATGGTCATGGAATTGCATGATTACAGGTTATACACAAAATAGATTTGTTAAGAGTATAAATATTTTATATTTAATTTCCCTAGTAGACATGCATGCAAAATGTGCAATTGTAAGAAAGGCATGTGCACTCTTTTACAGAATCCCAGAGAAAAGTATGGTCTCATGGAAAGCCATGATTGAAGGATATGCATAGCATTGATTTGTTGAAAATTCAGATAGCTACATTCACATATGCGTGCATGATTTTATATTTTTGGAAATGGGGTTAATCGGTGTAAATAATTCACAACCTTTTCCAGCATCCTCCTTGACTATGTGAAAATGAGACTTTTAGAGCAAGGCATGGATATTTGTCAAAGCCTACACAAGGTATGTGAACTTTTTTGATTTGATACATCAAAGAATTGTTGTCTCATGACATATAATAATTTCAAGATATACATAGAATAGATTTTACAAAAAGCCTCTAGACACATTTTAAGGAAAATTCCATAACCTTTACCAGCATATTTCTCATATGTGCTAAAGTGGGAGCTTTAGAATAAGTTATAGGAATCCATCAAAGTGAAAATGATAACTAAATTTGGTGATGTTGTGAATCCAAATGAAAATGGAGATCAAAAAATTAAGAATTTTTCTGGATACAAAATGAGCATGTTTCATTTTCCTTTATAGGCATTACATTTGGGCTCTTTTTTACCTCCAATAATAAAATAAAAGTAACTTAATACTAATTAAATACATAATTTATAGGTAATGTGCCCAATTAAAGTAGTAATAGGGCTTGAAATTTTTTTATTTTTGTTATCATTAGGAAAAAGACATGACCCTTCTCAAGGTTCAAATTGATGTGGAACTGTAGGTTTCCTTATGGAGAAACATTCTTTATGGATTGAGTATGTATTATGAGTTCAAAACTACTTTTTAAATCTAAAACTGTGCTATTCTATCATTATTTCTTAATGAGGACTGTGTTGGAAATTTTAACTAGTATATTTATATCACAAACTTTACACTAATTCACATTTGGATGTTGTGTTACTATTTCATAGAATAAGTACATTAATATGTTAACATTATATCTAAAATTCTAGTATAAATAATATTATGTTATATCACAAACATATATGTAGACATAATTTCTTTTTCATTCCTTTGTGGGAGGGGAGTTCTTTTGGAGAGGATTCTGATTGAGCATTTTTCACAGAATGCAACTAGTCGATAGTCTATTTTGGGTAAACCCATATTCTGAGATTTTTCTCCTAGGATATAATTTTATTATCCACATTCCTACTAACCAGATTTGGTAGTCGACAATAAGGGTTTGAGTCTAGCATCTTTAAATGACATTTTTTAAATTATTTTTCCATATATGGAATCCATTTTCAGCTATAAACTTTATTTATTTGTTTCTTTTAGAGAGCTCCCAATTTTTACAATTTTTTCTATCTTAGCATTTAGGTGCAAAGAAACTTGTTCCAATGGGCCTTGGCAATGATGATCAATTCTCGAGGATGACTTTACTTTTGGTATGCAATCTTTGTTTCAAAATTGATAGATTAAACTAGATACTATTATTTATTTTAAGACCGAGAATATAATAAGTGTGTAATATGCATGATTGACACAACTAGTTTTTATCTATCTTTAATGTGGTACACATACAATAATTAGATGAATATATTTTATTTTATTTTTGAAGATTTTGAAATTAAGTCCTTATGGGTATTAGTCTATTCTTTTAGGTGAGATTTGGTGTGCCCTAAATTGGATCAATTACTATGTGATGAAGATGATGAGCCCATAAGTCCTACACCTTATAAAGAAGCCATACCCAAGTATTGGCTAGAAATTTATGATTCTACAGTATTAGTTTATGAGGAAGATTATTTACCCAAACCCAGTGGTGAGTCAATTTATGAGATCTATTACACCTGCAAGTCAAATACAATCTATTCATTATCTATTTATAAATATCATGTATTATTTTTTTCATGTTTCTAGCATCACTTTCTATATAATTTTTTTGGTTTCAATCAATACAAAGAGAAAATGTAGCTTTGAAGAAAGAGGTTCATACACCTTTGTTTGATTGATTGTGTTATGGTGCTTGTGTTATTCCAAGATGATTTTTCTTTCCCCATAGGTTATCTTCTATATGATTCTAACTTGACTTAGAAGTTGTGGCCATTATGAATTTAAGTTTTGACTTCAAGTTTTAATTAGTTTTCACATTCTTATCCAAGTATTTTAATAGTCATTACAAATTTATAGGATCACCTCAAGAAAATTCCAAATATTTTTCAAAGATATCACTCTTATTTTATGATTATGTGTGGTATGATTATTTTTTAAAGGGTACTAGCTCAATGGAAGAGCACCTACTTTACAAGTAGGAGGATGGTGCTTCGGTTCCATCATGCATTTAGGACTAAATTAAGGACTAAATATATGATTAAAGTAAGGAATAAAGTAATGACTAAATATATGACTAAATCAATGACTAAATTAATGACTAAATTAATGATTAAATTAATGACCAAATCAATGACTAAATCAATGACTAAATTAATGACTAAATCAATGACCAAATCAATAACTAAAACAGTCTAGTCCTTAATTTGGTCGTGAGATAAATGAATGGAAATGAACTACTAATGGTCACGTGATAAAAAATACTCATTTATCTGTAATTTTTAGTAGTTCATTTAGTCATATATTGTTATTTTTTTACTAGTGCTATCCATACAAAAGGTACAATAATATAGTTAATATAAATTGACTATGATAAAGATTTTGTACATTACACACCTAAAATGGATGCAAAGTAAGTGTGATAAAGAAGTCAAAAAGGATAAATGAAAGAATGTGTCTGACATAAAACAAGCACAAAAACCCTAATGTAGGTTTTGAATAATAAATAAAACTTTCAGAATATACATTACTAACATGAGAAGGTGAATGTTATACAAGTGATGAAAGCTTAAAAATAGTTAACAACTATTATATCATACATTAATTAAACCAAAAATTATCAAATTCTTTCTATACAACAATGACTATGATAAACCTGACAAGGGTTTAGAGAAGAAAGAAACTAACACTAATATTTTCCAAAAATGAGTTAATCGTAAAGCTTAACTGATACAGGAGTATCCTAGGGTAGTTGAAAATCCTCTATGTTGGAGTGTTTCTTTGTTACTTGGTTGCAGCTTTGATTGAGAAGCTCAGTCATTGAAGGAGCTCGATCATTGAAGGGAACTCGGTAAACTTCAAGCACTCAACAGAACCTATGCTTGGTGATGCTTGTGGTACTTGGTCGATGTGCTTGCTTAGTGATGCCTAGCTAGCTTGATAGCTATGGCTTATTGACTCGGGTTCTTGGGAATTTGGTTGGCTGACTTGATGTATTTAGTGTTGGTATCTTGTGTTGTATTATCCTATGTGGATCTAGAGGTTGACATGGATAATTAATTTTTTTTAAGGTGACTTGAGAGTCGACTTGTATTGCATTTAATATTTGTTTATTTAGGAGTTGACTTGGCTTAGGAGTTAATTATTTCTTCTAGCTGACTTGTGGTTGATGAAATATATTTAAGGAAGGTTTGGGTAGTTGTTTAGTTAGAGTCAGTGGCAAAAAGGATAATAATTGGATCCTGTGAGATCTTGAAGATCAGATTGTTTGTCTGATATTTGTAACAGATGAGCCAGTGGTTTGCATGATCGGAGACAAGGAGATTTCTTGGTGTCTTGCAAGCTTATGATTAGATTTTCCTTAGTTTTTCTGCTAGTTGTTGATGTTTTACAGAGCTGGACTAGCTAGGGAAGTTGGATCTTTGTTGATCTTGTGGTAATTCTGATATATTTGGCCCTAACTCGGAAGGCCTTACAGTCAGGCATGTTGAATAAAATTCTATTTGAACATTATCTTGTTGTGTTTCCATTGTATTATTGTTGCTAGTGTAACTTGGACTATCCATTTTAGGATTTTCCTTTATGCACTACGTCAGGTGGTATCAAATCTTGAAGTTGTTGAGTGTGTAAACTGATCACTGAGTTGAGGTAGTTTGCACTAGGACCTTGTGTTGGTGATTTGTTCCCTTTGGTTTTTTAAGATCTTGAAGATGCCTCCAATAAGATTGGACCCTAGGGAAATTGAAAATCTCTCTGATTTTGTGGAAGCAAATATCTCTAAGAAGGTCAGATAGGATGTCAGATATGAGATGGAATTGAAGAAGAATGACATGATTGCTGAGATCATGAGGGCTATTTTTTGTATGCCAAGGAATCTTAGTACTAAAGATGGATATGAGGAAGTTTTTGAAGACTTTGAAGCTACTAGATCTAGTGGAGATGATCGAAGGGATAGATCTGATGAAGAAAAAATTAGTCAGTTGCAGAGATCTAGAGCTTTGTTAAGTACTAGTTACCAAATGGAAGTTTCTAATTTCTCTTGTACTTTGAGATGTGAGGGCTTGATTGGTTGGATTGGTGAGTTAGAAGACATCTTTAAGCTTGAATAAATTGAATTTCTTCTTAGAGTAACATTGGAACAAACTAAGTTGAAAGGAAATGCTTCTCTTTGGTGGAAAGAATTGTAAAGAGATAGAGAAGATGAAGGTGAAATGAATATCAATCATTGGAGGTTGATGGTGGCTAAGTTGAAAGCTAAGTTCATACCTACAAACTATGAACTTTAGTTGTTTAAGAAACTAGAGAATCTAAACAGAAAATATTTAATTGTTTGAAGACTATAATGAGAAGTTCTATAAGTTGACTATTCGGTCTACACATAAACAACTTGGTAAGAAAAAGGTAGCTCAGTATGTTAATGGTTTGAGATTCAATACTAAGGATGAGCTTGGTATGCTAAAGATTGATTCAGTTGAGGATGATTATCAGTATGCTCTAAAGATAGAAGATAAGTTGAAGAGGAGATAATATGGTAATTCTTGAGGGAAGGAGATGCAAGATCACTCAGTGAAGGATAAATTGAGTATTGAAGATGAACCAAAACCTGTTGAGCCAAGAAAGAGGATAGGTAAGGTTGTCTTAAAGGGTACTTGTTACAATTATGGTGAAGAAGGACATATATCTTTTGAATGTTCACATAAAAAGCTTGGTAATAGAAGGGATGATATGGTGAATGATAACATATTGAATAAACCTAAGGTAGATTTAAAAAACTTGTTGGTTCAAAGAACATTGCTCAGTACTTAGGTAGAACCTTGTTAGAGGATAAATTTGTTTAGAACTCGATCCAAGTTAGGAGGTAAAATCTATAATGTTATTATGGATAGTGGTAGTATTGCTAACCTTGTAGCTGAGGAGATGGTTCATAAACTTGGTTTGAAGAGAGTAAGACATCCTTGTCCTTATAGGATTGGTTGGTTGCAAGATGTTCATGCTTTGGAAGTAAGGGAGTAATGTCTTATAGATTTTCATATTGACCAGTATAAGGATCAAGTATTGTGCAATATTATGGAAATGAGCAATTGTCACATATTTCTTGGTAAACCTTGGTAGTATATTTTAGGGTTGTGCATGACAATGTCAAGAATGTGTTTATTGTTGAGAAGAATGAGAGGAATTATTCACTAATTCCTTTGTTGGATACAACACTCGAAAGGAGGAACCTGAGCTTTGGGAGCCAAGTTGAGTTGAAGGATTCTAAAAGGATTGATGATTAGTATGGAGAATAAATCTATGGATTATCTAGGAAAGACTTGAAAAGGTAGAGAAACAAGAAGTGGAATAGTATGCAAGCTGAAGCCTTGGAGGACATGTATGTGGAGAACTAGTTCAATATTTATCTATTGAATCCTGGAAGATGTTCTTCTAGCCATTGAGAACATCTTTTTGCACCTGGGGTATCTGATGTAGGAGCATCCTAGGGTAGTTGGCATTCCTATATGTTGGAGTGTTTTTGTGTTACTTAGTTGTAGCTTTGACCGAGGAGCTTGGTCATTGAAGGAGCTTAGTCACTGAAGGGAACTTGGTAAGCTTATGGTGCTCGGTAGAACTTGTACTCAGTGATGCTGGTGGTGCTTGGTCAATGTACTTTCTTGGTGATGCCTAGCTGGTTTGATTAATTTACTGGAAATTGATAGTTCTAGCTTATCGACTGGGGTTCTTGGGGATTTGGTTGGTCAACTTAAGGTATTTAATTTTGGTAGCTTGTTTAGGAGCTAAATTATCTTAGGAGTTAATTTATTCTTCCAGCTAACTTGTGGTTGAAGAAATGTAGTTAAGGAAGGTTTGGGAGTTATTTAGGGAGAGTCAGTTGGAAAAAAGGATAATAATTGGATCCTATGAGATCTTGAAGATCATATTATTTGTCTGATATTTGTAACAAAAGAGCTAACGGTTTGCATGGTTGGAGACAAGGAGATTGGTTGGTAGCTTGCGAACTCAAGTTTAGATCTGCCTTAGTGTTTCTACTAGTTATTGATGTTTTACAGAGATGGACTAGCTAAGGAGGTTGGATCTTTGTTGATCTTGTGGTAAATCTGATATATTTTTCCCTAACCTGAAATGCATTACAGTCATGCATGTTGAATGAAATTCTATTTGAGCATTATCTTGTTGTGTTTTTGTTCTATTATTGTTTCTAGTGTAGCTTGGACTATCCATTTTGGGATTTTCCTTTTTGTACTACGTTATTAAGTCATTGTACACAAAGAAGAAAATATATGTTTTAGTGAAATAGAATAAGATGAACTCAAAATGAAATAAGTAAGAAATGTATACACCTAGAATGAAATCTCTTGTATCTCTTCAACCAAAATCTCAAGTTCAAACTATTTTACCTTATTGTTATAAGTAGTGGTTATTGTTGCACCAAAAGATCAACTTATTAATGTCTGATACAACTACCATACTTATAGAAGACACAGGAGGTGGTTAACTCATGTAAGAAATCCCAATGGGAGCACTGACCATTTTTCTAACAATATCCCCATCAACATTACACAGGGGGATTTAAACCTATGACCAATATTTTTTACCACTTGTTACAAGTATTAGCTGTTCTTGCACAAAAAGATCAACATATTAGTGCCTGATACAACCACTAGACTTATAGAAGACATAGAAGGTGGTTAATCCATGTCACAAATCCTGGGGGTAGCGTTGACCATTTTAACAACAAACTTCTATGCGTGGAATGAAATATCATGTATCTTTAAAACCAAACTCTCAAGTTCAGAATATTTCACCTTCTCTCCAACTGTCATCCCAATTTTTGTTCATCATTGTATTGTGTATGTTGCAAGAAATGGTCAATCATGAAGCTGATACCCTAACTTGATAGAACTAGGTTAAACTTAATAGTTAACCATAAAAGAATAAAACTTCAAATGTGGTGCATGAAGAACCAAATACAATGCTTTCAAAATATCTAATTAATTCTCATTAATTGCCATTTAAATGTGGCTTTATCACATTTTATTCAAAAGAAACCATGGCTAGAAGACCACCCAAAAGGTCCTAGTCACACATCTTTTTCAATGTATTGGTCATAAGTTGTGACACTATATAAACATTCTCCTCCTACATATAATATACATAAATCAAGTTCCTTAATTAAGTGATTTGCTAATACTTTGAGATTTCAAATTTTGGTATCCATGTTACTAATATGATCATATCATGAACCACAACATATTACGCACCATATCAACTATAATCATAATGTGAACTATGGATTCAACTATAACCATTATAAAAATTGATAATCAAACTCAAACTAATCAAAACATATTTCAATTCAAAACTCAAATGATGAAAAAATGATATCAATGATGCCAAAACTAAAGATACAATTCTTTATCAAATCCACTTAGCTAAAAAAAATGCAGTTCTCTATCAATGTCACTTTCCAATCTTAGTTATGATTTGTGTCATCAAAGACAACAAATAATCAGAGTACAACAAGCATTGATAAAAATAGCTTAGATAAAAGGTTGGATCTTATCCAAATGGTAGCCAAAGCTGATAATAAAGTGAAAATAGTCTAAGAAGAAAAAATTATAATGTTGGAGGATACCACAAGGAAGACGCAAAAAAAAATCAAGATGGTGATCTCGACTTGTAGGTCCACTATCTAAAGTAGGAACATTGGGATGAATAAACTTAATAGAAAAGCCTAGATTCTCAAATATAGTGCTACAAAGAAGGATAAGGCTATGATTCCTAATGTTGCTATTTTTGTTTAGAATTTGGGTTTTCTTTTGTTGATTAAAACAAAATGGATTTGATTCCTGTACAAGGTTATTCTAGGAAAAATAATCACACTAAAGGTATATAATTGATCAATTCAATATTATCCATGGTATCATGGATATGTATGACACAGTGATAGGAATGAATCTAGAGGTTGTGAAAATTATTAAATAAATTTAGTAGTGTGGTATGGTTCTTTGATCTTGTTTGTTGTTGCCTTTTTTTTGTATTTGGTTTTATTCTATTTAGATTAGTTTTTTTTATCTTTTTCTAATCATAGTTTCATAATCTAAAGGTGTTTGTGGTCCCTTAAAAACCTATTTTGCCTTAATAAAAAATATTGAGTTAATTTTGATATAGTTTTATAACACATTACTTTATTATTCAAAAATATATATATAATTACTTTGACCATTCAATATTTTTAATATTAGATTGAATATTTTTATATTATATTATGCAAGCTACATCATTCACCAATGTTTCACATCACACTCTCTAATTC
Organism: Chamaecyparis obtusa; assembly: GCA_027943335.1. Lineage (NCBI taxonomy): Eukaryota > Viridiplantae > Streptophyta > Pinopsida > Cupressales > Cupressaceae > Chamaecyparis > Chamaecyparis obtusa. Next base: position 153,862 of record BSBK01004161.1, read on the forward strand.
ATTATAAAATTGAGAAACCAAAATACATACATATTTTAAATAAGAAATAATATTTATATATTGAACATTTAAACATTTTTAGCGAGGACCACTAGAAACAAATTCAATTTTAATAATCATGTACTTGCAGGTTGTGGGGGATTGATTAGAGACTCGACATGTACATTAGTTGTAGTAGTGGAACTTCCTTTAAGGATGAAGACAAACCATGTTGTTAAAGCCAGGTCCATCTATCTAGGCCTATGTATGGCTAAGGAAAAGGGGCTAACTAAAGTTTGGTTACAAAGTGTCTCCCTAAACATAATTAATTGTCCTAAAGGGTCAAATCCTCTTACGTAGATGATCAAGCATTTAGTTAATGATTTCGAGGATATCATTGGAATCTTACAATATTTTTAATCTTGCACAAATTTCATGAGGGAAATCAAGTGGCAGATTTCTAGTGGAGGTGAGATACCATTTAAGGAATGATCAATATGAGTGGTCGTAATAGGAGATTTGTTTTTATTTCCTACGTGTGAATGGATGAAGCCAAGCTTAATCTTTTATTACAGACTGCATGCTTTAGTCTCATTTTGTGGGTGATATTTTCTAGTTTATTTGAGAAGCTTTCTAAGGTTTCTATTGGTGTGCCTGTGAAGTTATTTAAGGTTTCTATAATGGGGGGTGATCCAAATCGAATAGATCCAATTATCTATGACAAATGGTTGAACAATCAAATTGTTTGTGAGTATCATTCTACTAGAGTGTTAACATGTTTCATGGAAACCCTTCATGGGGTGGATGAAGTCATTACCGATGCCTTTATGGAAGGGTGGGAGAATGGATTCATGTTTTTTTATGCTTTGGAGATGAATATTAATGAGGATATTGTTATTGTTGTTCCAAATATGGATAGTACTGGCACTAAATTCTACAACGATAAAAGGTCTGCATCAGACGTAGTTGATTTCTTCTTTGAGCTAGGAGAATGAAATAAGGATACCAAAGAAAATGGTGGGGTTTATAAATAGATGTCACTGCAGAAGTCCTAGCTGGATGTGGTTGATGTTATCATGCGATATGTGAATATAGATGGGAAATTTGGTACCTTGTTTAGTTACCATTTTGTGATTCTTAATCATTTTCTTTATGACCACTATACCTTGGTTCCTTTCTTTTGGCATCATCTTTGAATCGAAAGATTGAAACTTATAAGAAAAATCCCTCGGCCCCCATATTGCATGTGTGTTTATTCCTCCTCATTATGGAAAAGAATAAAGTATTGAATGTCACTAAAAACCCCCTGCCGATAAAGGAGGGAAAGTTAAGAAAAATATGAGGGTTTATTATGATGTAGAGGGAATTGATCATGACATTCTATACTTAGATGGTGATGAAGTGTTTCATTTTTATAATAAGAAGTGAAAGACTCCCCCTTTTGTTAATTTTAACCCTTCTTCTTCTTGTAGAAAAAATATTGTTTCTTCTAATGATGAGGACTCTAAGTATGTATCACCTCACCATATGTCCCTAATTCTATAGATCCTAGTATTGGAAAAATGAAGAGAAAAGAAAAAACCAAAAAGGGTTCTTCTAAATTAGGTGAAAACACTAGTGGGTACCTAACTATTACTATTAAATCTCCAACTAAAAAAAAGATGTCTCCTCCCTCAATTAGGGACACCAAACCTCATCCTAATGTTGTGGCTAAGATTAAAGAAACTCATATTGACATCCCTTTAGAGGCTAGAAAGGATACGCCCAATGGAAAAGACTCTAAATGTAGAGATGAGACATCGGTTGGTAAACTCTTGAAAAAAAAATTATGATCCAAGAAGGTTTGTTCAATTGGATTGTTTATTAAATGAAGGACATTAGAATTTATTCTTCTAATTATAGGAAAATAGATGAAATCCTTGCTAGTACCAAAAATTTGGAAAACTACATTAGTGATCTTCAGAATAATCATGAACATAAAATCAAGAATTGAGAGGACAAGTTTCTCGGTGTCAAATCTTCTCTTAATAGAGTGGTTAATGCAAGTAAATTAGCATTAGTAGATACTAGTGCTTGGGCTTAAAGAGAATTAATGAGAAGGTGGAGCTTTTCCATTGTCTCTCAAAAGGTAATTCTCCAGTTTCTAGTTGTAAAGATCTTTTACATGATGCTGACATTCCTAGGGTGAAAAAGAAGACCAAAGCTACTACTAGGGATATGGAGGATATGATCCAATATGTAGGTAAAGAGACTAGTGTGGGCCCGACTATGAGGCTTAGCAGAAAAGATAAAGGCGCAAATCCTATGGACAATGCCATTAAGGAAGGAAATATTAATACAAATATAATTAGGAAGATTCAATCCTTGGCTAAGTGTCTATATGTGGCTGTGGGGTTGTAATTCTCTATTTGTATGGTTACTGGTTAGCATATGGGTCCTATATGGTTTTAGCTAGTTTTATCTATTAAAGAAGATGGACATTTTTTTCTAGCTTTCGGGTTTTTGCTCCCTGTAAAACAATTTTTTTCTTAATCGAAAACAAATTCAATTATAATTTACACAAATTATACTAGAAGCACTCTCAAAAAGTTCAAATTTTGTACTATAAATAAGAAAAACAAAAATAAAAATAGAGGCATAAAAGGGTCGTGGGAAAAATTTGATGAATTCAAAAACTTAGTATCAAGGTATATGTAGAGAATACAATATGGCTTTAGCCTTGATCAACACCCATGTCTTTCACTTTGTAACATTGGTCATTTCAATAATTTCTTTTCGAGCCTTGAAGATAATTTCACATCAAAATTAATAAAAAAAGCCATAAGTTTCATTCAAATAATATTAAATAAATTGAAAGTTATTTCTTAGGAAGAAGTCCATTAATATTCTATGCATCTTCAATAAAGGATGTCTTACATAATTTTTTCTACTAATTAAAAATAACTATTGTATACAATAAAATAAATATAAAAACTTATTACATTAATGAGTTAATGTACATATTGATTATATAGAAATTATTAATATTTATATTATTTTAAATTAGATATTTAAATTAATTATAAATTATTATTTTTTTATGTTAAAAGACTCGTTATTTTTAAAAATCATATAAGTACACCAAATGTGTTATTGTTTGAAAGAGACAAGCTAAATTTTAGCATGGATAGTGCAAATTATCAGAGAGAGCATGCAAGATCATTCAAGCAATATATAGTTAATATTTTTTTTTTGCCTAATGGTTAAAATCTACAAGTTGATTAACCAATATTTTCCATTGGATTTAGTCATTTAAAAGTTCTCACCTTGTTTATGTTCATGAATTTTTATTCATACCATTTTTCCTCTTGTTTTTGTTCATGCATTTTCATTGGTGTATTGTACATCCCTGAGATGATTGCATTTAATTTATGTTTGTCATTTAGTATATTGTTTTAGAGACATGCTTTTAATTTTCTTTTGAAACACCTTGTGACACACCATCTTCTTTACAACATTAAATCTCTCATCATGGCTTGGTGCACAGTATTGAATTGTCGAAAAAGAAGGGAGAAGAGGGAAATGAAAAGGATAAAAAGAAAATCAATTATAGATCCTTATTTAAGAAAAATGAAAAAGGAGTATTTTATTTTACCCCTATAAATGTGAGTTTGGAATTGAACTCGTATCTAGGAAGGTCTGAATCTAAGAAACATTCATCTAAATGAGAAAATTGGATAAGAGATCCTCTATGAGGATCTTTCTATACAATAAACAATGTTAAAAAGGTCCTACTAACAATTCCACAAGACATCTTGTCATTTACTCTAGTCATTGGTCCTACCTCCTCTTCAATTTTCTTTGTTGAAATTTTTACAATCTCGTGCAACTCTTTGTAGACAATTGTAACATATAGAAGCCAACAACTTAAATAAATTTAGAAATATAGAATATCCTTTGAAACTACCAACTATTTTCTCTAGTATTTGCAATAAAAAAATATTTTATGAAAAGGTGGCACATAATAATTTTTCTACATGTGAAATATAGAAAAAAGATATGCTTATATCAAAATATTCAAGTTCTTTAGTATTTTAATTCTAGAGTTGTGTTTAAATCCATCAAAAATATATCAACCCAAATAAAGAGAAGAATCACAATAATAAAGAGAAGAATAACAAAAAATACCAGTATACCTCACTAACATAAAGAGAACAATCAGAACATGAATCGAATGAGACATTGTTAGAGTAAATGTTCTTAGTCGAACCAAAGCCATAAAACAAGATATACTAATTGATTTCAATTGTTCTCAATAAAAAGGCGTATAGAAAAAAGACAAGGTGGCTATTTGTGAACAAAAATTCACTACAAAAGAATAATGATTCAGTTCCAAGAAAGCAAATTTGATGCATCTGAATATGGAAAAAGATTGAACTGCTAATAGAGTAGTGTCTGATGTTTCCCATTTTCAAGTCTTTCACTACCAGGAATTGAACAACATTTTGACTCATTGTTGAGGTGATCAGACCTTCAATTTACACAATCCCGAAGAGTGTTACTACATAGAATGGGTATGTTGATTAGGCTATGAATTTGTTTCAGAAAATACTGAGAGAAATTCCACTTCATGAGCCATTATAGGTTTGACATTGTATGAAACTTGGAGAAATGTTGACATTAATATTGTTAACACTATTTCCAAAAGTGGAAGCATAGACAAGGCACACGAAAACCACCCCCTTGCATGCTTGCAGTCTCTAAAAGAAGTTATTAGACATGTGAAAGTATGACAAAATGCAACATTTCCATAGAAATAAACAATGTAACATTTTTTTTGTTTTAAATTAATCCAAATAGCTATAGAACCCCACACAAAAATAGGGAGAAGTAATGTAGAAAAGCAACAAATGAGGTGAGAAATTAGTTAAGTATAGAAAAAAATAACGAACCATAGGATAACATTTTTAGCATGCTTCTTGAGCATAAATTAATTGTAAAAAGGTGATATAAAAATATAAGATAGTGGTTTAGTAGGAACGAATAAAACACAAATAAAGTTTGTCTCATAAGAAATAGGTGTTAGAAAGATTGTAATTAAATCTCAATCATTGTGATAAATATTATAGAGTTCAATTAAGTTGATTAATAAATTATTTAATTTTTGAAAAAAATTAATTTATTTTAAATAAGTAAAAGAATAATTATAGTAGCTCAACTTAAAATAAAATGTATAAAATTTAAAATAAGTCAATTATTTTCTATTTAACCTTCTATATATCTTAAGATGACTATTGCACACTAAGATGCAATTATTAGTTTATAATTATTTAATGAGTTTAATCTAATAGTAATAGAAAGAGCATCACACAAAATAATGATTTCTTGAAACAAGGAATGGTGACTGTAAAAGTAAAATATGTAAAAATAGAGAAGAAATGTTCACGAAATAAGCTCGGCCCACGGCTGGTATGGCCCAATGCGTTAAACAACTGTTTTGACACATTGTACACAAGCTATGCAAAATTGCTTTTCTTCTTATATGCAAAACATCCCTAATTAATATCATCCACTTAGACCATGCCCAAATGGGTAGTACAAAAAGCCGGTGAGAAAGCGATTAATAAATGGTGGAAGCCCGAAGAGAGTCCCCGGTCCATTATAGTTCAAGCTTCTCAAGCTTCACATGGCTACATGCTTTTTGAGATTGCGATTTTTGAATCCAACATAGTTCTTATTCATACAGCTATTATACCGAAGCATAGTGCGCGTCCTTCCATCTACTTTATGTAATATACCTTCGGCTTGTGTTTCACTGTGCCGCTCCACTTGAAATTCTGGGGACCAAACCAGGATTTTGATATTTAAAAATGACAGGAATGAGGTAATTGGTTGAATAGTCGATTTCAGGTGACAGGTAACTATCACATTTTGCTATTGATTATTAAGCATACCTGTATGGTTCAATAAACAATACTTAGGATTGTTTTGCACTGTTCTGGAAAACAATATCATATTTAATTATGTTATGATATAACCTAAAAGTTTCCCCTTAATTTTTCTATTTTTAAAGTTTGTGTACCAAAACATTACAGTCAACCACAAGAGCGCATCGTCGATCGTTTTGATTACAACAATATAGATAATTTGAAATTTTAGGTTTTCTGGCGCTTACACTTTGTTTTCATTGCGTTGAACATAACATTTTATACTCTGCGCATTTTATCGCATTTACTAACTTCAAATTTAAAAGCATGTTAGCACCTATTGATTATTTTCCCTAAACATTATCTACGTAATTTTAGATTTCGTACACTAGCATAAATTAAGTATAAATTTTTTGTTTTCATGTTTCCAAACGTGACCAAAGGCGGACTACTGTATTTAACGTCGCGTTAAAGCTAATCGAGAAAGAATCCAGTCCCCACCAAACCAATAATTTCAAAATATATGTGCCTGTCAATTCAGGAAAAGAAAAATTGACAGTTCACTGAGTGTTTTCTGTTATTTTCTGAAAACTAAAACATTTCCTAGTGTTTTTATTATTATTAATTTATTTGAGGAAACGATTTTCTTAACGGGCTTCTGCACTTAATTTCTAATTTCTGATTGTCCTAGGATAAGAATGAAATGGCTAAAAAATTAGATGATACAACAATCGAATTCTCGATTCGGTCCCCACAAATTGGAAGTGGTATACTGTTTGCAACCAGAACACGCTTTCTATAATACATGCGCAGTGCGCACTAGCAGACACTATTATAACAACACAAACAAGAAACATGTGGGCGGAAGTCAACGAAGTTACCGCTTTAGTTTTTTAAAGGCATTAAGTTGCAAAAGTATGCGGCCATGTGATGCCTGAGCTATAAAGAGGCCGCTCTGTACAAGTCTTTAGTAATTTACAAGCCTTTGTTTATCATTGTCCCTTATTCTTCTTCTCTCTGTGTGGCGCTTGTTTGCTACCATTGATCCCTCAATACTCCTTAGGCATGGCTTCAAACTATACTGATCAAGTAAAAATTGATCAATCTCGCTGGGTTATTTCAATTAGGGATAGGCTCTATGTAAATCATGAAAAAGAAGAGGAAAAGGAGGTCTGTATAGCCGTTTTCAATGTGCCAAAGGAGTTATTGGCAGTGAAGCCTGAATCATACATTCCACAGTGCGTCTCCATCGGGCCATATCACCAGTGGAGGTCGGAACTATATGAAATGGAGAGATACAAAGTGGCTGCGGCTCGAAGGTTTCAGAAGAGAATTGAAGGTCTCAAATTCGAATCCGTTGTTGAGGAACTGAAGAAGCACGAATGGCAAATACGGAGCTTCTACCACAAATACCTTGACTACAGTGAGGAAGCCCTGGCATGGCTCATGGCTTTGGATGCCTCGTTCGTGCTTGAGTGCTTCCAGTTCTACGTTAAACAAGCCGATCAGGCTTCCTCGGAAGTGGTACCCGAGGTGAAGCAACTGGGCAGAGTGTTAGATCCATCTGGCCGGAGCGCTACCCACAATGCAATTATGAGAGATCTGATGATGCTTGAGAATCAGGTGCCTTTGTTCCTCTTCCAGAAGTTGTTGGAGATGCAATTAGGTTCTCTTGACAACGCAGAACAAAGGCTATGCAACCTGGTGGCTGTTGCCTGTGAAGCATTGTCACCGTTTATGTTCAAGATGCCAGATAGTTCCAGGCTGCGTATAAAAGAAAGGGGTCATGTACTCGAAGTGCTCTATTATGCAATTGTCCCTGCAGCCGCTATAGACGATGCAAATACTCAGGGCGATGAGACTGATAAGGAGGCGTTGCCGGATACAGCCTTTGTTAAAAAGGGTCTGAATTCGGCATGGGTGGCCTTGTCCAAGTTAAACGTCGGTCCTGTTAAAAGACTTACAGCACTGCCTCAGCGTCTGCTCAAAGAGAGGATCGTCCAGTTTGTGGTGAAGCTGCCCATGCGGCTTCTTTCTACTCTGGGAAATCTTCCAATTCTGCGTGCTTTTAAGGGACCCTTGACTCTGCTCTTCGGATCCGACAAAGTAGAGAAAGACGAGGAAGGAGAAAAGAAAGGAGAAGGAGAAGAAGGAGGATCGTCTGTGGAAATTCCCCCTACACGCGACGAACTGAAGGTTCCCTCAGTTGCTGACTTATATTCAGCAGGAGTGAAATTCCTTCCTACGGACGGAGATCTCAACACAATACGCTTTGACGCAGCAACAGCCACCCTTTATCTCCCAAAAGTGAGATTGGATGCAAATTCAGAAGTTATCCTGAGAAATCTGGTGGCGTTCGAAGCTTCGGCGGCGCCTGGTGCGTTGATCTTCACTCGCTACACTGATTTCATGAACGGCATCATCGACACAGAGGAAGATGTTAGGCTGCTGAGAAACAGCGGGATTATCTACAATCATCTGGCAAACGACGGAAAAGTTGCAAGTCTGTGGAACGGCATGGGTAAATGCGTGAAGTTGACAAAAGTCAAGTATTTAGACAAAGTAATAGCCGGCGTCAACCAGCATTACAACAGGAGATTGAGCATTGCGCTGATGGAGTACGTCAACAAGTACGTATTTGGTTCATGGCAGTTCCTCACTCTGATCGCTGCAGGGATTTTTCTGCTCCTCACTTGTTTGCAGGCGTTCTGCTCTGTGTATGACTGTAAACAGTGGTTGAATGACACAGATTTTCTGCAGGATTAAAAGACAATATTAATATAAGCGGTCACTTTTTATTTCTGGGAGCCGTTCCTTTCCCGTTCTTCGGCAGAACAACACTTATTTCTAGGAGCCGTTCCTTTCCCGTTCTTCATCATTGTCGTTCATTTAGCTTATCGAACTCCAAAACATATTTTACCATATTAGCCTGAGAGTTTGCTCCTTTGTTGCGTTGGTTATTGTACTTTCTCCTTTTTTAAAAAAAATTCTGCCACATCTATATAAGCTATAATGGAATATATTGGTTTGTCTCAGCATATTTTTTAAGGTATAGCGTATGGTTTTCGTTGTGAGCTACATTTTTATTTGATACGGACAACCATGTAGAAATATTTTCATATAAATAAAGAAATTTTCATCAAAATCTATTTCATTTCTTAATCTTTAATTTCTTCATTCTTAGTATGTTGTATCTAATACTTAGATATCACAACAACAATTTAATAAGAATCACAAATATATATTATATATAGGAGACATTCTCTTGATTGTCCTATAAAATTTCATTTTAAATATTATTATTTACATTTGTAAACATTAATAAATTTGAAAAGTTCATAGTAACTATTATTATTATTATTATTATTATTATATATGTTTTTCCTGTTAATAAATCTGGGACATGTTCCTTTATTTTTGTTGCTATTATTTTTTTGTTGTCTTATGTTTAGTTCAATGATGATAACTTTCTTTTCAATTGTTTTGTTCTGAAAGGATTTCAGATTCCTTCAAATTTTATTTTTCTTTCATAAAAAATATTAATGAATTGAAAAAACTCATAATTATTATTAGTATATATTTTTAATAAACATGTTTTCAATTTTTATAATAAAAATTTACGTATTTCTTGATTTTTATTATAATAACTGAGATGTTTATATTTGATCTATGTATAAAATATTGTATAAAAATTTTTGGTAACAGTTGAAAAATAAATTGTACCTATCAATTTGATTCAATTATAACATCAAATAATCTTGTAATTATAAAATATCTAAATCAAAAACATGCATCTAATTACAAGGACATTAAGTGCAGCCCTGGCGTTATTGCTAATAATAGCACCTAGAGATCCATTAGATATTGTTGTACGAAGCCCATCTCTCAAAATTTCACCCAAGGCCAGCCTTTTGTGTATAACCTTTTCTCGAAGCGGCCAAACCAAAACAACTGGTTTTATATTATCTATCAGGAAGCTCAGCTCCTTGGCTTTCTGGATATTCTGGCGCAAGTTATGCAAAGTATTGACATGGGAGGCAATACCCTTCGAATCAAACCGGACAAAATCCATGTGGCCATCACCGCCGACCCTTTGGTGACCCACTATTGTAGAGAGAGTGGTATCTGGGGATGTATGGAGTGCATGAAGGGTGGGCACAATGAGTGGATTTCCAAACAATTCATCTTTTCTTGGAATAATAGGAATGTCTCTATTGGTGGCATCCATTTCCAGCTCAATGAAGAAGTCATTGCTAAGGTGACGGGTCTCTCTATGGAAGGGAGGAAGTGCAAAAAATCCAATCGGACGCCTTACCCTACCAATCTCAACTAGTTCTTCAAGGAGGGAGAGAATCCTATCAAAAAGCAAGGGGGTTTCAGCCATGAGGAGCTTCTGGAGTTCTAGCCCATGCTGTGCATGGTTGTGATGAAGTATTTCACTCTGGAAGGTAATTTTACGGTGTTCTACTACTAGACCACTTAGCTTTTCTGAATCACATTAGAAACAAGGACTTAATTTCCATTCCCTTCTACCTTCTGCATTCCATAGAAAGTAATATTTTGGATATTAAGGAGAACCTTGATAAATCTATCCTTATCCTCCATCAGGGTCTCCTTCTCTACCTTTACCATTTCCATAAAGCTATCTTCCCTCCACCCCCACCCCCGTTGATTATCCATGAAGTGGCCCAAGAGGATTCCCCATCCAAAGCTGAAAACCCCACTCAATGCACCTCCCATTCCATCTAGGTTATCCAAGAGTCTGATCTTGCTCCTAAAGAGGGTAGAAACAGCAAAAAATGTGTTAAAAATCCTTTCAATAGGAGGGAAGAGAAAGAGGAGTCTCATGTCTCTAAATCTTTAGAGACTAAAGACTAGAAGGAGTCTAACAATACTCCTGAGACTGAACAGAAGCCCAGAAAAAGGATGATGGTGGAGAGTCAGGTCAAGCCAGAGGTTGACTTAGGTGGCTCTGGTCGCTGAAGGTCTAACAGGATTGTGAAGGAGCAGTGTAAAACTAGAATGCTTGAAGCGGTCTCTAGAGAGCAGTCCCTATCAGAAAAAGATTCTTATTCCACTGAGTCCATGAGGGACTCCTCTGATGATCATATGAGTCCTAGGAGGATAGGTACCAATCCCCCCCCAACCCTTAGCATACCATGGAGACTACCCATCCTTGCCCACCTCGAACCTTATCCCATGACCACCAAAACAAGCCCCCCTCTACTGAGCACGTTCCTGAGGTTTTGGCGTACAAGGACAGGATTAAAGGTACCCTCAAGATGAGGTTTTCTGAAGTGGATAAGGAGATTACTAACATCAAGAAGGTCTTGTAGGAACTAAAGCACCACTGTATGATGACTAAAAAATTTGTGTTGAAGGCCATGCATGCTTCGGCTTTGACCCTCTACACTGTGTAGGAAAAACTAGCGAGTGGCAATCTGGAAGCGGATGAGGACAATAAGGATCTCTTCCTATTCTTGTAGGAGGAGTGGGCCAAGACCCTAATGTCCAAACATCAAGGTGGAAAGAACTAGCTCTGGTGCTCATGAGGTTTCTATTTTTGTTTGGACATGGCCCTCAGTTCTCCTATTTTGCTTCATGTTTTAAGGTTATTTTTCCTAGTCCTTGGTATAGCCTTGCGTGGCTTATTACTATTATTTTAATTACTACTGTTTCTTCAGATACTCTGGTTTAATTTTTTGGAAAAGTACTATGGTGTTTATTTTTTATAGAGGCAGATTAGACTTGTTTTATGATACTATTAAACTGCTCTGTAATGCTTTTGACTAGGGCCATTAATATGTTGTTAATGTGCCTCTAGTCCCCTTGTTACTCAGGCTAGCACCCGCTTGCTACTTTTTATCTATCAAAAACATGCATCTAATTTAATAATTTATAAAGGGATAAGCATCTTGTTTTATGATAGTTTGTACCATTTTATTATGCTTCCAACAAAAATATCTTCAAACTTATAAAATGAATTTAGAATGACATGAAATTAAATAATAGTTATAATATAATTAGGTTAAGTAAACTAAAAAAATTTAAATTCATGATTAATATTTTTTTTTGAAAATTGAATATTTAAGATAATTTTTTTTTCAAATATGATAGAATAATTATTATATAGTGTAGAAACGTTAAATGACAATATAAGTTGTCCATTTTTTATTACTGGTAACCATTTCTTTCCCTTTCTTCTGCGGAATGCCACTTAATGTGGGAAGTTTTATCTTTCATCATTGTCCTTCATTTATCTTATTGAACCCCTACAAATATTTTACCATATTAGCCTGCTAGTTTGCTCCTTTGTTACATTGGCCATTGCGCTTTCTTCTTTTCTGTTGCATCCCTATAAGCTGTAATGTATTGGTTTATTATTAAATACACTTAAAAATTATCTCAGCATATTGTTTAGATGTGGCCCTATTCTTCATTGTGTGCAATGCTTTTATTCGGTATGAACAATTATGTAGAAATATTTTATTATAAATGAATTTTTTATAAAAATATTTAATTTTTCAGTTATTATTTTTATTATTATTAAAAAATTAATATGGCAATGGGTCTTTGGTCTATTGGCGAAGTAGAAATGTTCTTGATGAGCCCACCTTGGATCAAGTCTTGTTGCATTTTCATGACAATTCAAGAGTAAATTTCTCTTATTAACTTGATTTAATTATAGCTTTAAATAATTTTACAATTTCAAAATAGTTATGTAACAAACATGCATCTAATATAATCCATTTATGGAGCCCTCAGTATATCACTTTATGGCATTTTTCACTATTTTATTATGCTTCCATACATAAAATAAATAATTTTAAGATTAATTAATAATTAAATAATAGTTACAAAAATAAATACATTATGTAAATTTAAAAAGTTAAAGTTAGAGTTAGAGTCTCTAAATAACTTAAAAAAAATATTTACGCTATATTTATTATTTATTCAAATATGATGAACAATAGTTGATATGTAGTGTATAATTTATTTCCCAATACTTTAAAATTACTATCTTAATTATATTTCATATTTATGATGCATAAAAATTGTAAAATGTATAGGTCATGTTTGTGCTATGTGTGATTGACCTCACAATCCATAGAAAAGTTATGATATACAAAATTTTTTTATGACCCACAATAATGATATGTAACTCTGAATGTTTATCTAACCTTTTGTTCGAATCTATGTGTTCTCCTACTGCCATATTTTGAAATGCCTGTGGAAAATAATTGTGAGGCACATGTTCTCCTAAGTCAATCCCTTTAAAAGGTTAGTTTAATGGTCTTTGCTAAATGTTGGTAGAAACCAAGATTATTTTTTAAGGTTTAAAAGTAAATTTTCATAAAAACACTTCTTCAATGATCTTTAACATTTTAAATGAATGTCTTCAAATATAATTTCAAAATTAATAGTTTGATAAGTGTGCATATTAATTTGGATTTTGGTGGCTAGTAGAAAAGGAAAATTTAGTTGGAAATTTGAATTATAAAATTATAAAATCTTGATTAGTTTATAACATACAAACTCAAACTTCTCTATTATTACTTAAAATATTAAATGACATGCTAAAAATATTAAGAAACTAATGATCAACATGATAAACCATGTGATTAAAATAACACAATTAATACCATCAATGGAGAAGTAATCATAAAAGGGAGCACCTATGAACAAAAGAAGCATAGATAATCAATTATAGAAAAAATCAACCAATATAGAAGCCTTGGTTTGTATTTATTACGAATAATTATAAATATTATTTAACACATGTAAACAAAACAGTATTACTTCTTGAATGAAATTTTAATATTTTAGTAACTTCCCCAAAAAAATTTGTTTCCTTATTGATGAACCTAAAAGGCTGAATTATAATGATTTCACAAAGAGATATTAGGAAATAAAATAATTGAGATAAAAATGTATGCATATAATATTGACATTTCTTCTACATTTTGATTAATCGTAACATATTTTCTTCATGATCATTACTAGTGGTCTTGATATCATCCACCACATCCTAAATAAGGGAAATCATTTCCTTGGGTTTATTTATGTCAAAACCTTGGCTCATATTCTTGTATTGATTATTATCCTTTGAATTGATAGAGTCAACAAAATATCTCAAAGAATTTACTTTAGAGACTAACCAATTTAGGAGTTTAGATTGACCATTAGATACATTTTTTTAATAATAAATGGCATATCTCCTATTATTGTAGCATATGACCCTTACTCAAGGTCAATAGGGATCCCTTTATCCATATCCAAATAGATTTTTATATGGAAGTTCACATACATTTTTATCCACAACTACATCCATAATATAACTTGGATTCAACATATCCTATTTGCTCCTTGGACGTTCTTGAAATACTAGACTCAACTTCCTAACACCTATCCTCAATGTTAGTCTAGGATAGCTTCTTCCAATTTTTTCCTTGGTTGATAGTTTTTCTCTTTTTAGATTTGGAGGATTTACTTTTCTTAGGAATATGCTTCTTGGATGATTTTCACAAGATAGTGGTGAAAGAGGTTGGGACATAATCCATAGGAGTAGCATAATTAGGATCATCCAAATTCATGCCATACCCTCTAGTCAATGAGAGTATTGATGGAGGGGCCTCCTTTTTTATGTGTTTCCTATTAGCCACATGAAAGAAAGCCTCTTTGAATAACAAAGCATCCTCTAGGTTTGTGAACATGTTAGAATAATGCACATGCAAATTCTGTGAAAATTCAATTTTTATTTGGACATAGAAGTGTTTAAAGGTATGGACAAATCAATATTATATTTAATAATAAGAAAAATAATCTGATTCAAGGGCATCCAAGGTTAAGGAAGGGGCATTTTGTGTCCACAGTGAAACTACATATGTATTTGTATTTTGGTTAGTTTTTTACTCAGTTGCAACCTTGACCAACGGTCTTGGTCATTGAAGGAATCTCGGTCACTGAAGGAACTTGGTAGTCCCTGATGCTCAGTGAAAGTGTTACTCGGTCATGCCTGCAGTGCTCAATCAACACTAGTGCTCGACAATGCCTGGCGTACTCAGTAAATTCATTGATGCGCGGTAGTTCTGGCTTACCGACTAGAGTTCTGTGTGATTTGTTGGGCCGACTTGGTGCATTTATTATTTTTATCTTTTGTTGGATTCTCCTAAGTGGATCTAGAGGCTGACATGCTGAATTAAATGTTTGTATACAATGTGTAAGCTGACTTGTATGACATTTAATATTTTTTTGGAAGAGTTAAGGGTTTCATCTTCCCGACTTGTGGCTGATGATTAGTATTTAAGAGGTGTTTGGGTAGCTGTTTAAGGACATGACTTAGTAGATCTAGAAGGTCAGATGTGAAGCTTGAAAGTTAAAGTTGGTTAAGTTGTGGAAAAGATCTTGCATGATCTTGCATATCAGATTTCTATCTGATAGTTTGTAATAGAAAAGCTAGTGGTTTGCACACTTCGGAACAAGGAGATTGGTTGGACGCTTGCGAGCTCAAGTTTAGATCTTCCTTAGGGTTTCCATCAGCTTTTGATTGTCTTCAGAACTGAAACAGCTGGAGATTGTATTAGATTTGGTTGTCAATCTTGTAGAATTATTGTAATTGGCCCTAACCCAAAAGGCCTTACAGCTGGGCATGTTAATGAAAATTAGAGTTAAACAATTATTTTGAGTTGCATTGTTGCGTATTTCATTGTGTTATTCTATTGGATAAAAGGTTTGGACTATCCTTAATTGCATCCACCATCCTTGACTGCGTCAGGTGGTATCAGAGCTGAAGGTTTGGTCTTGTTGAAGAGAAAAGTTTTTTCCTATTAGAGACAAGAGTTGATCTTGTGGAGCATAATTGAGTGAAAAATAACCTAGCAAGTTTGATCTTGTGAAGTTGATCTTGTTAACGAAGAAATTGTATGATCTTGATTATAGATTCATGGCACTAAACTTGTAAAATTGCACCCTAGTTGTTTGCAAGATTGTAGGTTGAGATCTGACTTGCTTGCAACTTGGAAATTGTTACAAGGTGGTCAATGAGGGTTTGTTGCAGAGCATTTATTTTGCATATCTTTAAGGATTTCTTTGAGAATATTGGACCCTAGATTTATTTTTGATCTTTGGTATACTGTGGAATCCTGAATCACAGAGAAAGTAAAATCAGATTTCAGATCTGAGATGGAATTGATGAAGAATGATATGATCACTGAGATCATGAGAGCTATTACTAGTATACCCTAGAATGTTGGTACTGAGGATGGCTATGAAGAAGCTACTAAAGAATTTGAACCTGCTAGATCTAGTGGTGATGACTGGAGGGATAGATCTAGTGAAGACTAAACTGCTCAGTTACCTAGATCTATTGCTCGACTTAGTAGTTACCAAATGGAAGTTTCTACTTTCTCTAGTACTTTGAAACTTGACAATCTGATTGATTGGATTGGTGAACTTGAAGATTTCTTTGACCTGGAAGAAATTGAAGATCCTCTTTAGGTGAGATTAGCATAGACTAAGTTGAAAGGACATGCTGCTCTTTGGTGGAAAGAACTACAAAGAGATAGAGAAGATGAAGGTGAAATAAAGATCAATCAGTGGAGGTTGATGGTGACAAAATTGAAAGCTAAGTTCATACCAGTTGATTATGATCTTAACTTCTTTAAGAAGTTGTAGAATCTAAAGAAAAATAATTTGTCTGTTGAAGATTATACCAAGGAACTCTACAAGCTTACTATTCGGTCTGGACACAAAGAACTTGGTAAGGAAAAGGTAGCTCGGTATGTGAATGGTCTGAGATTCAATATTCAGGATGAGCTTAGTATTATGAAGATTGATTCTGTTAGCCCATTTTCATGTCATAGCTAAATTCTTAAGAAAATGGTCTGCACCTACAAAAAATTTCATTGTCTCATCTATTTTCCTGTGGTCTCTGCAATTATTTTCATGACTCTGGTTTGAAAACCCTAGGTCCATTTTCAAATATCTAGCCATTGTGCAAATAAACCCTTAACGTGCCTTGGCCTCTTTCTAATTTTAATTTACTTTTTTGGGCCACTTAAGTTTTCCTTTCGGCATGTGCGCATTTCCATCTCTTAGTCAATCGGCAATTCGCTAAGTCTCCCAGCGATTAGCTTTACCTTTCAGCGATTGCACGACTATGTGTTTGTGTAATCTCTCATTTCCTGGTGGTTATCGACAATCATTCAGTGACCTAGCTAACGGTTTAATATTTCCTTCAGTCATTGATTCGTGAAGTGTTGGGCCCTATTTTTAAATGGTGTTACATGTGGACCAATTGTCAAAAGGATTCTTACATGTCATGCAATTATTGGTTGCCTGTAGTGAGTTGGATTTCATGTCAGCGGGGCCTGGTGTCAAAGATTTAAGATCAACGGTTGGCATGTGTTTGCATGGAATATTCTCACCACATGCGATCATGCGCCCGCCATCCGATTAGATGCCAATATACGGTGTGTCCAAATTGCTAGGTCATGCCAGTGTGGTCTTCTCTGATTGGTTTGCATATTGATGATTCGGTGGTTGTCAGGTGACTGGGCATGTTGTTAGTGGGGCTAGATTTTTTTAGGATCAATGGTTTTGACAGTGATAGAGCATCAACGGTTGGCATGTAATCTGATGGGTTTTTCTGACACATGCGATCTTGTGCCAACCATTGATCTTCTTGTGTGGGCCTGGTTGAATTTCTCAGTGCTTTTGGTGGTAAGGATATAGTTTTAGTGGCTCTGATAAATTTTGTCTCTTCGCTTGTTCGTATGATGATTTGGTGAAGTTCTAAAGGACTTGATGAAATGGTGAATGAAGAGTTCACATGATCTCCAAATAAAATGGTAGTGCCCTAAATCATTCAGTGAATATGAGACTAGCCTTCAGTCATGTATTCGCCAGATAAAGTCAAAAGGTTTGCCGAGGGTTGTGGGGTCATTTTGCCAGGTGTTGCTGGTGTGTTTTGTTCTGATTGGCCGAGCTGGAAAGGGAATACAGACACGTTGGTGGGCCCAAATATTTTAGTGTGGTCATGGTGTGGATGATCTAATGGATGGCGTAACAGTGCAAGGGATGTCTCAGAGTTTTAAGATTATGTGCCAGCCGTTAGATTAAAGGCTTATTCAAAGTGGGTCCAAATGTGCTAATTCATCACTGAAGTGCTTCTTTCTGATTGGTTCAAAGGTTTTATGAGGTGGCAAAGTGATTTTTAAAGGTTTTTGTTGACTGTTGGAGGATTCTGTGAGCCGCTCAATCTACCAAGAATAATTTAGATCAACAGTCCTATTTTAAACTTTAGCCGGTAGTCATTTTCATTTAAATTTGAATATCTTCTGCAGGGTTTTTGCTGGGGTTTGAAGCAGTGGTTCAGCATTGATTTTCCCGATCGATTGCATTTGGAATTTGATGAGTAAGATGTAGGTGGCCACGCAAATTTTATTTTGCCATCCCAGGTACCATGCTGAGTAATTGTAGGACTATTATTTGATTCAGGCGGCTAGGGTTTGAGTATGTCAGAGATTTTCATGACCTATACATGTAATATTTTTTGAAGGGTCAGCTTAGGCATTAAGATTTTGTTCTTCCTGCAACAATAAATCAGTTCAAGTTGTATCTGTAGTTAGCCTATGGTGATGAAACCAATAAAATTGTACATCAGATTTTATCTGATTTTCCAAGTTTTCTACGTTTATTTGCAGTCTCTATTTCTTGTTGTATTGGGTTGTTGCAGACCTAATTTTTCCCTAAATGATCCATAGCTTGTTGCAATCCTTGTTCCTATAAAAGGATTTTCAAGATCATTTAGAAGGGTTCTAAAAAGTTTGGAAACTTTCTAGTTTTCAGTTCCATGAAGGGTCCTTTTCCTATAGATATTTTCCTTCTTCTCTGCATATAGAGTGTTCCCTCTTTCCTTTCTGTTTTAGAGAATATAATACAAATTGTAATAGCTGGTTTATGCATGAGATTCAATATATTTCTACTATTATCAGATTGTCTCCATTTGAGTTTTAGACTTATTGATTGAAGCATCAAGGGTGTTTTAGCCTTTCTATTTGCATTTCCTATGTGTCTACAATAGAGTTGTTTTCGCAGAAGCAACTAGGTCTAGGACTGGTTTTCAAGTGTGTATGAGAAGAGGTATCAAGGGTGTCTCATGCTTGTCTTCTAGTGGATGTTGGTTAATGTATCATCTGTTTATAGGTCTCTTCTAAGGGGAGGGTTAAAATCCTTTGAATAGGTGATAACACATTTGGGTACACAGGTGTTTTGATAATGTATGGTCTAATCAATGGTGTATGGTTGATGTAAGGCATCACCATATTTGAATGTATTTTCTTCTTGTTTCATAAGCTCTTTGTTACAGTGAGGTATTTGACTCTGATGCCCATTGGATAAGGCACTAGTCTATGAGAGACTTAGGGTATCTCAGGAGTCCTTTTAGCCCAATATTAAAATCATTCAAATCAAATACCTTTCCCTTTTATGTTGGTAGTAGTAATAGGAGGTTCTCTCTAGTCTTTATACTCATTCTATGAAAGTAGGTCTATTGCAAAGAATTGGCCTCATTCGGGTATAGGATATCTAAAGGGGTTTGAAGAATATTCCATAGTAATCTATCTGTAGGCCTTTTATTCACCAAAAGGATGTCATGAGTGTGCAGATAAGCCAATACCCACCTGAGTGAAGTGGAGCTCAAAGAAGAAGGAGAATTCCTTTCAATCCTCATCAATTAGACTATTTTCTTGTCAAACTTGAGTGCCTACCCTGAGAATCAAGCCCATCTATTGATTCAAGTTTGGTCCTATAAGGAAAAGCTCCAACAGATTCTATTGAAGATGCTTATCAGTATGCTCTGAAGATAGAAGATAAGTTGAAAAGGAAACAACCTAGTAATTCCTAAGGGAAGGAGAAAATTGATCACTTGGCAAAGGTTAAATTGACTGATGTAGAAGATGAACAGAAACCTATGGAACCTAAGAAGAAGATAGGTAGATTTATCTTTAAGGGTACTTGCTATAACTGTGGAGAGTAAGGACACTATTCTTTTGAATGTACATAGAAGAAGGTTGATCGACGAACTGCTATGGTAAATCAGAACATTCAAAATGGATCTAAATAAGAGAACTTGCTACTTTGGTGAACATTTCTCAGTGCAAAGGATGAACCTTGTTAGAGGAGTAATTTGTTTAGGACGTGCTGCAAGTCTGTAGGTAAACTCTGTGATGTTATTGTTGATAGTGGTAGTACTGATAACCTTGTTGCTAAGGACATGGTTAGGAAACTTGGTTTGAGTAGAATGAAACATCCATGTCCTTATAGGATTGGCTAGTTACAAGATGATCATGCACTGGAAATTAGAGAATAATGCTTCATTGATGTTCAGATTGGCCAGTATAAGGATCTTGTATTATGTGACATTGTGAAGATGAATAGTTGTGATATATTGCTTAGTAGACCTTGGCAATATGATTGCATAGCTATTTATGACTGTGTGAAGAATGTCTAACTATTGAGAAGGATGACAGGAAGTTTTTACTAATGCCTTCAATTGATACAGTGCTCAGTAGGAGAAGCTTGAGTATTAGTTCCTAAGTTGAGCTGGTAGATCTAGAGGAAATGAATGATTAGTTTGGAGAACTAACCTGTATGTTGTCTAGAAAAGACTTGAAGAGACAGAGGAAATTGAAATGGAAGAATATGCAAGAAGAGAAGATGGAGGACTTGTATGTGAAGAACCAGTTCAGGATTTATGTGTTGAACCCTGGAAGATTCTCTTCTCACATATAAACATCTTTTGGACCCTGGGGTGTCTGATGCAGGGGCATCCAAGGTTAAGGCATGGGCATTCTGTGTCCTCAGTGAAACTGCATAGGTGTTTTTATTTTGGCCAATTTTTTATTCGGTTATAGCCTTGCCCGATGGTCTCGGTCATTGAAGGAATATCGATCACTAAAGGAACTTGGTAGTCCCTGATGCTCAGTGAAAGTGTTAATCAGTCATGCTTGCGGTGCTCGGTTGACACTAGTGCTCAGCGATGCCTAGCGTACTCGGTAAATTCACTAATGCTCGGTAGTTCTGGCTTACTGACTGGAGTTCTATGTGATTTCTTGGGCTAGCTTGGTGCATTTATTTTTTGTATCTTTTGTTGGATTCTCCTAAGTAGATCTAGAGTTTGACATGCTAAATTAAGTGTTTGTATACAATTTGTAAGCTGACTTGTATGGCATTTAATATTTGGTAGGAAGAGTTAAGGGTTTCATCTTGCCAACTTATGGCTGATGATTAGTATTTAAGATGTGTTTGGGTAGATGTTTAAGGACATGACTTAATAGATCTGGAAGGTCAGATGTGAAGCTTGAAAGCTGAAGTTGGTGAAGTTGTGGAAAAGATCTTGCAGATCAGATTTCTAGCTGATAGTTTGTAATAGAAGATCTAGTGGTTTGTACACTTGGGAATAAGGAGATTTCTTGGAGGCTTGTGAGCTCAAGTTTAGATCTTCCTTAGGGTTTCCATCATCTTCTAATTATCTTTAGAACTGAACTAGCTGGAGATTCTATATGATTTTGCTATTTATGTTGTAGAATTATTGTAATTGGCACTAACCTGGAAGGCCTTACAGTCGGGCATGTTAATGAAAATCAGAGTTAAAAAACTATTTTGTGTTACATTGTTGAGTATTCCATTGTGTTGTTTTGTTGGCTGCAAGGTTGGACGGTCCTTAATTGGATCCACCATCCTTGGCTGCATCATAATCCCTTCATGAAGGATTGGTGAATAGTAATTCTTCCTATTTTCATTAATGTCTTCTTGAAAAGAGGAAATACCATAGTAAAACATCAAAACCAATCTATTGCACAAAAAATAGTTTAATAACATAAAATGATAACTTAACAAGGCAATAAAATAACCTTGCAATGTAATGTACCTCATGAAAACTTAAACTGCCTTCACCTAAATGGTTTTATGGCTCCCAAGAAACAACCCTTGATAGTGTTTTACTAGACCTTCTCTCAATATTTTTTATCCTTAAAAAAATGGAGACAACTTCATCTAAAGCCTTGCGATCTTTGTCGAAGTTTTTCTCTTCAATAATCATACCAATGACTTTAATAATTAGTTCTTCACTAGTAAATATCTCCATCTTAGAGATACATAATATTCCAATATTCCATCCATCAATAAATTTTTTGATGACCACAAAGTCATAACCATATTATTTATCTAGGAAATAGGTCATACCTTATATATAAAGCTTCCCTTATATCATGGGGTCATTCTTCTATTTCTCATAATATGTGGGCTTGTTCCTATTTCTATCTGAAACCATTGAACAATAATATAAGTTAAAATAAAATCCAAATTATAGAAGGAATAGTTGAAAAACAATGGATAATATTCCTACAAAGTGTTTGGTGAAAATACTAGCTTGAATACTAGCCGCATAAATCTTCCACTTGGATTTATTTCCTCTATGTATCATAATGGCCTTTGGACAAGTAGATCTTAAAATTCTAACAAAGCACAAAAAAAGTGTGATCATTACATCAAAAGGACTTTTTTGATACATTTAAATATCATCATAAATAATATTTTAAAATTCTACTAGCACATTATCATTAATTCTCTAGTAGAAAATATTTTTGATTAAGGAAAAAATAGGCTTTATAGGGACCCAAAACCACAAATTTTACAAGCTATACAAAAATATTCAAATAGAGTTCACATAGAAAGGACAACTACATAACATAAAAAATCAAAAAGAACAAAAATAATGACCCAATAACTAGCGAAAAACCAACACCAAATATAGACAAAGCTAACCTAAGGACTTTAAGGTATCAACAACCTTGGATTCCAGAATGGACATCTCCATGGCCACCTTATTTATCTCCAAGATCTCCAGAGGTGAATAATTCACATTTCTCTTCTAGTTGGTTCTAGTCATCCCTGAGGGGCTAGACTCATCTTTCTTGTTGTTGTCTTTTTCACCTCCCATGTCCATGAATACAGTCCCCTATGTATATTTTTATAGATTTTGTACCATCATACCCATGGTAATAGAATCTTTCTTCACAACTTTGTGGCTATGGTCCTTGATGGTGTTCATAGTTTCCTAGATTGTGCCAATTTCCCCTTCTAAAAACTTAATCTTTTTCTCATTTTCCTTCCTCGCCTTATCCATCAACTTAATTTTCCTTTGCACACATTCAACCATCAACTACTTCTCTTCCTCTGTCCTCAAAACCCTAGTAGCCTTCTGAGACACCTATTTGGCTTCCATCTTATCTACCTTACTAGTGACAACTCTATTCTTTATGTTGAGCTTCTTTATCTCATGAAAAACCAACTTAACAATCATAAAATAGTTAATAGCCATATTTCTAGCAATTTCCAGTATGTCATCATGAAAATCCTAATCAAGATTGAAATAATGGTCTTTAGGTTTAAGATCTCCATGAAATATAAGCCTATTCTCTCTAACAATAGCAAGGTAAGAGGCATAGGAGCCATTTTTTTTTTCTAGGGTATCTGAGTTATCCTCTCGAGAATGCTTAGTATACAAAACCATTATTTTCTCTTGGGGGTCCTTCTCATTATTTTTAGTGTTTCGAGAGGTGCCAGTGTGGGGTTTTCATAGAGATGTCTTTTTTACTAGAGGGCTTGGTTTTGGGGGTTTTATTAGATGGATTCTTAGAGGAGGGAGACTCTTCCTCTTCCCACTTAGTGTTCCATTCATATTTTTCCTTAGACAAACTAATTTAGCATGATTGTATCCTTCCAAGGCCAAAGCTAAAGTGGGGTTAGACAGGGCCCACATATTTTTAAAATAATCATGGATTAACAGAATAAATCTAGCATGTAGGACAAGATTATTAGTTGGGACTTTTCTATATTCAGTAATACTATGTTTCAAAGAAAAAAAAAAGTAGTAAGGAAAGGAAACCCTTACCTTGTCTCAAAAATAATTGACGAGGGAAAAATGGTAGTTGCAAACTCTAGTAAATATATCATCCATCATAATGTATTCCATGATAACTTTGAGCACCTCCATCCATAGCTTCTTAACCTTCCCAACATCAACATAACTATTATAAATTTGGACGAGTAACTCTTTTTTCTCATCAATTTTGGGATATCTGATAACCGCTACAAAAAATTTCTATTATGAAATATCTTCACCAACTCTTTGGAAAGTCCTGTGATTTCGGAAATATGATTCTCATATATCTTTAACTTCCTCCTAGAGAGCACAATTTCACTATCCTTACAATGTTTAGCAAAATATTTTGTAATTTTTGGGTCAGCACGATGGATCTTCACAAGGAATAGTTATAGCCCACCCTACCCCTCTTTCTTCTTCCTCCATCATTGAAAACACCTTCCTTATGTTCTTTTTAGAGAAGATGAATGGGAAAAAGAGCCAATGGAAAAACTAAAGAACCTACAAAATGTTCCTTCCTTAACAAATCATAGGGATAATTAAGGTACCACTATTGTATCAAATGATGAAACTATACTAGGCTCTACTCCACTTCATCATAACTAAATATGTTAGTTGTCACATGAGTGATATCATGTAATTTTTTAAGGCTCTAATATCATCTCCCAGGTCACTATAAGCCTTCCACGTATGTGGACCCTTTTTCATGACCCCTTCATTGGAAAAATAGTTGGCCACCTTATTACCTTCCCAAAAGACATGGGAAGTGCTAACTTTATCAAAAATTTGGTAAAATAGATTTAGCTTCTTCTATCCAAATTTCTATGGTCCATGAGGGGGAGGGGGGCCTTTCCAATAAGGCATTCAATAATGTTTTTAGAATCACCCTCAATCCATATGTTTTTGAAATTCATCTTGTTTTCAATATCAATAACTTGGAAAGCTACAATGGCTTCAGCTATGTGATTGGACTTTGAAAACAAATATCATTATAATCTCTTAAAACCAACAAGTGAAAAAAAATATCATTATAATTTCTTAAAACCCCCCACTCCCTATCAGCCTTAGATCTCCCTTAGCCTCCTCATAAAAAGTAGATTTTATCAAACCCATAAGTGGGTGAATCCAATAAACACCTTCATGATTCTTTTTCATTGGCATAGAAGCCTTAGATGCAACACATTTGATATGCCATTATTTTTACATCTTGAGGTCATGGTCAGTACAAACCACAACCGCCATATTATTCTCCTTACATGGGATACTATTGATATTTTCCATAATTATCCTATGTTTTCTCTAATATAAAATATGTTCTAGTGCCTCCTTGTCCCTAAATATTCTATTATTTCACTCTTTCCAAACACCAAATGCAATATAGAGGAAGGTAAAAGGTCACAACCTTCAGAGAGTAGGATTCAAAGTGGGAGTATTCCACTAAATAAAAGTTTCCTCAATAGAACCAAGGAACACCCAAGAGACATTCTGGAGAGATATAATTCTTCACTAAATAGAGGCCACAAATAAATAGTGAAGGAACCGATGATTAGCCATTTCCACTTCTTTGATACATAAGTAGGATCGATTTGAGATATAGAAACCAAACTTCTAGTGATTATCAACCATGAGAAATTTAATATGAAAAAGAATGTAAAATAATATGTCGATCTTAGGAATAAGATGTTTCATCCGAGGTTTATCCCAAAAGGGAGGGATGTAAATAGAAAAGAGACATTCGAAGGGACCAAGTAGCTGTGAGAAGGGTTAGCCATCCAAACTAATAGATCATCCTGTCAATTTGACCTATTTAAACTACCATCAGGAAAAATTGAATCAATTGAAGGTCCATACTGATCTAGAAAAGATTCACCTATCCACCATTCCTCGAATAGTCCTTAGTAGGAGCCCCAATATAATTATCAACCCACCCATTAAAGCTATCATAGAAATTTAAGGGCTCTGTCATTATCCAACTATCTTCCCATAACCTAGCCTGATTTATTTTTCTAATGCTCCAATTGATTCTCATATCAATATTTTTCCTTCCTCTAACCATATCATTCCAAAGAATCTAACCACAACTTAGATTCATTAATTCAATAAAGGACTAAAGAGATCCAATATTTTCCATATACTTTCTCCTTAAAATAATACTATGTTCTCCATTAGAAAAGAAATTTCTCTAGATTTTCTTAGCAAGGAGAGCCCTAATGATATTTTTAATCACCCTAAGACCCAAACTACCCAAATTCTTAGGTCTACAAATAACATCCCAACCAATAATTGACCTTATTTTTCTGTCTTCTACCCTAGACAAATAAAATATGTTTTGGACTTTATTGATGGCGTCCTTCAATATTTAGATGAGATTTTAAAAAGACTAAATTCATAAATAGGAAGACTCTATAGAGTAGCTTTAACAATCTAAATTTTACTTGCATGATTAAGAAGGGAACATCTCCATCTAGCCAATTTTTTTTTGGACCTATCAATCAAATAATTCCAAAAGGAGTCAGAAGGCCTAAGACCCAAGGAAAAAATAGGATAAATTGGTACTAAAGTCTCCACTATTAATCCAAGAACTCTTGCAATTTTAATATGCCTAGGCTCCGGAGTATTGAAGAAAAATAAAGATATTTTTTATCTATTAACCAACTTGCCTAACATCGTCTCATTATCATCCAAGGATTTTTTAAGATTTCAAGCTTCAACCACTATAGATCTCCCCATGAAAAGGGTATTATATTATTGATGCAAGTAGACTACATTAAGATAATAAGGCCTCAAACACATTAGGGATCCTGGATCAACTATTGTTTTTAGGTTCTTACAAAGGCATTCCACCATAATAGTAAAAACAATAGGAGAAATGGGATCACCCTGCCTTAACCCTCTAGAATTCTTTTAAAAAAATGAATGAGACCATGTTTGAAATGATAGATATGGAAGTAGTAGAAATGGTTTGTCCATCTAGATCTTATAATTTTTAGTAAGAAGTCCCAATCAACATGATTGTAAGTTTTCAAAACGTACAACTAATAGTATAGTAATCTTTCAGTCTTAGATTCTATGAGAGAATGCAAATTTTTATGTATAGTAATAATTGAATTAATGATGTGCCTTCAAGAATCAAACCATTCTTCTAAGAAGAGATCAAATAGGGTAAAATAATCAATCGTCTTGAAGTCATAATCGTAGAGATTATTTTACCAAAGGTACTATAAAGGCTTATAGGTCTGAATGCTTCAAAGTATATAGCTCCAAGGTTCTTAGGGATGTGGACCAGGAAGGTATTATTTATCTACTTAAGAAGGATCCTTGAACCAAATAGCTCCATAATAATATTCACCACATCCCCAGCCACAATCTCCTAGAACCACTGAAAGAAGAACATAGGAAACCCATCAAGTCTCGTAGTGTTATTTCCTTCAAAAGAAAAGACAAATTTCTTGATTTATTTCAAAGAATAAATAGAAATTAGAATTTTATTATCTTCTTCCTTAAAAAGACTATGGATGACCTCTGAAAGATAAACTTTCATTTCATTATTAACTCCATCATTTTCCCAAAGAAGATTACTGGAAAAAAAAGATAGTTTGTCTTCTTTGGTCTTCATCTTTCTCAAAATGACTATCATTATGATCTATGTGCAAAATTATATTTAAATCCCTATGTTTTAGTGCAATCATGTGAAAATATCTAGTATTTTTATCTTCATTTGAAAACTAAAGAGTCCTAGATCCTTCCTTAAAAAAATCTTTCTCTTTATAAATTATATCATGCATCTTCACAAGAAAATCACTTTCCTTCATCTTATTATTAGAAATCTATCCATCTAGGTGCATTTTATCTTGTATATCCTTGTGTTCAATCTATAAATCAAACTTGATAACAAAAATATTACCAAAGGTTTCTTTATTCCATTTTCTAACCTTGTTTGTTATTTCCCTTAGTTTCTTGGCAACCCTAAACTTAGCTATCCCAAGGATAAAAATATTCCACCATTTCTTAACTTCCTTAAGGATATAAGGTTAGGAGAGCCACATGCATTCAAATCAAAAGGGAAAATTTCTCTTAGCTAGAAGAGGATCCACAACAAAACTAGTTGGAAAGTGATCTGATCCCACCCTAGAAAGAGCCTTTAAGGAGAAAAAATAAGTTAAAAACTATTGATCTGAAATGAAAGTTATACCCAATTTAACTTGGAAAAAATAATGACCAAGTCTTTGATTTGACTAGGCATAGGAATCTCCTTCTCCTTGTAGATCTAAATCAATCAACACATAATTATTTTTGAAGTCCAAAATATCCACTCTACCTTCCAGATTCCCCTATGATCCTCTAAACTTCTCATTATTTTTTAGAGTGGTATTGCAGTCTCTCATTATGAAATAGTTTTCATTTATTAATTTCCTTTGAAATACCTCAAGGTCTGGCCAAAAAAATATTTATTTCCCCTTTCCGATTAGGTGAATATATTTTAGAATGTATCGAGCAAAACTTATCTTTGATATGAGTAAAATTTGTAGCTACATGATTGATACTCTCAAATAGAGGCTCTCTTTTAATGATGTTTAGATTCCAAAAGGTAATAATTTCCCCTAAGCAGCCTTCATAACTATTTCCATGCACCCAAAAAAATTCAAAACTTTAATCTAAACCACTCTCTCTTTAGGCATTTTTTATTCTTGAACTAGTTAAATGTTTATCTTTTGATCCTATAAAAATTGTGCAAAACATTTTTCTTAAGGAGGCTATTTAAACCCCTAATATTCCTTGACATAATCTTTATATCTTATAGGTAGATTGGAAACTAAAAATCTCAAGTATGGTCTATTAAATTTACCATCCACTATATCCTTAAAGCTTCCTTACTCCCAATAAAATATTTGAGATATTCTTCCTTGACTAACCTTTGTGGCCTAATAATTTTTCTTAGCTCTAGTTCTAGTTAATACCTTTGACAGTGTACTTTATTATTTATTTTTCTTTTTATTCTTCCTTTTATGAGATTTCTCTTTCCTCTCTATCAATGTCCTCTTCAATATAGTTCTCTTTTCTCGACTCTCAACCCCTAACTAAAATCTCCTTTTGAGACCATGGAAGGGTATCTATCATACCATTATGATTCTAGACCACATCCTTTGTTGGATATTCCTAATTTTGACTAAATCTCGATTAGAATCCTTTACAATTTCCTAAGATTCCACTAGGTGATGACCCTGAGCTGAATCCTAGCTAGATAGGTCCTTACATCTATATTTTGAAGTCATGTTGGAAACCCCAAGGTCCACAACCAAGTTAACTTCCTAAATTGGAACAATAGAACCCTTACTCAGAATATCTTTCAAGTTGCTCTCACCATCCTCCTTCCCACCAATTTAATTTTTTGGCTTTTTACTCGTTGTCTCCTAGATCTCCAAACTAACCTGAATCCACAAACCATCCTTCTTTTTAAGGATTTTACAGGTTCCTGCGACATCATACTATCATGCTCTCCATTTTTATTTCCTTTCCTTGAGGCTTTATTTTTGATATTTTCTTTTATTTAGGTTTTGGTTTATCTTTCTCCTTTTTTGTCATTAAGGTTGCATTTCATTTCCTAGTGCCCCAATTTTTTGCATTTAAAGAATGTAAAAGATATAGTTTAAAACTCAATAACCATAACCAAAGTAGTTAACTTTGATTATATTTCAATAGATAACAAAAGGTTGGCATTTTGGGAGACACCCATATAGATTATTAAAAACATAAGACTTTCACTTGTCATTTTCATTAGATATATAGACACAAGCTCTCTAAATGAATTAATCAAACTGTTAAAGACATCCTCATTCTAATATTACAATGGAAGGCCCAGAATTATAGCCAAAACTTATACATTATCAAAAATGAATTTTGAAAGGGACCCAAGTATGGGGTCCATTTCATAAGAGATAAAGAAGAGTTGCATATAACCAAGGTACCTGTTACAGGAGCACCTAGGGTCTTTGGCTACCCTAGTTTAATGTTTTTGGCTTGTAGTGACCTTAGTGAAGTCACTGTCTAATATTTAGACTAGAAGGAGTCCCTAGTGTGAGTGTGGATTTTGAACAAGTCCTAAAAAGGTCAGTAGGACTCAAGCAATGGTCCTTACTAGGTTTGTTGCTTGACTTAGTTTTTATTGTCTAGTTTCTTAACTAACTTGTTAATTGGTCAAATTCTTGGTTGACTTTATAAAATAGTGGAATAGGGAAGGGAAAAGGTCTTATAAGGTTTGAGCCACCATTGAGGTCATTGGAGAATCATTGGACTATCCTAGACAAAGTTGTTAGTAAAAATGTAAAAGTTAGGAGTAGTTAGGGGTCTTTCTAACTAGTTTTCCTCAGTGCCCATACACTATTTAAAGGATTTTTCAACCAAGGATCAAGGTTGGCATTTTTGTAAGGTTTTTCTTTTAGTAATTTAATTACTGGTGCGCTCGATAAGACTGTGACAATGCTAAGAGCTCAGTTATTCCTAATCTATGGATTGGACCTGAGCCTAGATTTGCATGTGATAAATATACATTATATATAGTTTCTTTTGTGTTTTTTCATTTGGTATTTAGATTGTTTTCTTTATCTTTTTTTTAATATTCTTCTCTGAGACTAGTTTACTGGTTCATCTAGAGTTGAGAGCATTCAAATGGCTCTAGCATGATATTCCATGGAGGGAATTGTACAGCCCTTTGGAATAAGCTAGAGCATAGTGTATATATTTTATACATGGAGTTTTGTGTCTAGATATGAAGGGGAGATATTTTATTGATCAAGCCCTAGGCGAGCTAGTGGATGCCTAGCTAGAAAGCTTGACTATGATCAAAAAAGTATAGAAGGCTTAGGAATTGAAAGGATCAATCCAAGTGTAGTAAAGTGATGGATATGTATCAAAGAATTAGTCCTAAGAAGGAGAAACCAAGAACAATTTTATGAAGGTTGTAAAAGACAATTCTTCACTATAGGCCAGAGTAAGCCAATTAGGCCTAGACAAAAGGTATGATTATAGGAGGTATTGTATGGACACTTTGAGGACCCAAGACCTAGAAAATCATAAAGAACTCTAAAAAGGGTGTCTAGATATTAAGTTATTTATGCAAC
Source organism: Chamaecyparis obtusa (assembly GCA_027943335.1). Taxonomy (NCBI): domain Eukaryota; kingdom Viridiplantae; phylum Streptophyta; class Pinopsida; order Cupressales; family Cupressaceae; genus Chamaecyparis; species Chamaecyparis obtusa. The sequence continues at coordinate 184,812 of BSBK01004161.1, forward strand.
TTGTGTGGGAATTTTGGAAGTTATACTCAAGAAAGAAGGTTTGAAGACCTAGTAAGACCTAATAGGGCTTTGGACCTATTTGGAAGAGATTGACTAATGAATGGAAGTAGTTGGAGGCTTAATCACCTCAAATCCATTAAAGATTGACCAAAAATAGGCTTCTATCCAAAAATACATTGAAAGCATTAGTTGGACAATAGTGGATGAACTTCAAGGGATGAGTTCACACAAGGGTTATGAAGTACCAATTGGATCTTTAGCTTGATAGAGAGGTCTAGAGGAGTGGGAAGCGATTATCAATAATCCTTCATTGAGTAGGGTCTAAGTTAACCATTACTAGGTTAGGAGAAGGACCTAGATCAAGTCATAGGTAAAATAGGACAAGTAAAGAGACCTCCCTATCAAATTGGTATCAGAGTTACTAGAAGAGTTGTGATAAAAATAGCACGTATGTTAGAAGGTGGAAGTACATCAGTGGGAGACTCCACCATGGTGAAAAATGCCTAATTGGAAAGGGAAGTGGTAGAAAAAAAGGAGAGAAATAGACTCCTAGAAGAATCTTTACAGGCTGTGAATGAAAAATTGGAGATAGTTCAAGAGGTAGCTCATATAATGAAGGAGAATTTAGAATTTGATGATTATAAAGGAAAAGAAGTGGATGAGGATAACTACATAATAGAACTAGATCCTCCAATGTAGGAGGAACCCTTTTTAAAAGCCATCAAATCATTGGGTGGTAAAGCACTAGAAGGGATACCCATGTTCATCGGAAAGATGGACTAAGAGTTAGTCATGGAGTAGATTGAAGGGATGGAGAACCACTTCAAATGTGACAGTGTTTCAAAGGCACAGAAGGTAAAATTTTTTAAGGCAAGACTCATGGGACCAGCCCTAATATGGTGTAAATTCCTCCAAGAAGAGAGGGAAAGAGAAGGAAAAAGACCAATATCCAATTGGAGGTCTATGGTAACAAATATTAAGGACAACTATTTACTAGAGGATCATGAGATCCAAATGCATAAGAAAATATAATGTCTCAGAAAAAAATAAATGGATGTGGCCTCTTACACTGAGGAATTTCAAAAAAAATTCTTAAGGTCTAAATTCCAAGAAGAAGAAAGTATCCGAGTGCCTAGATATTTTGGTGGTTTAAGATGGAGTGTGAAAGAGGATATAAGTTTATGGACTCCTACTACTATTCACAAGTGCTTCCAATTAGCACTTAAAGTGGAGGAGGAGAACAAGAAGAAGAAAGACTCTAATCTTAGAGGTAGAGGAAGAGGAAGAGACTCTCAAGGACATAGGGGTGGATATGGTGGAAGGAATAGTGAGCCAAGAAGCCAAGTAGATTCCAAGTTGATTGAAAAAAACAATGAGCCAAGTGGAAGAGGTAATTATAGCAGACCAAGAGGATTTCAAGATGGAGGAAGAGGCATCAACCAACTTTAGTAGAGGATAACACTTTAAAAGCATGAATAGTTATAATTGTGGTCAACTAGGCCACCCTTCCTATAGGTGTCCTAGAAAAGCTTCAAGTTCACAAGGGGAAAAGAAGATACCCTATGCACAAGAGGAGGTGAGTAGTGTTAAGTTGCTAGAGGTTACTTTAGATTCAGAGCATGGTGAGAACCTCATGTTTAGGAGGGTTCTACTCAAGGAATCACCCAAAGAAGAACCTAAGAAAAGGAGGGATCTCTTTAGGATCAAATATAAGATCCTTGGAAAATTTTGGAAGGTCATCATTGATTATGGTTCAACTAATAATATTATTTCAGAGGAGGTGGTCCAAAAGTTAAAACTTGTTAGGATACGCCATACATATCCTTACAAGGTTACTTGGGTAAACAAGGGGAAAAATTTCCTAGTAAATGAACAAGTGGGGTTGGATTTTATGATTGGTGGATACCAAGATAAAATGTTATGTGACATCCTACTAATGGATTCTTTCCATTTGTTGTTAGGTAGACCATGGCAATATGACCAGGATGCAGTCTATCATGGAAAGAAGAACATGTACACCTTTAAGAAAGATGAGGTGACTTATAAAAACCAGTCACTTATAGAGGAAGGAACTACAACTACAACGGATCCTAATGTACTTTTAATGAGTGGGAAGGAGTTCTTGCATGAACTAAAGGATGAGGAAGGATTTGGACTAGCCATAGTCATTAAACCCAAAGAGGAGACCAAGTCTCAATACCCCACTTTTCCAAAAGAAGTACAACACCTATTGGATCAATTTAGAGACATAATCAGTGATAGGACACTAGATACACTTCCTCAAAGATAAATCAGCCATAAAATTGATTTTATACCTAGAGAATATTTTTCTAACAAAGAAGCATTCAAAATGACCCCAGACTAGAATAAGGAGATTGCAAGATAGATTCAAGAGTTACTTGATCAAGGGTTAATAAGAAAGAGCATTAGCCCATGTGTAGTTCTAGTGGTTTTGGCACAAAAGAAGGGAGGTAAGTGGATATTATGCATTGATTCTAGGGAAATCAATAGGATAACTATTAGATATAGGTTTCCTATCCCTAGAATAGAAGACCTTATGGAATGTCTTGGGGGCTCTAGATACTTCACCAAAATTGAACTCAAAATTGGGTATCACCAAATTAGAATGAAAGAACGGGATGAGTGGAAGTAAGATTTTAAAAGTACTGGGGGTCTTTATGAATAGTTATTTATGCCCTTTGGACTCACAAATGCACCTAGTACATTCATGAGGTTAATGAATGAGGTCCTAAAAGATTACATAGGTAGGTTTGTGGTGGTGTACTTAGATGATATTCCCATCTTTAGGAAGACCAAAGAGGAACACATGTAGTACCTAGAAATTGTCTTGAGAAGGTTGCATGAAGAGAAAATAGCTATCAACCTAGAAAAGAGTGAATTTCTAAAGCAAGAGTTAGTCTACCTAGGCTTTGTTGTCTCTCAAGGTGACCTCAAGATGGACCCAACTAAAGTTGAAGCCATTCTAAGTTGGCCCACTCCTAAAATAGGGACACAAGTGAGGAGATTTCATGGATGAGTTCATTTCTATAGGAAGTTCACAAGGGTCTTTAGTGAGATATGTGTGCCATTACTTGATACCATTAAAGGAGGATTAAAAACCAAGTTCACATGGACCAAGGCAGCTCAATAAGGGTTTCAAAAAATTAAACAAAGGGTGGAAACTTAGCCCATCCTAGTCCTACCAAGCTCTGACAAGCTATTTATGGTAGAATGTGAGGCAAGAAACATAGCAGTAGGAGCAGTCCTTAATCAAGAAGGAAGACCAGTTGCATTTTTTAGTGAGAGATTTAATGGGGATAAGTCAAGGTACTCTTCATATGATTTGAAAATCTATGCATTGATTCAAGCACTCAAGAAATGGAGGCACTACCTATTGCCTAAAGATTTTTTGGTTTATACAAATAACCAAGCACTAAGTTATATCAATACACAAGAAAAGCTAAGTCATAGACATATCATGTGGATGGATTTTCTCCAAGATTATACATTTACTATCAAGCATAAAAAGGGTCTAAACAAAAAGGTAGCTGATGCACTTAGCCGAATGTTGCTAACTGTCCAAGAAATCTAGCTTCAAAGCATTGGTTTAGATGGATTTAAGAACCTCTACAAAGAGGATGAATACCTCTCCAAAGAATATAAGTTATGTGATGAATTTGAGAACCACTTTCATGGTGATTTTGTTGACTACACTTTACAAAATAGTTTTTTATTCAAGGGAAATTAGTTATGTGTACCTAGGGGATCGATGAGGGAGAATCATATACAAGAGAATCACAATGGGATCCCTAGTGGAAACTTTGGTTTGAATAAGACATTGGACCTAGTGCAAAGGTTTTATTATTGGCCCAAGATTCCAAGAGATATTAGGATTTATGTAGAGCAATGCATTGTTTTCCAAAAAGCTAAGGGCACATCTTCCAATGCATGGTTATATCTACAAGACTATGATAGTGCTAAGAGCTTGATTATTCCTAATCTATGGATTATACCTGAGCCTATCTTTGCATGTGATAAATTTTCATTGTATATAGTTTCTTTTGTGTGTTTTGATTTGGTAGTTAGGTTGTTTTCTTTATCTTGTTTTTAAAATTCTCCTCTGAGACCAGTTTACTAGTTCATCCAGAGTTGAGAGCATTCAAATGGCTTTAGCAGGATATTCCATGGAGGGAACTATATAACCCTTTGGAATATGCTAGAGAATAGTTTATATATTTTATATATGGAATTTTGTGCCCAAATATGTAGGGGATCTATTTTATTGATCAAGCCCTAGGTGAGCTAGTGGATACCTAGCTAGAAAGCTTGACTATGATTAGAAAAGGATAGAAGACTCACGGATTGAAAGGATAAATCCAAGTGTAGTAAAGATATGTATCATAGAATCAATCGTAAGGAGAAACAAAGAACAATCCTATGAAGGTTGTAAAATCCAATTCTTCACTATAGGCCATAGTAAGCCAATTAGACCTAGAAAGTAGGCATGATTATAAAAGGTACTATATGAACACTTTGAGGACCCAAGAACTAGAAAATCATAAAGAACTCTAAAAAGGGTGTCTGGATATCAAGTTATTTCTACAACTTGTGTGGTAATTTTGCATGTTATACTCAAGAAAGAAGGTTTGAAAACCTAGTAAGGCCTAATAGGGCTTTGGACCTATTTTGAAGAGATCAACTAATGAATGGAAGTAGTTGGAGCCTTAACCACCTCAAATCCATTTAAGATTGACCAAAAATAGTCTTCTATCCAAAATACATTGAAAGCATCAGTTGGACAGTAGTGGATGAACTTCAAGGGATGAGTTCACATAAGGGTTATGAAGTAGCAACTGGATCTTTATCTTGATAGGGAGGTCTAGAGGAGTGGGAGGTAATTATCAATAATCCCTCATTGAGTAGGGTCTAAGTTAACCCTAACTAGGTTAGGAGAAGGACCTAGATCAAGTCCTAGGTAAAATAGGACAAGTAAATAGACCTCCTAATAAGTACCACTACTCCTCATATCCAAAATATACTCTTTATAGGACAACTAAAAAGTGAAGTAACCCTTAGGGAGAGTAGAAATAAGAACTTGGCCATGAGTTCTCCACTTCTTTTTGATAAAAGCCCTAACAACTTAAATATTTTTTCTAGGAACCATAAATCTTCCAGCCAACATTTTTTCCATAAGTAATTTATTCTACTCTATAATAGAGTTAGGGACCTATTGGAAAAATTACCCTTTTCCAAATCATAGATGTTCCTAGCTGGAGGGAAAATAAATTTACCACTAGGTTTCACTCCGAATAGAGATGACCATGGCTTTTGTTTAGCACCTTCACCTTTATAAGCCCCCACTATATTTTTGGATCTCCTATCATCAGCGTGTCCTTTTTTTATCCTAACATGATCATCATGATCATTGGGAGTAGGAGAAACCACTTGTGTAGACTTTTTCTTATTAGTTCCCCTTTGATGACTACCATTAGTCAAGTCCACCTTGTCCTCATATCCATCTAAATATTTTAATCTAGCATCCAGTCTCTTTTGAATCCTCCATTCCTTTATTTCCACTTGATCCCTATGTTGTAACTCTTTGTTAATCCTAAAAGCATGCCCCAACATGGTATGCACCAGTGCTCAAAGATTAAAAATCTTGCTTCTCCCTCCCATTCTCCTACTTCTCCTTCCTATGCTCCATTATCAAATATATAATTATAAAATCCTCCAATAGAAAATGTTATGTTGACAAACACCAAAGTTTTCAATGAAATCAATTACCCTATTCCCTTCTTGAAATACATGAGAAATAATAAACTCATCACAAGCCCTAATAAATTATAGGCTACCTTCTCTAAGTTTATTTATAGTTTAGTTCTATTTTTGCATGCTCTTAATATAATTGATATTGTTCAAAGAGTCACTTTTCAATTATAAATTCCTATAGCCATATGAAGTTTAGCCAATTTTGGTTGTTGTATACATTACACTTTCCTCAACATAGTACTTTGTCTAGGATCCCAAAGGAAGAATGATAGCCAAGGAAAACATACCATTTTGATCATGTGCCACTTAAAAACTACCAAGCCCAAGTTTTCCTTTATATACTTGATCAATATTGATCTTAGTCCACTGAATGAGAGAAGACTTTGAGATAATTAAGTAGAATATTTCAACTTCTAAATTTAGGAAAAGAGATGTCCAACTACAGATACGACTAAAGAGGGACATTAAGCTCATAATGTGTTATAAAAACTTAAGGACCGTTAACTAGTTATTTTTTATTGCCACCATATAATTTATTTAATGGATATAATAATCTTGAAGGCCAAGTTATTAGTAGGGAAAGACACAATGCTATAGATTATATTTGGTTTTCTTTCACACACCCCAAGCAATAAAGGGTATAATGAGAGACAACAAGAGGTTGAGATAAGGATTAGAAAAGAGAGGAGACCAGTGCAACCAACACTCTAAGAATTAATATATGAAGAACCAATAGAGATAAAAACACTTGAAGAATTGTGACAAATACTCACTCACATAGTCAAAACTAGAAAGAATATGAAAAGAATCATCAATATCTCCCTTGCACAAAAGACATCTATTTATTATAGAAAACATCATTTTATAGAGATTATCAATAATGGGGATTTTATTTTGAGCTTGGAGCCAAACTAAGATTTTTATTTTAGTAATGAAATTAGGATTAGAAGCCAACTCCAAAATGGTTGAGGGGAGCAAAAATAAAGCTAAATTTTGAAGGCATTAAAGACAAATAAATAACCATCATCTAATCCAACAGTCATAATGGAGTATTTAATACACATTATAGGAATATGAATCTTGGAAATAAGGTCTTGGAGGAAGAAAAGAGCTAGACCCATTCATGATAGATCCAACCATCTATTACCTTGAATATAATTTAAAAATCAATAACCAATCGTCCTTAAATAAATATCTCTGAAAATGACCACCCTTGGTAAATAAGAAAGAGGGAAATCTCCAATCCACCAATCATCGTAAAAGAGGATTTTATTTCCATTTATTTAGAGATCAAGAACTTATAAATAATATACTTGGGGATGGAAATAAAGTTCCATAATATAGAACAAGTGACCATGGTTCTATTCTCTTGTAAATATTTTTGACAGCTATTATATCATGCAAGGTATTTATTAGATCTAGTATAAATTTATTATTTTTTCACCATGATGCCTCTCTAGTGGTATTTTTTCAACAAACCATTATTAAATTCCTTAATCTTCCTAATAGAAAATCCACCATTTTTTTTAGGGAGGAAAGCTCGACCCCACACCACAAGAAAAAATATACTCTTGATCACGTACTCTATCCAAAGAAATTTTCGTTGAAGATGCTCAATTTTAGTTTAAAAAATCCTTAAAACATTAAAGATACTCATGACATAAACTAGAAAATTTTGAAAATAAGTTTTGATTAGCTAAAGTTTACCTATTTATCTTAACAGAGCCCCTTTTCCAACCAGAAAGCTTAGATTGAAATCTATCAAGAAGTTTCATCCAAAATGAATTAGGGATATCATTACTGCACAACAGAAAACTAAGATGAGAGGAAGGTAGCTCCATAATGCGACAACTAAAAATAGAATCAATTCTCAACTGGTGTATATCAAGTGTATTAAGAAAGAAGATAGAGATCTTTCTAAGACTTAATTTTTGAACCGAGGCCCCTTCATGTTTAACTAGAAAACAAATTCAAATTATTGGCTTTAGAAATAGTTTCCTCTCACAAAATAAATATATCACCAAAAAATTGATGGTGTAAAGAAATGTGAGGAGAGGAAGAGAAAAATAGGATAAATCTATCTAGAGTATCCATCACTAAGATGAAATGGAAGGAGAAAATAGGATCTCCCTACCTAATGCTTCAAGTGCTATTTGAAAATTTTACTGGTGAACCATTAACAATAATTAAGAATATGAGAGTGAAAATGAAATATCTAACAATCTAGATTGCCCTTATATTAAAATAAAAATCATATAGAACTCTCAAAGGAATTTCTAGTTGGCATGGTCATAAACCTTGTGAAGGTCAAGCTTAAGAAGAAAACCAACATTATTGTTGACTATAAAGGAGTGGGTGTTCTCATGAACTATAAGATTTGAATCCTAATGTATTATTGACAAATCAATAATAGACTACATTATACTTGTAAAAAAAGTTGAAATGTACTATTTATTTCTAAATAATATATTATGTATCTTTGAAGTGTGATTTTCTCATCGAAGGGTATTCCCAATGTAAATTATTATATTCCATTGTGTATGTTATTTTAGTTATTTTTTGCATTATTACCCCTTTAAGGTTATTGTAGGAAGTTTTTTATCTACTTCTTTATAGATACAACAATTCTTTATAAATATAACCTCATTGTAACCCAATTTGATCACACCGAGGATGTCACCTCATAGAATTTTTCTTTATAGGAGTATCACTAAAAAGGGTCTAGAGATAGGTCAATAGTGGGAAAACTCTTACAATATATTACAATGCCACTTGTACACATAATATTTATGAAATACAAAATAGAAAACTATCAAATGGTATTACAAAACCATGGGCTAAGACCAACCATAATATATGCCCAAAATGTCCAGTTTTGGAACTCTAAATTAATGACAAATGGTAAATATTTTTATTGATAAATTATATATAAAATTTTATTTCAGGGGAACTAGCCTTAAAAACCCTTGCCAGAGAACACTACCTACAACCCCTATGTAGTCATGGGACTAAAGCCAAAGAGTGGGTACCCTTCTCCAAACTCATTTCCTTTACATATCAACAATAACCTTTTTATCCACGTAATATGATGATTAGTTTTCCTTTTTTTTTGTGAGTTCTTTGGATTCCACCATTATTAGTTTTTAGAAGGATCAAAAAGGGTACCATGCCTCTCAGTAGAGTCTCATGGCTCTCGTGTATGATCTTCTCAAAATAAAAAAAGTTGAAAAACCCTTTTTGAAGGTTTATACCAGGGATGATGAAGAAACAGAGGGTGATGAGGAGGATATGTATGTGCAAGAAATATGATGAGGAGGAGGAGCCCTCTGAGGCCCTTTCCATAAAAAAGGCAAAGTTTAAAGGATTGTCTTCTAAGAAAAATGTTAAAAGGGCTTTTCTTGAAGAGTTTGATACTGATAAGGGTACTGAAGATGAGGGTTATGATGAGGAAAAGGGGAAATAGGGGAACAAGAGGAAAAAATGTGAGACCACTGGTACCAAGAAAAATAAAAAAGGGCGATAAGTACTAGTAAGAGGAGAATCATTATTTCCTAGGAGGATGAAGAGAAGCGTGAGTAGGAGAAGAGTTCAGGGGAAAATATTGTGGATGAGATAGATGAAGATGGTAGGATGGAGGTCAAAAATTGGCAATATGGAGGAAGGCCAAACCCCATTGGAGAAGGAGAAGGATACTCTGCAAAATGCCTACCAAGTCATGGAGAAGATTGTGGATAGTATCGACAAAGACATTATAGGAACCAAGGTGACAGAGAATACTGCCAATGAGAATACTGAAAAGGAAAAATGTGGGCAAAAAGATTTTCCTAAAGACAAGAGTTGGTTGGTGGATTTTACTTGCACGCTTGGTAAAATGATGGATGATATAGGCAATACTAAAAATGAAATGTGGGTGATGGGTTGCGAGGTGAACATCATTAAGAAGCTCAGTCTAAAGGATAAACTGGTTGTAGTGTGCCTTGATGAAATGAAAGATGTGGTGTGTAGGGTGGAGGCTTTTACTAAAATGGTGGACAAGGTCTGCGAGATGGAAAATATACTCAAAGGGAAGGAGGACAAAGTTTTGGATGGGAATTTTGAGGGCAGGCTCCATACATTGAATAACAAAGTGTATAACTTAGAAGACTCCAAGAGAAAAATCAATGAGAAATTCCTTGTTATTCTTAGAGCCTACACTGAACATGCTAAGATCTTGGTTGAGAAGATGGAATGGGAGAAGGGTGATGAAGAGTTTAAGGCATTCAAAGAAACTATGAGGTTGGGAAAGAGTACACGGGCTAGCACAAGAAAATCTTGTATCAAAGATGACAAAGAGGGAAAGGACCTAGAGGAGCTCAATAACTCTGATGGGCAGATGTATCTTATTATGATCCAAGCTAAAGACCTTATGAAGTGCATGTAGCTATCTTTTTCTTTGTTGTCCTATCTTTTTGTTTTCCCTATTTGGGATTTTTCTTTTCTTTTAGCCTGTACTTATGGTTGTTTACTTCGGTGTTATGGCTTATTTTCCTTGATGTTGTGGCGGAGTTTCTATTAAACTTCATTTCTATACTTTTAACTCTCTGTTATAGGTTTCGGGTCCTTGTAAAACTGGTTTTTACTTAATCAGAACAATAACCTTTTTATCAATAATAAATTTTAATTATTACAAGGTGTATCATCTTAAAATGGAAGCACTTCCATGTTAAGAGGGCTTAGCCCTCTGAGTAAGTGGTTTGGGGTCATGTTAAGTGCCTTGATAGGATCTTTGCATGTATTTTGGCTTTCTCCCCGCTTTCTGCTTCTCCTCTGCACTTGATTTCTTCATTCTGAGTGAAATTAGGGTTAAGGTCTTAGGGACTTTTCTTGATTTTCCTCTTCCATGGCTTCATTTTCTTGGTAGGGTTCAATTAAAAGACCTCCTAGTCCTTCATCTCATCGTTCAGAGGATTTTCTATCTAATCTGAACATTGGATCCTGATCAGACTTGGAAATCTGCATTTCTGGCATTGCCTAGCATCCCAACTCCTAATTTTGGCTCTGTCTGGCTCAGAGGTCAAAGATGACCTCAACCTTGACTAGTTCAAGGTTGACCTTGACCTTAACCTTAGGCTTTTAGGCTTTTAGATTTGTTTTTCTTGCTCATTCTTCTTTTGGGATTTTCATTTTTTACTTTTAGCTCGGCTGTTTCGGGCTCTGAAATGGTAAATCATTAAATGATATTTAATTTAGGTCCATTTCTCTAAAGGTCAAGACCTAATTGGATTTAATTCTTCAAGGTGGACCTTCTAGAGGAGTGTGTCCTAGATCACTATAAAAGGAGGCCTTCCTCTCTCATTTTGATCATCAAGTTTTTGGAGAACATCATCAAGTTTTTGGAGAACAACATCAAGTTTTCATATCTCATTCTCAAGCAATCAATTTTTGCAATCAAGCATCTAGAGCTCTCAAGTGAAAGTAAGTCTTCAAGTATTCAAGTGTTCAAGCATTCATCCTCAAGGAGATCCATTGTTAGTCATTGAAGAACTCAATCTATTTGGAGCCCCTTTGAAGATCCATCTTTCTCTATCCATCCAAGCCTTCACATATGCAAAGATCAAATCAAGCTTGGTGTTGAAGATCAAGATACCATTGATTAGAGACATCTTTCTCTCCATTGAAGCATTCTTATTGATGAATTTGACGATTCGAATCCTCTTCAAGGACTTCAACATAAGCAAGGTGATTTGTTTCAATTACTTTGTTTATGCTACATACATTTCAATTCAATTTCAAGGTTAATTCATAAATTGGGGTTTGACCAAGGCAAACCCCCCCATACAACAAAAACCACCATTTTTCTTGCAGGTACAGGTGTGAAATCTTGGATTTGGGAGCGAATTCGGATACCCTTTTCGGTAATTTTTTAGGATCTGCGAACAAAATCAAAATCAGACATCTAGATAAAAATGTGGTCATTGACCCTTTAAGGGGGTCAAGGTCGACATAACTGAATCTAAGGAAAATATTTATGGGTTTTGTCCTCCTCGACATTTCCAGTTCACGCTAGGTGACAGAATCTTCAAAAACTGCATACAGAGACCAGAATTGAGCATTTTCCAGATCTGCCCTAATCTCAAGGTTAGTATTTGCACTTCAATTATTTCAATTCCAAGCATACTTATATCACTCTTGGGGAAACATTAGATTAGTTCTTCTTTTCATATTCTCAATCAAATTGATTCAATTTAGCATTAACCTCCTAGGTTGATCAAATTGGATCTCCTTGTTGGGAATTTGGGTTTTAGAATTAATCTCATACTCTCCTCCCCATATAAGGTTAAATCCATTTTAACATTATATACAAGGTTCATACACTATTATTTTACAACTTTTGGATTCCAAAAGTTAGTTATGGCTCCATCAACACCATTAGAGTCACTATAGTAGACAGTGCAATACTTAAATATACATCTTAATCTTCTAAAGATTTATATTCTATATTTTGATCTCTCAAACTAGAATGATATCAAGTCTATGATCTTTGATGTGATTTTAAAAGAGATCTCATTTGTAGGGTTTATTAAGCCCTCTTATGTTTTATGGTATTGTTTTTGTTAAATCTATGAGGTAAGCTAGTAAGGCGTGTCTGATGAAAAGTATTCTTAGTCCCCTAAACTATCTCAAACTTGGTATGCTTATAATTCTAATTTTGAATCACGATGATTGAGAAGAATACAAACTTCTATGTTTATACATAGCCACTATAAAGTATTTCTTAATCAAAAAAATAGGAGGGAACTTTAGTAACATCACAATAGAGTTCAAAATAGGAACAATCAAAAGTTCTTGACCCTCTAGAGGGAATTTGTCATCCACTAGTTTAGGAATAGCCACCATAATATTGAAACCAAACCATCTTGAATAGGTTAAAGGTCTAAATTAAATTGGGAGGGGAAACCACAAGAAAATCCATCTAAACTTCATTCTAAAGATTATTAGGAGTAGTAGTAGCTTCAATTGTAGAAAACTGAACCAAATTTGGAAGGGAATCACTGCAACTATCTATTTCTTTTTATTTTTCCAAATCTTCTTGGAAGATTTTAAAGATTTGGAAGGGTAATCCTTAGCCTAGTGTCCCACCTTCTTACAATGGAGGCATGTGACAAAAAAGACTCAATTTTTATTTATGCAGGAAGATCAATAATTTTATTAATATTGACATAGATATGACCATATAATAGTCTTTTCCTCAAGGAAGTCATGGGGTCGCTAGACAAAAGATTCCCAAAATAAAAAATTAATCTTTTAAAAAATTCCACATCCCAATATTCAAGAGGAAGACCCAAGAACCTAACCCAAATTAGCAAAACATACAACACTAGTCCTTAGGATTTAACCTTGCTTCCCATTCCTCAAGGGCTATTTCTAAATAACCCAATAACCAAGGAGTACCTCAAATAACAGGTAATAAATCCTCCTTGCACATAAATGAGAAAAAGAAGAGTTATTTCACCATAGAAACCAAATCCACCTCGCCTATATTTTTCTATTTTCTTTCTACCCTGACTAGAACAAATTTAGTATTTGAGCACAACCCATTAAACTTTCCAATCATAGAAAAATCAATTGCAAATATATAATTAAACTTCTATATTTTAGAATAGTTCAACAAAAAATTAAACTCATTCAATTTTGAATAAAATAGTACATGACGCAACAAGAATACTAACAAAATTTGGAGAAACTCACTTAAGCATGTGATTAAACTTATAATATTAATGTGGAAGTGGAGAATTAAAAATAAAAATGTTTCCATATGAACATGAGATAGGAATGGAGACACTTTTGTAGAAAAAAACTCTACCTATATAGAAACTAGATTAATAATTGTGTAAACCATAATTTCTAGGGAATTTAATTTAATTATTCTTAGTGTGAAGGTATTAATAATTTAAATTTTTTCAAATATTGAAAGAAAATTAAAATTGAATAATGAGGCTCCAAATGATGGAAGGAGGCCCAAATATTTAAAAAATCAGATGAAAAGATCTAACAACATTCCAAAGTATTATAGTATGAGAAAATGGGCTCAATTAAGTTCTCAAACGAAAAGTTATAACTCAAAGAAATTGATTTAATTTTGATGATAGGGGTTACATTATTAAAAATATGTGAGGAATGTAAGGGGTTATTGGGCCTAACAGCCACGAGGAAATCATATTTGATGGAATGAAACGAAGTAATAGAGGACAATTCAGGTACCAATGAGCACATTGAACCACGAGGCTAATCAAAGTAAGCCCTAATAGAAACACGCTGTAGGAATCATTACCAACAACTCCTTTGGCACATTGAACATGGTATTTAAAACTGCTTTTCTTTCCTCATATGCACAAACCATCCCTTATTAAGATAACAAATCGAGATTGATCAATATTTATTTTATTTGTATTGTCCGAGCCAATGATTCATAGTCCACTAGCAATCATGGGAGACCATAGGGTCTAAATAGGTAGTATATTGGACCAGGTGGCATAGCATTAATAAACAAATGCAGGTGGGGAGAATTTTCATGTGGCTGCATGCTCTTCTAAATTCATTTCAGTTATAAGCTTCAATCGAGTTTTTCAGTTTTTAATCTAAAATGTTTCCTTTTAAGTAAATCACCTTCAGACTCTGAGCTGTATTCCACGTGAAATTGGCGGACCAGACTAGGAATTTGATAGTTATTAATGGCGCGAAAGAAGTAAATGGTGCAATGGTCGATTCAGATGATAATAATCATCACAGTTTAATATTTAAATAACAATTGGGATGGTTTGCAGTGTTCTTGAATTCGGTATTATGTTTGATTCAATTTAGACATGGTGTTAAAGTTTCAATTTAATACACAACATTACCTGTGCACAAGAACGCGTTGTTTCCCATTTTCATAGTTGTCACTACTCTTTACATCTCCTCAAACTTCTAAAATCCCAACATGGCTTCTCTGACTACTCTGATCGCTTTTGCTCTCCATTTGTTTAAAATCTTGAGTTGAAGACACATTGTTTAGAGTATACATGATCTTTTAATGTTTTTGATTATTGATTAAATAAGATTAATATAGTTAACTATAATTAAAATATAGTTATATTAAATAATGATAATTTAATATTATAAAGGTCAATGTAATGAAAATTAATTACTAATTAAATGAAAAGATGGCATTAAATAATTATGATTAATTTAAATTTTATAATTATGTGATATTATATATTAAATAATGATATTATAAAGTAAACATGTAATTTGTGCAAATTCTTGCCCATTTTTCTTGAATGGTACAACTTCTGGCTCATTCATCTTGAATCCTACCATGGCTACAATGACCTATGATCCCCCTACCCTCGCATGACCTGGACCCCCCCTTCAGTATAAATTCCATTTGTCTAGATATTTTGAAGGTGCATCCTTTGTAGGGTACTGGGGATGTGATCTCTGATGAAACTACTACCAATAAGTCGGTATCATGCTCAGACATTGACAAAAGGATTATCCTAGGGTCACCACAAGGTGTTTGCAAAATATGCATGTGGAGGATGAACTTGTGATTGACCCAGCTTTCCTCAGATCTTGTATTCAAAAGGAGAATATTCCCTTGAAGGATTCAAGGAAATCTAGTTGCTAGATACCGAGACTGGAGCCTATAAAAATGCACTAGTGGATCAACCCTCTACAACTTCCACCCTAGAAAAACCTAAGGTTTGCAGGGGGGATGGTCTAGAGATTTTTTTCCTAGACTCAGTGGTGGACCAAATTTCCTCTATTGCCCACCTTTTTTACATGGGAAGATTTCTGGCATTTCATCTAATAATTGATATGGTCAGAAAGTGGATTAATTCACATTGGAATCTTAAAGGTAGTGTCATCATATTTTTTATGTTGGGTGGGCTCTTTCTCTTCAAATCCACCTCTGAGGAGGATTTAACCTATTTTATTTTATGCATGTGGAGCTATTGGAAGCATAGCTTTTCCATTGCCAAATATAGGCCTGAATTTCATCCTTCAGCTAAGCTCCATCATCTTGCTCTCATGTGGATTTGGCTACTGGGCCTCCCATTGGAGTATTAGGATTAAAGAGTTCTCAGATGAATTGGTAATTATTTTGGGCATTATGTTACTACTTATAATATCACTCTTCAAAGATCAAGGCTATTTTATCTAAGATTTTATGTGAATGTGGATGTGAGTAAATAACTTCATAACTTTGTTGCACTTTGAACTCAAAGTGGGTAGTGGTAAAAATATATTGTTTATGATAATGCCTCCCTTTTCTTCTAGGTATGCTCCGAGTTTAGGTATATTATCTTAGATTGTAAGGCCTACTCTCCCCTAAGAATTCTATGTTGAAGGACAATACATGTATCCCATGGTTTTTGGAGAAGGAATCTACTGTAGATATATCCTTCAACTCCCCCATACTATTTAGACTAGTGTCTCTTCTTCTTCTAACAACATGATAGGTGAAGATCAGATGATGGATTATGGAAATTACCCATTTCTAGATGATCTCCTGGACCTCATGGGCTCCCTAAAGGCTACTATGCAATCCCCTATCACATTCGAAGATTATGGTCCCCACTTGAAGTATGGAGAGATCCCTCCAGGCCTGGAGAACAAGGTTGTGTTGAGCGCTAAGAATAACAATGGGAGTAAGGGTGTCCCAAAACATTCTTTGGTGAGGGGTGGAGATATGCCATTGGCCTCATTGATAGGCATTAAAAATTCTCTTGAGGATATTGGAGAGAAAATTTGGGGGGACTCTATTTTCCCTTCCACCTCCAGGATTCCAGGGAGTGGACCTCTCCTCCTCCAAACTCTACCATTGTGGTTGTATTACCATTGGAGGTAACATTTAGTTAGTTATCCTCTCTTTGGAGAGTCAATCTTCTCCCACTTCCCCATCTCAGAGTGACATAGGTGAATGGAAACTTCCAAAAAGAAGAATGCGAGGAAATATGAAGGTGGATGTGGGAACATATACTAAGCTTGGTAGACCATTTGGTAGAACCCTTAGGATAAAGCCGTTTGCAAGGGAAATTTCTAGTGCCATATAATTAACCATGGAAGCCTTTCTAAAAGTAAGTAAATGAAGTTCCTCTCTTAGAAATTGAGGGGCTTGAATAGCCTCCAAAAACAATATGTGGTAAGACAATGTATCATGAGCCAAAAGATTGATGTTCTTATTTAGTAATTTAAGATGACATACCATAATTTTTCTGGCTTAGTGAAAATACTTTGGCTTGGTGCTACATTTTACTATAACAAGGCTGATGGGGCTTCTAGGAGTGTTGCTACCTTGTGTAACCCAAGTAAGTTAACTAGTGAGTTTGTTGAATTCTCTCGTAGCTATTGGGTTGTCTTGTCAAAATTTAATATTTTTTCTTGGTACTTCTTTAACATATATACTCCAAATAATAGAGTGAGATGTAGTTTGATTTGAGGTGAGATTTTTTCTTTCATGGCTAGCAATGATAATTCTCTATATATATCGAATAAAGACTTTAATACCCATTTATACCCTTTAGAGAAGGTAAGATGCTTCATAGACTACATTGACAACATGTGTGACCTCTCTAAAATTTTTAGAATAAATGATCTTTTGGATGTTGATTTGTAGGGTACCCCCTTTACTTGGTCTAACATTAGGAAAGGTCAGCATCTAATTTTGGTTAGGTCAGATAAAATGGTGGTGTCTTCTAGTTGGGATATTATTACATCATCTTTCCTATCAAATTTCTTGTGCACTATTTCTGATCACTCTCCAATTTTGCTAAATTGGTTCCAAATTGATGGAACATACCTGTGAGAGGTACTTTCATGTTTCATCTATTGAGACTATTGGATAATGTCATGAAGGAGGTGTTTGACTAGAGTAAATCCTTCTTTGGTGATATTTAAAAAAAGATTGCATTAAATTGAGTCAAAACTTGAGCAGTTATAGTGGATCGTGGCTGATGAGGCTACTTCTATTGAGATCCACTAGGAGGAGGAACTTTGGTGAAAGAAATGGAAGGATAACCTAGCCAACGAGGAGATTTATTGGAAGAATAGGTCTTGTACTCAGTGGATAATAAAATGTGACATGAATACCTCCTTTTAGAGATCAAAATTGAAGCATAAGAAGGGAAATACTATCAATTACTTGTTTGTGGATAATAATAGGGAACTTGTTGACCCTGAAGAAATTAGTGAATGGGCTTATCAATACTTTATGAATGCTTACTCAAACCCAAATAGTAATGCTACCTTGGTAGTGAGAGATAGTCTAATATATCTAATCTTCCTAATATGTTGGACAATGCTTCAATAATGAGAGGTTAATCAGACGTGACGAGGGGAAGAAGTAAAGACTATTATTTTCTCCACATGGGATTTGACAAGGCTTCGAGATTGGATGGATTTCCTCATACTTTCTTTGAAGTGTTCTAAGAGGTTATCAAATGTGACCTTACTCATGCCACAAATGAATTTTTAATGACCATTAGACTCCTTAGGAGACTGAATAATACCTTTATAATTTTAGTACCTTAAATTCTCAAGCCTAAACATATGAGTGATTTTAGACCAATTAGTCTATGTAATACTGTTTACAAGATATTCTCTAAGGTGCTTGTGAATAGTATTAAACCCCTTTTAGATAAATTTATTAGTCCTTCCAAAAAAATAATTTGTACCTCAAAGGAAAATTTTGGATGCTACAATTACCACCCATGAATTAATTCACTCTATGCAGAAAAGTGGGAACCCTAGGATTGCATTGAAGCTTGACATTACAAAAGCATATTCTAGCTTTTGTTGGGATTTTTTTTATGTTGTTCTATCTAGGATAGGGTTTCATGAAGTATATATTAGAATTTTTAAGTAGGTCATGGAAAGTGTTCACTAAAAAGTCTTGGTTAATGCTTCTCCTTGTGGTTTCTTTAAGGCTAGTAGAGGGATTAGACAAGGTGATCCCATATCACCGCATTTGTTCATCATGGTGGATGAAGTTCTAGGTAGGAATTTTTCAAATTTGGTTAGTAATGGTAAGATTTAGGGAGTTAAAGTAGAAACTTCCCTACCCCTGGAGCTTCTCTATTAGTTTTTTGATGATATGTTTCTATCTGGTTCTTCTTCATTGATTAAGGCCAAGGAATGGAGAGAGATACTTGATGATTATGCGAGTTCTTTAGGGAAGAAAATAAACTTTAACAAAAGTAAGATCTATTTTTTCAATACTAATAATGGCCTTAAGACAACGATTATTGTTGTGATTGGCTATCAATTAGCTAGGCTTCCTAAAACCTATGTTGGCCTTCATCTAACTATCAAGGAAGTCACATCATAATTTTGTAATACAATTTTTGAAAGGACCCAAAAGAATCTTCCTGGTTAGAACATGAACTTGTGTTGAGAAGTGTTGGCAAGCTATAACTCCTATCTACCCCTTTGTAGGGAATTCCTGTGTATTTCCTATCTTTATTTAAAATTTCTATGTCGATGCTTGACAATTCAAAGATAATCCAAAGTAAATTCCTTTGGACTGATCTAGAGGAAAAGGATAGGATTAGGTTGGTTAGTTGGGAGATGGTTTTTAAACCAAAGATTTAGGGTGGTCTAGGGATACGAAGGGTATTTGACCTCAACAAGGATCTCTTTGATAAGATAATCTTGGCTAGCTGTTGATTTGACAAGATGGTGCAAGATAATAAAAGATAAATATTTTAATCACTCTTCTTTTCTCTACCTATTCATTGATCATGAAGTTCACTCAGGATCGATGATCTAGAATACAATTTTAAAATGGAGAGGGATTATAAGAGATAGCCTTTTCATGGTGATTAGAAATGGATACAAGATTAGGTTTTGGGAGGAAAACTAGATAGGAAGTAAACCCTTGATAATGAGTTAGTTCAGCTACCTCATGAAGGACCTTAAGAACTACTTCTGCAGTTTGGTGTGTGATTATATTTTTCTAGATAGGATGTGGGTTAACCTTGTGGATGGTTTTTCCCATCAGGTTCCTTGGCATGTGGAGAAGCTATAGAATGTCATGAATGGGATTAGGATTCCTTTTTTTCCTATGGAGGATAGTTTTATTGGATATATTAGCCTTTTGGGAGGTTTCATTGTTAAGTTAGCTTATGTCTACCTAGTCAGATCTATGTAGATCCTGACCTACTGGAAATATATCTAGAATGCCCATCTTTGTTCAAAAATTAATTTCTTCAAGTAGATAGTTGTGCATGGTAAGGTCCTAATAATTGATAATCTAAAGATGAGATGTTTCCAACTTCTAAATTCATGTTTTCTTTGCAGAAAATTGGAGGAGAATATCAATCACCTACTTATTCATTCCCTCTTTCCTGTGGAGGTTTGGTAATAATTTATAGGTAAATTTGGGTTAATATGGACCTTTTTGGAGGATTTAAAATAGTTCATACTTAGCTAGGAATTTTCCTTATCCCACTCTCTACTTAGATAGCTATGGAGGCACATTCCACTCCATATCTATCAGAATATTTGGAAAGAATGGAATAACTATATCTTCAGAGGAGTTGAGTTCTCGATAGCTATAGTGGTGTCTATTATTATGAAATTATTGCTGAAGAATGTTTTGGTATGTAAATGGAAGTACCCTACCTCCAATCCTTCTACTCCTGATTGCCATCTTTCTTTGCACTATAACTTATTGACCACCTTTCTTAACTATGAAAATTCTAAGGTTATGGAAAGGGAGAATACTAAGTAGTTGTCTCCTCCCTCTTCTTCACTTACACTAAATTTTGACAAGGTGGCTCGCAATGGGATTCCTACAAGGGGAGGTATTGTGCGAGATGAAAAAGATAATCTAATGTTGGCTTTTGCTTGTAATGTTAGCTCTATTACCAGTAATAAGGCAAAAGCTTTAGGCCTTCTATGGGGTCTTAATTTGTCCTTATCAACTAGATAATGTAGGCTTATTATTAAGGGAGACTCACATATTATTTTGAAAGTTGTGAAAGGGGATATAAAGGTCAGCTAGAAGGTTCATAATGTTGTCAAGGATATTAGACATATTCTTCCTAGGCTAGAGAGTTTTTTTATACAACATGCTGACAGAGATGAAAATACAAATGATGCCTCATTGGTTGCACTTGACCTTGATTTGAGAGGATTGAGATGCTGGAGGCATTTGGAATCCCTCCTTGAGAAAATATAATTCCTTATTGGGAGAGAGAAACTTCCCAGACCCCAAAGATGAAGTTGATTCACAGGAAGTGTTGGGCTTCTCATTGGCCTATCTGGATGGTCATGACTTTGGTGGGATATAATTCTATTTTAGATTTTAAATTTTTTTATTTTCCCAACCTCCTCCAAGATGGGCCTGATAACCATTGGGCTAAAATTATGATTGTAAAAGGTATATTTTTTTGTATCCTTATATGAGGTTTTTTAGCGAGATTTGGTGTGAATTATTTTAGTAAATTGATGTGACTAATTGTATTTATTCCCATAATAATTTTGATGTCCCTCCTCTCTTGTTTAATTTTCTTAGTGTCCAATCTACTCATCGTAAGGATTAGAAAAATGTCCTCTCTCATGTGGCTCCCTATTGGTGAGCTCATGACCTAGGATTTAATCTTATCAACAATTATCACTTCAATAGGTGGTATTCTATATAGGGGTAATGCCTTAATTATTTTCATCTATGGTTTCTTCCTCTCTGTCATTGTGATTAAATATTCTCTATACAAATAGATTTATGGGTTAATTTTTACCATTATCACCATGCTAGAGAACTCATAGAGCTCTCGGGTTGGACTCTGCTATGGGAGGAAAATTTTTCCAGGTTGAACCTACAAAAATTGAGGACACTATGCGGGACAACCCTTTTGTGTAGGTGATAATAAAGGAGGGAGGAATTCTTCCTTTCATGGAAGCGATTTAGGGCTATGATGAAAATATTTCTCTATAGCTTGTTAACACTTTGGCTAAAAGGAAAGTCACCATTAATGGAATCACCTTTGAAATTACTAAGGAGGTGATTTCTTAAGCCATGGGCCTTTCAACTGAGGGAAGGAAGTGGGAAAAGGTTACCAGGGTCTCAGATGAAACTAGCCTTAATAGATTTTTTAAAAAGGATGAGAAGTTGGTCAAGCTACATGGGACTTTCAACCATGACAAGCTACTAGAGCCTTCATAGGAGGTATGGTATGTCATTATGAAATACTTAAATCTAGAAGGAATATTTGGTGTGTTCTACTATTATCATTTTCCGTTACTAAATCACTTTTGTTAACATGACTTTTTTCCATTCCTTCCTTCCTCCTTTACTCTCTGGAAGCCTTTTCATGGAGGTTAGAGAGAAGAGGAGTTCTGGTTCTTATGGCTTTTCATTAGCTTGCATTGAGAAGAAATGGTTTCTTGGATGGTTATATTTTTGGGTATTTGTAGAGGTTTCAAAGTATTTGGGGGAATCTTAAATTTTTCATTGTAGAGGGACCACTGGTGTTTTTCATATTGGTGAATTTAAGGGAAACATCAAGATGGCTATGATGGTTGATCGAGTGAGTTTTGTTTGGGTTAGTTTTTGGAGATTGATTGGATTTGTGACTAAGCATGGTCATTTTTGTCTCACTATCTATTTCATTCTCCTAGTTTATGGTAGGACATCGTTCGTTCCTCAGTACTTTCAACAAATCCTACTAATAAAAATAAATATATGTTACTATGGTTGATCAAATTATTCCACTAGCTCTATCTTTGGTCCTTGTTGTTGTGTAAATATGTGTCTATGGGGTATTACATCTATAAATACCTCGCCTTACGAAGTATGTCGTGCATAAACAAATTTGCTAGTAAAATTTATACATTATGTATAAACATTTATTTATTATTTGGGGAAAAAATCTAACAAGATATTTAAATGGAATTGCAAATATAGTTTGATTTTATAATGTATTTATATTCTTAAGTTAGTAGTAGTATTATGCAATAATCATTTTTAAAATGTGTCACTTGGAATTTTATTTTATTAATGCATTACCATTATTTATCCCCACGTGAGAGCTCCATAGAACCATAATGTTGTCCTGGATTTTGTATCCATGTTTATCATGAATATGCCTCCTTTTTTGTTCTTGGCATTTAGCCTATGTAGCATCCCTTTTAACAATCATATTTTATTGCAATTATGTCACGATTTTGAGGAGGCTTCATTTTCTTATTAGGGTCTTTAACTTACGCGTTACGTTTCTATGCTTGCAATCTTTCCTATTTGTGGATTGAGATTCTAGGCCTGCAATTGTGTTTATTCCTTTGGAAAAATTCAGTGGAAGAGAAGAATGTTTTGAGGTTTTCTCATTGGGGACCTTTGTCATTTTTTTGTTCTTGCAATGTTGGCGCAACTTTTTCCGATTGATCTTAGGCATTTTATTTCGCATAACTGACGTATATGATTTGTGTTTTCTTGTAGGTTTTTCAAGTCTATTCGGTATTTATATTTTAAAAATTAAAAATAATATAGGTGTCCTTTTCTATTCCCCGATTCAAGGATCTTGGCACCTTGTATACAATTTTTGTTAACTAATGGATGGAACGCATTACCAATTTTTTCTTTTTCAAATATCTTTTGGAGTATTGGAATTAAGATTTCTCCCTTATTTACGTGTATCCTATCTTGTTCTGCATGGAAACCACCTGATCTGACTTCTTAAGATTCTTGATTAGTCTATTGTGGTGCTTTTCTTGAACGTATCTTACCAATATGCTCTACAAAAAATTTAAAATAAAAGTAAAAATTTTTAAATTTTCATGAAAGTAATTTATTTATGAATATAAGGAATTGGGATAGATTTTTAGTTGATTTTTCTCCAAAATAAGGGTTAGAAAAATACATGGAATTTTTCTTTAAAAACCTTTCAATAAAACACTCTTTCACTTAAGTTTTGTTTTACTAGATATAGTACTTGTAAATTTTGGTTGGTGAATTTCAAAGTTAAAATATATCAATTGAATAATTTCAAAGAAAAGTTTGACTTAATATTTGTAAAAACAAGAGACGCAAAGCATCAAAGTTCCTGCCTAATGCTTGTTTTGTTTAAAGAGGTGGAAAGGCAAGTTTATAGTTTTCAACATGACTCGATTAAAATGAATTTTATAAATGCTTTGTGATAGTTTTAAATGTGACAAAGTATTAGTATTACTAATGCTTAATGTTTGAAGAGGTGGAATGGTAAGCATGTCATGATGTTCTCCTCTGGATCCCCTATATTTTAATCTTATAAATGTTTCATGATAGTTTAAAATGTGACAAAGTATTAGTATTGATAATGCTTGATGTTTGAAGAGGTGGAATGGTAAGCATGTCAACAAATTTTCCTTTGGATCTATTGTCTTTGTGCGATTATAATATTTAAGCAATTTCTCTTTAAAAGGAACACAAATAAAGAAGATTCTTCTCTATTTAAAAAAATAGTTAGATCAGTCTTTGATCACCATTTGCCTCGACAATCATGATTCTTAAATCTTAAATTCTCAAGATAAACACCACTCAAAGTACAATGGTACATGGAGCCTCCAACTTCATTTTAAAGAACAATTCAACCATCACCTTTTATAAAGGTAATTAGTTATGAAATAAACAATTGAAAGCAAATTAAAATTAGTCATCGATCATCATAAAAAAGACTCAACGTAAAGGAAACTCATAATGCTTGATTCTTAGATGAATATTAAGTTCAAAAACATTGATGCTCCAACAATAAATGCAGAAGCTCTAATTCACATTAGAATTTATAAGCTCGACTACATGAAGTTTAGAAATGATGTTGGGAATGGAATATAAAGATAGTTTAAGCTTTAGGATAACATATAGCATAAATCAAGCTTTAAATTTAAAAGAAATGTTGTAATTTGGATCATAAATAAGTATAATAACAATTGAATGTTGCATAAAGCATGTCCTAATCATAAAAAAGACTCAAGGTAAAGGAAACTCAAAATGCTTGATTCTTAGATGAATATTAAGTTCAAAAACATTGATGCTCCAACAATAAATGCATAAGCTCTGATTGACATTAGAATTTATAAGCTCGACTACATGAAGTTTAGAAATGATGTTGGGAATGGAATATAAAGATAGTTTAAACTTTAGGATAACATATAGCATAAATCAAGCTTTAAATTTACAAGAAATGTTGTGATTTGGATCATAAATAAGTATAATAATAATTGAATGTTGCATAAAGCATGTCCTAGAAAGTCTTTCTGTTGTTCAAAGCTTGTAGTCCAAAAAATGGCAAAACCAAGAAAAGTTTAGTTCAATCATGTGTGCTGAACATATAGCAACCTCATGATTGCTACATTGTGTACAAGGTTGAACATGGAGCATATGTAATAGTATTGCTTGAATCCACTATGAGTGCAAATTCTTGTGCAGGTGTTCCAATTTGTAGCCTTGTTGTACAGTACCTATAGTTATTTTGTGAAATAATAAATTAAAAATTCAAATCGTGAAATTCAGAAAGCAATGGCAATTAAAAATTAAATATATATTTAAGAACCTGCTAGTAAAAAATAAATATGAACTGAAGCAAAACTATCAAAATGATCAAATCATAACCAGAAGAGTGCATTAAAGTTCGAAACTAAAATATTTAGTAGCCATGATAAAATACCAAAGTAGAAGAATAACTAAATGGACTAATGGAATTTTTTTCATGGCTATTATTGAGAAATACTAAGCATTGTATCATTAATTGACTAAATCTCGATTGAGAAGAGTTCTATAAACTAAATTGTACATTTCTTGGACAATAGAAATTAGAACAAAAACCTTGAAAAATATTTGGAATAGTAAAACATTGAGTTGATTTAGAATCATTGTTTATATGCACACATCCTTTTGATTCATTATATATGATGAAGGGTGCTCCCCTTAATACCACAAACACATAACAGAAAAAGAGAAACAACAACAATATGCAAGAACAGAAAATTGGCTTCTTATTATCTCCACAAATGTGGAATTACAAACTTTCAGAATCACAATATGCAAAGCCACATGGGCATTCCCTTACAATATTCTGTAGGACAAAGCCTCGAACTATTACCCAGATCTACTACCCCAGAACTATTCTGAACTGCCTAAGACAATAATACAGCCTTCCTTATAGAGGCAATTTTCCACCGCCTGGGAAGGTTCCAGAATTTTTAGCCAATAAGGCCGACCAAACTTAGAATTATTTTTATTTTACATTTCATTACATCATAGTCGGCTCAAAATAAATTTTGAAACCCGAGCAGAAATTTTGAAGAAAAAAATCATTTTCCGCCATTTCAAGTGACCCAACTTCCGAAGACCATAAGTCATCACCAGTTGACCCGATTGACTATTGTAACCCCATTTCGGAAAGGGCGCGAGGAGCTCTACAACGCTTGAATTAAGCAAGCTTCATTCAGCCCAAAATTCGACCTCATCCGGGGCCTCTAAAGCCTTCAAAACTGAGTTCAAAGTTTCTGTCCCCTGCTGCCAATACCGAAAATCTTCAATATCTTCCAATATACACTTGTTCTGGCAATGAAACTTTACTGGCAGACTTACATAACCAAAATGAACCTCCAAGAAAGAAATCAGATCATTCTGAGCACATGCAAAAATTACCAAAAATAGTAACTTTCCATAAATAGCAGCTCTGCACTAAAATAGCCCTTATTGAATACAAAAATAGAAATATTTTTGGGTGATGCAAGATTGCTCTTACACCCAGGATGCTCCTGCATTAATATATCATGTGGAGCAACTTTCTTTCACAAGTTTACATTCAAGTAGTGAACGTGCTTGAAATCCAAGGACATATTTGGATTAATATAGAAAGAAATACTAAAAGAGACATTCTTCTTTATGAGGAGGGAAGAAATACTATGTGCTCTACAATAATACAAGAAGACTAAATGATGTCTGATGCATTTCAGGCCAAAAAATCCATAGATGTCATAAGACAAATGAAATACAAACACTTACCACAAGTTGTTAAGGCTATATTGATGATAAATAAATGAAAAAAGTGTTGATAAAACACATCTAATCATTATCTTTTAAAAAACAAAAAAATCTCTAGGCATGGTCGATGCATGAAAAAGCATTCAACTATCTAAGACTACAATCCATGAGACCTACAACAAAGGCTTGAGCATGCAAATGTTGAATGACAATTCAGAGAGGTATACACACAAAATATTAGCCTAAAATAATGTGACTTTATATGCAATTTGGTACAATTTTAGTATTGTCTAATGCCAAAAATGAATAAATTGACTATCTTTGAATCCTCAACTAGGTTTTTGAGAAATCGCCTACATTGCGATATAGTATGTGCCAAATGTATAACTCATAATTTATAAGGCAACATATTAGATCAATTTATCTCACAACTTAGCTACACAGGTTCAAAATGCTTCCATGGTAATAATAATAGTTACTTAAATCATAAAGAGTCTGCTATTGAAATTGAAAATGTCTTGAATTCATTCAATTTGAGAGGGAAATAATATGGCTAGTACCTGAAATATGGAAAAATGTTTTGAATCTGCAGGTAGAATTTTGACTTTATGTTTGTACACAAGTGGATATACAGAGGGGCCTCCAAAAATTAAAGTCTCCTTATTAGCAAGTGCTATGTCTTTTCCTGCATCTATCGCAGCAATCGTTGGCTCTATATAAACATGAAATTGACATATCAAATTGATTTGTTCAAAGAGAACTATTAAAAGTAAGCCAAAAAATATTTGATATTCTGAAAGAGTGAAAAAACTATAGTTAACCTGATCATAGTTCCCAATTCCATGAAAAAATAAAAGATTTGGTAGGGAAAAATCTATAGCCAGTGTTTATGCACCCAAAATAATTTTCATTTTAATTTTTAGATTGTGAAAATATTGTTAATGAATTGCTTTTAATACAAAATTCTTAAAATTATAATTAAATGTAAACATTAATGAAAAAATTCCATTAACATTCATCAAGAATAGTTGATGACATTTATGTTTGAATGGCATACCTTTAAAAAATAACAGTTGTTGATGGTGTCATAGTTGAGCTTGTGAACAAGATTATGTCTTATATACTTTATAAGTCCATAAAAATAATATTACTTAAACAAAACCAACATTATAATTTCAAAAAAGGATAATAAATAATAATCCAAAATAAAAAAAACTAAAGAAAACTGAAAACTATAATGCTTTTAGAGTAAACGTCAAGTTATATTACAACTTTGACAACAAATGCTACTAACA
This sequence comes from Chamaecyparis obtusa, assembly GCA_027943335.1. Lineage (NCBI taxonomy): Eukaryota > Viridiplantae > Streptophyta > Pinopsida > Cupressales > Cupressaceae > Chamaecyparis > Chamaecyparis obtusa. The sequence continues at coordinate 212,865 of BSBK01004161.1, forward strand.
TTTGATGTCAATGGTGCACATGAGAGTCAAATGAATAGAGTGAAACTATGGTAGCTATACAAAATAAATGAACTTGCCAATCAAGAACTATAAAACATTGGGAAAATACAATTTCATTTTGCAATAAGGAACCAATATCATAAGCATACATAAGGAAAGTAGTAATAATTATATAAGAATTATTGTGTACTTCATTGCTTTCAACTAGATTAATCACAAAATTATTTAGCATCTATAATATTTATAGCCTTTGCAAGGTGGTTCAATGAAAATGACCTATGCTGCTTGAAATAATCAATATTATAATTGCATTAAGTACTAAGAACATAATATGCTCATATTCACATTTAGCAACGTCATGGAGATAATCAAGATCCAATAGTTTTCCAACTACAAGAACACCCTTGAGACCAACATTAGAGGCTATTGTATGTGTAGGAGACTTCAAAAAGTAGGAGACATGAATCATTAAATATTGAGATAAAGCTTATTTATAGACAAACTAAAATGTATGCGTAAATGACTCATACCTACAATGCATTCTAAATTTTCTAGACTCCAGTCTTTTGGTCAAAGTCAGCTGTAGGAATTGTATCAAATAGATAAAATAATAAGCTATAGAACCTTGAATGCATTGTAAAATAAATACACAAAAAATAAAATGAAAAAGTAGCTATAGAATCTCGAATGCATCTTAAACCCTTATTCTCCATATAACATTCCACATGAGTTTTGTGCCTAGGAACAATTACAATTTTCTTTTATAATCCTTGAAAAATTTACAAACAATTAGTGTGTTTTACAAGCCAAAATACAACTTTACTACTATTATCTTTGGCATGTTTAAAAGGCCTACCAATATGTCCTCTTTTTCCAATAGGAATTAAGGGACACAAGATTAATGAATGTTCAACTTTCCACAAAGGTGAATCGAGTAGCCAAACCAACCCAGATGGAACTTCTGAGCATTTATCTTTTAAATATGTTGATTTCACTATGTTACAACTAATAATTTACTTGTTTGAAGATGGCACTAGTGCCAGACACTTCAAATCCAAGTAATAGAAGCTTTTAAATCTTATCATGCTCTTAGTAATCTGGGAGAGATCTACTTTGGTGGTTATTCACATATTCTCTTGAGCCATTGGTATTACAAGAGAGTTTTAAATTATCATAACACTTCACTGGAATTACAAGAGAGTTTTAAAAAGGCAATAGGAAAATTGATTCCAAGAAAGATTACTGAGAAATCTTACCATTTATTGTAATGACATGCACAAAATAGCCACCACAACATAGAAATCCTTTCAGATTGACCTCAATGTTTTAAAAATTGTCAAAAGAATGCAAATGGTTGGTGTAAAGGTGAACTTCAAGTTGTAATGCGTTATGACATTTATGTCAACCGTTTGACATAATGCCTCACAAAGATTTCTTGCTAGGCAAATGATTTCCTAAATTTTGTAAAGCATCTTAACTCCAATATTTATAAAAAATTGACAACCTCATAAGCTTAATTATTTTACATATCTATACAAAATAATAATTAAAAATAGCTTAAACCTTACATGCTCACAAGGAAGGATTTTTTTTTGGAATCATTACATCAAATAGTAAAAAGAACATGGCAACAAAAGTCAACAAAAAATCACTTTACGAATCAAAAATCAACTAAAATTTTCTTGACCGCATTACAAAGAATCTTAAACAATAATTCTACATAGAACTGTAACAAGGTGGGATTTGAACACCCATCTCATCTTTGAGCATGTGCAACAACGTAGTCTTCTGGACATTGTCCAGTCCTAGAAATAAAATCTTTCCCTCTTTCAGCCAGAGGACCATATAAGCATGAATGCCATAAAACCAATCCAACAAAAATATTATTTCAACATATTAGAATTTTCTAACCCTAAAACTCAAAATTATTAGCAATATCCAAATGGAAAATATTATTGGAATAAATATTTATGGAAATCAAATTTTCCAAATATTAGAATTTTCTAACCTTAAAGCTCCAAATTCCAAATTGTGCATACACAAACCCTGGAGTCTTTGCAATAGCTTTGAAGCTTTATGCAAACATATTGGGCAAAAGCCTGAACCAAACAAGTAATACAAATAGAACCATCACGGTACAAATATAAATTTCAAGCCCACTCTATTACAGTTATTATAAAAGAAGCATAAAAGGGGCATTAAGGCATAATAGCATACCATTGACGCCATCAGCTCAAACTGCAACCTGTCGAAAAAACACAAAAGGAAAGTTCATCAAAACCCCAACCTATAATTACTTCCACCCTACCATTAACCCTAATTCTATGTTGATGCAATAGATCATCAAACCCCAGCCAACAAAAATATCATGTACAATAGAAAGGCATAATGGTCACAAACCCAACAGGTACTTTAAGGAGTGATTTTAAAATAATTTTGAAATCCATGTAAAAAGTGGGAAGTCGGGCACTTTTACAAACCTGTAAACCAAGCATGGTTTGGAAGTTAGTTATTCTCCCCAACCTACCAACTAGGAAGATAAATAATTTTGTAACATAATGGAAGCCATCACCATATGATAAGATGAAAGTGCAAAGTTGAAAGAGGCTCTTGGGTGTCATATCATCCTAAAATCCGGACATGGTTCAAGAATCTTAATTAACAAAGTCTACAATTGGGGAGGCTGTAGAAGAATTATGGCACAACAGTTGCCTCTATGCTCCTTCGATGAGAATGAAAAGAATATTACTGACATGAATGAAGGCTCAAGACCTCTGCTTTTTACTCTCACAGTCCATTCTGTAGAGGCGGATGGTGCTTCTCATTTAGACAATAGAAAATTAACTACTATGTCGCTGTTAAAATAGAACAAAATTCACATTTTCCAGCATTTTTTCAAAAAAATTGAGCAACAAACATGCTTTAAAATTGATTTACAATCATGGGTGCAATAGAAAACCCTTTAAAGAACCCAAAACAAATCACCCAATTTCTTAAATGCTAGTGATTAGTCCCATTCAACTACTATAAATGAAAACTATAGGAAATACTTCACACAGGTGTTATCAAGCAAAATCCACATCACAGTCCATACTGTAATGCCATGTTATAGGCAGATATTGCTGCTCAGTTAGACAATGCACAATGAACAATTATGCCGCTATTAAAAAGGAAGAATGCTGACATTTTTCAGCATATTTTTAAATAACACAACTCACATTTTCCAACATATTTTCAAAAAACTTAACAGCAAAAACAACAAACATAGACCGAAGAAATGGGTCAAAGATTTCTGCATTACAAATCCTAATGCACACTAGATATCCATGAACGCTCTTGCACGCCCATTTCTGCATGCATAGTCCCTAATACAGTCTTTGCAATCTGTCATTTAAAAACTTGAGAATACTGATAATAATCGCAATGTGTCAAATAAAAATGATGAACGAACGAATAGATGTATCCATTTAATGATCTGTGAGAGTTTACATTAAATGACATAGGAGCTATTAAATGACATAGCAGAGTTTGCATTAAATGGTATATAGTGGCGTGTTTATTTTTTCTTAATGAAAGTTCTAAAATATTATTTTTCTCATTGCTATTTTCTGTGACAACCAATAGCAATGTAGATAAACAGTATTATTTAATTTTCTTAAATATATTTAAGTTATCAAACTATACAATATAAATATAAGTTTCAAAAATTCTGAAATTTGATTGGATCAATTAAAAACAAATTGAATCAAATGAATGCAATAGTTACCTGCCTATGGCAGGAACTAATAATATGACACAATTATGATTTCTTACCTATATATTTTATTGTTTTATTTTAGAATCTATGTTACTACCATGCTAATCATATTATAGATACAATTTTCATACAATTACTTTATAAATTTATAATATTCTATTTATGTATTGTTTATATCGTATAAATTAAAAATTGTAAATAAAAACAATATTTATTTTTCTAACTATTTTAAAAATAATTTTAACATTAAATAACCATAATCTACAGATAAAATAAAATAAAATTCTCTAAACTAAGATTCTAAAAATAAGTCTTCTTAAAATTAATAACTATAAATTATTTTAATTCAGCAAAATTTATGTCGAGTCAACATACAAATTAATCAAGAAGAAAAATAATTAGATAAAATATGCCGTTTTAGAGAAAACCAGTATGCTGCCACCCTCCACAAAAATATAAACGTGGACTCGATAGATTGTACTTATTAAAGAAATTAAAGCTCATGCTCAAGCATAATTAAAAGGTCGAATGTGATTTAAAGCGAAATGCACACTTATTCATTAATTGACTAAAGTGTACGAATATTTAGTGAAATAGATATTTAATAATTCAAAAATATTCGGTGAGTCGGCATATTTATGATATAATTATTTAAAAATCAAAAAATATTCATGGGGTCTCTTTCTTTCTGGTATGCAAGCTTAGGTGTCTACCTTTATTATACTGAGCTCAATGTTCTACTTTCTCGTAAAAAATAGAACAACATAAACGTTTCGATTTTATTTAACGATGTTTCCTTTACATAAAGCAAAACCATATGTAGTCCCACATGCATAGCAATAACAGCTTTTCTTAACAACAAAATAAAGACTCTAATGATAAGGCATGAAGTTTATGATAAGTCCTCTGCCATTACTCCTGAAATAAATTTGTGTCCTTAAACCAGCGCTTACAGTTATATATAGAGCAGAATGCCTCCATAAACGTGAGAACCAACAGGATGAGCGCAGCCAGCAAAGAGAGACACGGCCATGAACCAAATATGTATTTCTTCATGTATTCCACCACGGCCACATTCCATGTTCGCTTATAATAGCTATTCACGTCTGCAATTACTTTGTCTAAATACTTGACTCTTGACAATTTCACACATTTTCCCATGCCGTTCCACAGACTCGCCACTTTCCCGTCGTTCTCCAGGTGATTGTAAATGATTCCGCTCTCTCTCAGCACTCGGACATCATCGTCCGTGTCGATGATGCCGTTCATGAAATCGGTGTAGCGAATGAAGATCAGAGCACCCGGCACCGCCGAAGCTTCGAACGCTACCAAATTTCTGATAATTACCTCTGTGTTTGAGTCCAACCTCAGTTTGGGCAGATAAAGAGTGGCAGTCACCTGGTCGAAGCGAATTGTGGTGAGATCTCCGTCAGTTGGAACGAACTTGACTCCCGCGGCATGCAAATCGGCAACAGACGGAATGACCAGCTCGTCCCGTGTAGGAGGAGTCTCTACCGAGGAGCTTCCTTCCTCTTCCTTCTCTTCTGCGTTGGATCCAAACAGAAAAGTTAAGGGCCCCTTGAATAGGCGCAACACTGGCAGCTTGCCCAGAAGCGACAGAAGGCGCATGGGCAACTTCATCAGGAACTGGACCACTCTGTGTTTCAGCACACGCTTCCTAAATTCCCGAATCGGGCCAATGTCCAACGAAGTCAAAACTTTCCATAGACGGCTGTGTTCTTCGGGCACACTTTTTCTGTCAGATAAAAGCGGCTGCTCGTCCTCACCGCCCTTTGCGATGAGATCGCATTTGCAGGCAGACATGACAAGACAGAAATAGAGTGCCTCCAGTATGTGACACCTCTCTGCTATGCGCAGTCTCGAACCATCGGGCACGTTGAACAAAAATGGAGAGAACTCTATGCAAGCATGTCTCAACAGACTGCACAACCTCTCTTCTGCCATGTCTTTTGAACCCATCTGCACCTCCAACAGCTTCTGCAAAACGAACAGCGGCACCTGGTTTTCCAGCATCGTCACGTCTCTCATTATGGCGTTGTGGGTAGCGCTTCTGCCGAAAGGATCTAAACATTTTGCAACCTGAATTCCTTGAGAAGAATCCTGGTCGGCCTCCTTGGCCAAGAATTGCAAACACTCGAGCACAAAGCAGGCATCCAAAGCCATGAGCCATGCCAGAGCTTCGCCGTTGTATTCGAGGTATTTGTGATAGCAGCTCCGAATTCGGCGCTCGTAGTTTCGAACCTCGTTGACGACGGATTCGAACCTGCGACCTTCGATTCTTTTCTGGAATGCCCGAGCAGCAGCGAGCTTGTATCTCTCCATTTCGTTCATCTCGGATCTCCAATGGTGATACGGCCCGATGGAAACACACTGCGGAGTGTATGCCTCGGGCTTAACTGCTAACAGATCCTTGGGCACATTGTACACAGAGACACACAGTTCTTCTTGTTCTTCCTCCTCTCTCTGCAGATTATCCCTTACCTGAATAATCCAGCGATCTAGATCAATCTTTTCCTCAACTGCATTCTTGGATTCCATGATCTCCACCTGAAGACAAGCTAAAAAACCAAGGAGAAAACAAGAAACGCGGACACTGACACGAGACTGTACGGTAGAGATTAATATATATTTATTTTGCGAAGTTTTACTTGTGGAACTTTGATGCGTTCTTCTGACAGAAGTTTGTATGCCACGAGGGAGAAAGTCTGGTTCGTTGCTTTTTATAAGTCGGTTAAACCATGTATTGAGCTTCCCAGTTACAACTCTTTACGAGCATCATCGCATTTAATAGTGCTTACTTTTTAATAAAATAAATAACGTATTGTATCTTTACCTTCCGAGTGGTAATCCAATCTGAAAACAAATCATCTTGGCTTGAAAAGAAATGAATATGTTATTTTATAATATAATTAAATATAGTTTATAAAACAAAAATAACAAAAAGTAATAAAAACAACAATACAGATATTTCAATTTAATTAGTTGAGGTTAAGAATATTTTATAGATATTTATTAGAAAGATTGAAGCAGATTGACATATGTAATTTTGTGTTATAGAAAGATATTTTATTATATTTTATATCTTTTAATTTGTTATTATAGATGAAATTGTAAACTTTAAATAAAGATAGAAAAAATCAATGATTTCATCAAGTTTAATTCTAATAACTATAATTATAGTATATGGTTACATCCTTGACATTTTTTCTATTATATTGGTCTTAATGTGTGGCCTCTATTTTCACCTTTATTATATAATAGATAATGATTATTAGGATTAGAATTTCTTTTGTTGGAAATTAAGTTTAGTAGATTCCCACATCTTTTCTTTATTAAGTCATTTGATCAATTAAATAGTTTTAAGAAATTTCAAAAACATGGTAAATAGAAATGCAAATGATTATATTTACTCTTACAATCTTAGATGTTTAGATAATGTTTTGGGGTGGTTAACTAAACAAATGATGATAAATAAAAATTGTATATCACGATTTAAAGAAAAAGTGACTTTTCCTATATATGAAACATTGCTTCCACAATTTTGATACTTTCTATTTGAGTCACTATGCAAGGATTAGTGGGAAATGGAACACCTTGTAGTCATTTGTAAATATAAATTTAGAAATTTAGGGGTCAAAATAACACTTTTAGTTTTGAGCTAGAATTAGAATCCAAACTATAATTTTGAAACTAGAAGAGGAACATAATATATGAAGGTTGATTCTAGACCATTGGGGAACATCAATTATGAGGTTTAGTTCTACACATAAAATCTCTAATCCATTTATACCACTTGACAAAAAAAAAAACTTTATAGGAATTTGATCAATAATTCCCAATAGAACCTTTCGTATGCCTTCACCATATCAAAATTGATTATCATTGTTGGGAGGTTGTGTTGATGGATAGAATGGAGTACTTCATGTGCTACTATTTCCCCTTTTGAAGTTTATTTACCTGGGAAAAACCCTCTGTGTTCTCTAAATCTACTTTTTGAATGAGTTTTGCCAATCTAATAGAAATAACTGTTGAAAAGATTTTTGATATTTTTCTAAATTATGAAAAGTTACACAAATTCCTTATTTAGGATGTGAACCAATTGAGCAGTATTTGATTTCCTAATGACATTACCACTCTTTCTTGACTCTTTCTTAGGTAGCCAAATATCTTTTCAAATAAATGACCAACACTTATGAAAGACTAATCTAGTCAATCCATCAAAACTAGGAGATTTATTAGAGGGAAGAGGGAATACCGACACCTTAACCTCTTTTATAGTAAAAGATTGCAAAAGGAACTCATTATCTTCTTTTAGAAGTAACCAAGGAACTTAATCTAACACATGGTCAAGACTTTCATCTACCTTTGAGAATAGGTTAAAAAATAATATCATTGCCTCTTCTTTGATTTAATCCTCTTAGTAAAGGGTCTGGCCTTGATGGTTAGATATAGAAAAAAATGTATTACTTCAGAAGCCAAAATTTGTAGAAGATCCCTATGAAATTTTTTTTGAAGTGATAGGTTGTTGGAAACAATAGGTACTGAGAGGGGGACCGGGGTGAATAAGTACTTATTAAAATTTTCTATTTCTTATTGATACCCTTAAGCAGGAATAAAAAAACTTCCATATCATGGAGCATATAACTAAAATATTGAAGAAAAGTGCAATAAACCAAATGAAAATGCATGCACACACATATCACATAGATTTTTATTGTGGAAACCCTTGGTTAGAGGGAAAAAGAACAGTGGGGATGAAATCCATAATTCTTTCATTGCAGTAGAAAAGAGTGCTCAGTTAAGAGCTTATGATATGCCACTTTCTAGGTGACTCACCCTGTTAATAATGAATGATACCTTGTTAAAAGGATCTACAGTCCAATTACAGACTAGCCTGTAAAAGGATTTGATTCCACTATTATAGTGTTCACCTTATTAAGGGATTTACAATTGATTCCTACAAAAGACTACCCGACTAGGGGATTTACAACTAGTTGACACTATTAGGAATACAACAAGAATAAATGACCTGTGAGTTTCAATCTACAATATTGATTAGATCCCTTATGCTCTATTCTTGTTCCAACTTCTACTATGTAACATCTCTGTAAATAGTTGTGTGATCTCAGCTTCAATTTTTCATCAACTTTTCACAACTTCATTAATAACAACTTTTTCCTTCTTGCTATTCTGTCCTAATATACAGTCCTCATCACCAAGTGTAAAACCTAATTAGGGTATTTATTTTTCTCCAAATGTGTTTCTCCAATCTCAATTTTTTCACAAAAATATAAAATACTTACAGCGTCAGCCAAATCATAACATATGTTGTTATTTCCAATGTGCAATATTCCTTCAATTTTACTTGTCAAACATGCCTTATAATCATGGAAAGATTTGTGTACAAGTTATTATAAATTAACTCAATCATCTCCTCAAACAATGTAATACATTTTTTCTATTGTCCAGATTTAGTGAATCTTCGACTTCGATGACCAATTTGGCTAATTAAGTAAAAAAGTTTAATAACCTTTCTATACATATTCACCATTTTGATTGGTTTCTAGTGCATTTATTTTTACTTGTACCAATTCGTGGTCTCACTGGTTGTCATTTACCAATCTGTTCCCTTTACAATTCTAACCTTCACCTATTTTCATGTCCATTGCTTACCATCATGTGTGTTGATTACCATGCTACTTACCAATTAGCTTACATCTTACTAGTTGGTGTAACTTAACATACTTAGCAAAAAAAATTTCATCGATTGAGTGTTTTTCCAGTAATGAAAACCATGTTCTTCATACTCACCATAAATGTCATCTATCTCATCAATATGCCAACAATCTCCCCCTTTGGCATTGATGGAAAAAACCTACAGTGCAATTTTACATACTTGTGAGAATTAATATACTCCCCCTAGATTACTCCTTTTCACCATAGAATAGACTATATATTTCTCCTTAGATAATCATCTATGTATTGGAAATTCTATATCCTATAATCCACTTTTGTGTTTACCTCTATACTCTTCTATACTCCCCCTTTTTTGGAAATAATACCAAGGACTATAAGAAAAATTATATTTACAAGGGTGTCTTACAACTTATCAAATATAGATTTGAAATGTACCTTATCACTAGTAAGTGAATGCTCCCATGACTCTTCTACTTTCGTCAATGTAGTATATTGTCCTTGAAGACCATATGCTAATTCTTCCATACTGTCAATTGTACTCATCTCAGAAGTACCTATCAATGCTTCAGCCTTCTTGATATATGCTTGAATTATATCCATATTATGAGTTAGGAAACCTTGTAGCTCAAGCAGTGTCTTTCTTATTCTATCCTCTTTCTATTTGAGTTCCCTATCCTTGAATATCAATTCTTTTAGTTTGAAAGTGTGATCCATCATTGAAATATTTAAGGGGCCCAATTGATTGGCAAGAGTGTCCAACTCAGTTTCTAACTTTTCCTTCTTGGTCTTTATGTCTACTGTGAAGTTAGTGAGTATGGATATCTTGGTGAATAGTTTACCAATATCAAGCAATGAGTCCTTAAGATTTATGACCAGTTGAAATAATACAACTTTTTCAAGTGTAATGTTTTTTAGTATCTTTTCCATCATTTCTTCTTCTAACCTCTTCTCATCCCTCTTTATCAACTCTTCCGCCATATCATCATCCAAACTTGTGATTGCATCAACCAAATTTTTGAGTTGATCAATCTGTGACTCTTCTTCATCAATCTTTACTTCAGGTACTAAGTTATAAAGATTAGAAATTGTTCTCTTACAATTTTCTTCGTATACCTCTTTTTCTTCTATTAGTTCTTCTCTTCCTTTTCTACTAGCTTCCTTGAAAATAATAGGATTTTTTTAGTTTCAATTTATTGAAGTCTTTCTTTAGAATATAAAATTTTGTATCATCTTCATCTTCCTCTTTTTCTTCATCATCATCATCATCATCATCTTATTCTTCTTCTTCTTCTTCTTCTTCTTCTTCTTCTTCTTCTTCTTCTTCTTCTTTTGTTGCTTCCATTCTCTTCCCCTTCTTTGTGTCACCAATTTCATTTGTTGAAGTTTGTGTAGCACTGGGAGTGCTATCCTTTTGTGTTTTTTCTTATTCATCTTGTTTGCTATCATCTACCTTTCTTGCATCAACTGTTTGAGTACTGCCCAAGGTATTAGTTGTATGGGATATCTCTTGTCTACTAGTAGTATCTTGAGCACTTTGTTCCCCTATTATGGTATTGTCTCCTATCCTTATTAGTTTCCTACTACTACTCAACTTGTTTATCTTTAGTGTTCTCTTTATCAATGTGCTTGGGATGATTTGTGGTCTCACTTACCTTTTCTATTTCCTTGTTCTTTGATGATTCATCAACTTTGTTAACTTCAATATGAACAACATACTTATCAATATAATTAGGATTCACTTCTAGTGGTGTTTGGAGTTATGTATCTTTAGCTTCATTTCCAACAATGGGAGAATCAAGAGTATCAGTTATGTCATCTTCATCATCTTCTGATTCATTTTTAGGTCAACACATGTTGATACATTTCCCAACATACATCTTGTTATCTCTTTCATAGTAATGGTGTCATATTCTTGGGATGTAATAGTAGTATCCTACCCTAGTGGTTGGGATAAATTGAATGTCCTTATCCAAATCATTACCAATTTATTTTAAACTTTTTTATCTTATTCATCTATTAACTTGCCTATCATATTACCAATATTAAATTTTCCCTAGCATTTTCAAGTTCTTCATCCATTTCTTTTACTGTCAAATGTGGTATAGTATACATGAGAGTTCTTTCTCTTACTTTCTTTTCAAATTTGACTACAACTTCCCCTCTAATATTTATTCATTCATATAGTTCATTAGGTATATCAATTTTAAGGTGATTTGGAACTCTAATGAAATTATGAGTTTAATCAAATATAATTGCATCTTCAATTATTTTCTTTGATGTTTCTTATCATTCGCTATTCTCTAATTATGAGTGAAACTTTGATTGCAGTCTTAGGAATGTTGAACCTTGTTTTATTAGACTTTCCTAAGTCTATAATCTCCTTATCAAAATCTATTTTCTCACTGTCTCCTTTTTTCTTCTACTTCCTTTTCCTCGGAGAGGCCCTGGTTTTTCCTCTAGTTCATCTTGTTTTCTATCATCGACCTTTCTTGCATCAACTATTTGAGTACTGCCCAAGGTATTAGTTGTAGGGGATATCTCTTGTCTACTAGTAGTATCTTGAGCACTTTGTTCCCCTATTATGGTATTGTCTCCCATCTTTATTAGTTTCCTACTACTACTCAACTTGTTTATCTTGAGTTCCCTTGGGTTGATCTATGGTGTCACTTATAGGTGTTATATTTCCTTTTTCTTTTATGATTCATCTACTTTGTTTACTTCTGTATGAACTACATCCTTATCAATATCAATAGGATTCACTTCCAGTGGTGTTTTGAGTGATGTAGCTTTAGCTTCATTTCCAACAATTGGAGAATCAAGGGTATCAGTTATGTCATCTTCATCATCTTCAGAAACCTTTTTAGGCCAACATGTGTCTATACATTTCCTAACATACCTCTTGTTATCTCTTTCATAGTAAAGGTGTCATATTCTTGGGATGTAATGGTAGTATCATGCCCTAGTGGTTAGGCTATATTGAATATCCTTATCCAAATCATTATCAATTCACCTTTAACCATTCTATCTTATTCATCTAATAACTTGTTGATCATGTTACCAATATTGAATCTTCCCTTGTATTTTCAAGTTGTTCGTCCATTTATTTTACTGTCAAATGTGGTATAGTATACATGAGATTTCTTTGTCTTACTTTATTTTTAATTTTGACTACAACTTCCCCTCTAATATTTATCGATTCATATATTTCATTAGGTATATGACTTTTAAGTTGATTTGGAACCCTAATGAATTTATGAAAATCAAATATAATTACATCTTCAATTATTTTCTTTGATGTTTCTTATCATTCCCTGTTCTCTAATTACGAATGAAACTTTGATTGCAATCTTAGGAATGTTGAACCTTGTTTTCCCTATTTTACCTAAATTTGTAATCTCCTTATCATAATCTATTTTCTCACTATCTCCTTTTGTCTTCTACTTCATTTTCCTCGGAGAGGCCTTGGTTTGCCCTCTATTTTTTTTATCTTCTCATGGTTTTTTTTTATAGGATGATGTGCCTTTGATGGCTTAGGGTTTGAGGATTTTCCTCCATCAATTTCTTCCACTTCGGTTTCCTTCACTGATGGTAGTTCGGGTGTTTTGGGTTCTAACCTATTTAGCTTCCTCTTTGCATAAGACTTTGGAATTTTAGTTGTCTCACTAGTGGAGCTTCTACCTTCACCTATTCCAAATTTTCCTTTCAATTGACTTATAATCTTCTTCACTTTCCTCTCCACTCTAGTTTTTTTAAGTTCTAGGGTTATTATTTGATATGCTTCTTCATATGTCCCATATCTCTTAGCAGTCTTGTTAGATGGTAATTATAGAAATGCACATATGTGTAGGGTTAAGAAGTGTTCATCTGTGTCATAACCCATTATTGGTATCCATAAAACTTTTGGTTCTACTACTTGGATTTTGCATGTGTTGATATCAACTACGAAACAAATTGTGTTCATGTATTTCTCTACTATGTGAGGTGCAATCCTATACCTTTTATGCATTCTATCTGAAAATTCTTTGAAGTAACCCCACATTTCATTATTTATTTTTTTCCTAGTTCACCTATGTATTCATTAATCTTATACTGTGCAAGTCCATCAGTTTTCCAAATAACATTCCCTTTATCGAGAAAGAAGTTATGAACATATAGAAAACATACATACCAATAGTGATCCATATTTTAAATCTTTCTTCTTGGTAGTCTAGATCCTCTTCAGATTATCCATCAATTGAGTTATAACCATCTCTGCTAGGTCATATCTAATGGCTTCCTTCACAATACTATATGTGGCATGAATAGTTCTTCATAGCACAATGTTCTAGTGACTTGACTGATAGACCTTATATCCAATAATAATTGATCCAAATTGAACCTCCTAATCTTCTATGTCATGTATCATCATCCCTTAGTGATCTTTTCATGACTTTGTCAACTTTTCCACCATGTGCATCAATATTTTCCTTAGGGTACATGGTTTCCCATCTACTAATATTCTGGTGATCAAATGAATCAACTTCTTTTTAACCTTGATCAATTGTTCCAACCAGATGAATTGATCATGGAATTGACTGAGCACATATTGTAGATCCATTCCTCCTTGAATATTTTTGGTAGCTCCATAATGTTTGTCAAACCCTTTATTTGAAGATGTTTGAACTTGTCCTTTAGATCTCCATTCTCACACATTTCTAGGTATTCTTATTGTATCTTCATATCTTCCAATTAAATAATGTTGTAACATAGTGAATGAATTTCCTCCTATTAGGTCCTAATTGGTTCTAATTAAGTCTAATTGGATCTAATTGGATCTAATTGGTTCTAATTAGTTCTAATTGGTTCTAATTAGTCCTAATTGGTCTAAATTGGTTCTAATTAGTCCTAATTGGTTCTAATTTGTTCTAATTAGTCCTAATTGGTCCTAATTGGTCCTAATTAGTTCTAATTAGTCAGGTAATTGGTTCTAATTAGTTCTAATTGAGTCTAATTGGTCCTAATTAAGTCCAAATAAGTTCTAATGGGTTCTAATTAGTTTTAATTAGGTGCTAATTTGTTTTAATTGAGTCTAATTGGGTTCTAATAGGTCATATTACATCCTAATTGGTTCTAATTGAGTCTAATTAGATGCTAATTGGTTCTAATTGATTCTAATTGGGTGGACTAATAGGTCCTATTAGTCCTAACTAGTCCTAATTATTCCTAATAGGTCCTAATAAGTCCTATTAGGTCCTAATTAGTCCTAATAGGTCCTATTAGGTCCTAATTAGTCCTAATAGGTCCTATTAGGTCCTAATTATAATCACCTAAAAATGGTCATCTAGACTATTAGCCCCTTTTGCTAAATCATAAATTGCATATTCTTGATCAAATCCTAGTTCTATCATTTATTCAATTATTTTCTATGGGCTAACCATTTTATCTTATGTCTTTATTTATTAAAAGGAATATTTCCTCCCCTTTTAATAAATAAAAAATCCCCCACTTTTCCTCTTATCCTAAGTTGCACAAATAAAGTATTATTCTTATTTTATAAAAAGGGAAAAAACACTTTTTGTCTCGTATGGACACAAAAGTCAACTCTTATTTTTCCATTGGAGGATATTTGTGCACATGGATTGCTCCTCTTTCAAGCTCCACCATTGATTAAATCTTTTGCCTCTTAATCTCCATGGTCTATTCCTTCTCATTTCCTTTAAAAGGAGAGCTCTCTTCTTCATTCTAGATCCTCAACTTTTTATGCTAATGTTATGCTGCAGGTTTTCTAGGTACATTTGGAGCTTTTTGAAGATTTGGAGCATTCTTGACTTTTGCATCTACATGTTATCATAGTTTAACTTCTTGCATTATCATGGCATTCTTAGCTTAGATTTCCTTTATGCTTTAGATTAATTCATCTAGCTTAACTAGGAGACTTTGTAATACTTGTTCTTTCATTTCCATAGTTTAGCTTGCATACTCATCTTAATCTAGCTTGCATTGCATTTTCATTTTTTATTCTTGAGGATATTGGCATTCTTTCCCTTGTCTTCATTTGAATCTCCCATTGCATGGTTTACTAGCAAGGTTATAGGCTAAATAGCTCTAGTTGAGAGCATTCTTAAAACCCTTGCACTCCATGCCTAAGGAGCTATGGATCAATTTTTGAGACCTCATTCTTGAGTGTTCTTGAATGTAATGATTCATAGAAGTGTGACACAATTATAGCACACACTAATTAGTCCTAATAGGTCCTATTAGGTCCTAATTAGTCCTAATATGTCCTGATTAGTCCAAATAGGTCTACAGTTAGGTCTACTTTAGTCTAATAGGTACAATGTCACATTTACATGAATATTAAGACAAGTCTTGACTATCAACTTAAAATATCTAGAGAGAAACATCTTAGACATACCTTGTTTCCGATGATGATATCTTTTTCATGATTCTTTATGTAGTCTTTGTTCAGTCTCTTCTGAATAATGTCATGTACTTTTGTTTAGCCTTCTCTTTTTATTTCCCATCATAATTTAGAAAATTATTCCGTACCAAAATGTCTTCCTTCTCCTAAATGCGAACTATTTTACAGCTTTCAGATTTATGAAATGAAAAAAATATACATTTATTTATACCTAATCCTTATTAACCAGAAATTATACCAAAAAGGCCGACATGGGTTTCTATCGAAAGTCAAAGTTGACTTTTGATTGAAACTAACTTACTTTCTATCGAAAGTAGTTTAGTAATTGTTAGAAATTTCATTTTTTGGGAAATTACTTTCGATCAAAATTCAAGAGTTTTGATCAAAAGTACTTTCTATCGAAAGTGCCTGGTTTATGCCATGGTTGCAAGTTTTGAAGAAATTCTGAGAATTTCATGGCTTCGGGCCTCAAGAACGCTGATCAAATGGAAGAATAAGAAGACATCCTTTTTCATACAACAAGTACTCAGAACTAGCTTTCTAATGATTATATATTTGACTATTTTTGAATTTATCATGTGTAAGGTTTTTGACATTAAACAAATGTAGGTTTTTTATCAAATATAAACCTCTGAGTTTGATGTTCAATGAAAAATAGTAAAAAAGGGAATTTAAAAAAAAAAAAATAATAGTACCTCCATATTCGAGTCTATTTTCTATTAAAAAAAAATTAAAATTTGATAAATACACAATAAGTTATAAGCTATGTAGTCAAGTTATGTCAAAATTATGGTTTAGTCAATTCAAATGTTAATAAAATATGCAATAATAGGGATAATGTTGTCAAACCAATTGCATTCTCTTTGTATGGATGTTACAAAACTAAATTCAAAAGAACCACGCTCATATCTATTTTACAAAAAAAGTTATGCTCTATGAAAACACTGTTACTATTTGAAAATGATGTTTTCAGCACCATACCAGCTTTCATGGGAGAAAGAAAAAAGTATTCAAATAAATTAAAAAAAAATATTAAAAAATATATTTAGAATCTAGACAGAAAATCCTAAAATTCTCTAATTTACTCCATCCTCTGATTTTGAATGTTTTAAAGACAATATGCATCTGTATCTAAAAGTTTTTCTCAAAATGTAGAGTTCAGTGTCCGTTCAGGCAAAAAAGTGTAACCCACTATTGTGGGTTCACCCCTAGGTGACTCACCTTGTTAAGGATTACCGATACCTTGTTAGAAGTATCTATATTCTAGTTATAGACTACCTTGTCAAATTATTTAATCCAACTATTACAGTGTTTACCCTGTTAATGGATTTACCATTGAGCCTTTCTAAAGACTACCCAATTAATGGATTTACAACTTTTTGACACTATTAAGAATACAAGAAGAATAAATGACATGTGATTCACACTCTACATTGTTGATCAAATCCCTTATTCTTTATTCTTTTCTTCTAACTTCAACTCTATAACACCTCTACAAATAGCTATGTGATTGCAACTTCAATTCTTCATCAACTTTTCACAACAACTTCATTAATAATGAAAAGGTTTTCCTTCTTGTAATTCTATTCTAATATAGATAACTAATGACTGATCTTCTACAGAATTTACAAGATTTGGACTTTCTAAGATAAGTCCAATTTTCTTTGACAAGGCCAACTTGAATTTTCATAGTCATGGAAATCTGCAATTTTTACCGTTGGAAGATATATGTGTCAGAGTGCCACATCTAGAACCATTCCTATTTATTTTAGCTTTGTGACATAAGATTAAGTTCTAAAATTCACTTATTCCCTCCTAATTTTAAGGTAAGTTCATTCTTCTTGTTTCATTTAGTTTTCTTACACTTATCGAATTTACATATCATTCTCTATCATAAGGAATAAAAAAAATACTACATTGTGTATATCATGAATTTTCACCCTTTCTTTCTTTGTTGTGCTAATCAAATTCACTTTGTATAGAGTTTTCTATTTCAATGTATGTTGAACTTGGTGGTCTACCCTTGATGACCATTTTCAACTTTACGAATGTGTTGATGACTATGTGAAGAGGCATGAGTGGAAACTAAAATTGAGGTAGATAATTATTGTACTTTATTAGGGATAAATAAGCATGTCAGATATCCTATCAGGTACTTCATAATTAGTAGAATTTTGTCCATAATGGGACTATTGTCCAAGTTAATCTATAAGCCAATGATCCTTCCCTTGTTGTAATTGAGTAGTGAGATCTAGGTAGTTCCCCTGAATGCATGTTCCTTCCCCTTGTATTACCTTTGACAAGGTATTATGATTCTAACATAGTACAAAATCTAATGGATTTGATCCCCATTGTAGTTTTTTCCCTAAAAGGGTTTCCATGGCAAAAATAGTGTTAATGTGTTCATGTTGTATTATAATTTTATTCTTTCATGTTTAAAATTAATATATATGGTTTAAATTTTTAATTCTACAGTAAGCTAAATATTGCATGGTTAGTATACAAGTGAGTCACCCCTCCCCACTCTTAGTTGTGTGGTGATACTATATTTCTATTAGGTTACATCATATACACTGCCTTGACCAAAACATGTGTTATCCAAAAGCCCAAATTACCAAATCTTGAGAAGAAATAATATTGTTAGCAACCATACCTTTGGACGACATCAACATGATAGGCAATAATAAAATATAAAAAATTAAATCATTGATTGATACAAAAAAAAACTACTAATGCCATATATACAACAATAAAGAGTTATATACCACTATCAAACACAAAGATAATTTAAAACCTCATTAGAACATGTTTCCTTGAGAACCAACCATCTAGAGTTCTATCCTTCAAACCAATAGATCTTCAAAATCACATCTATAACATAACATAGTTATTGATCACAAACCAACCACCAAAGAAATAATTTTCCATCAATGACAACCTTTTTGACACATGAAAAACATTAAAACAACAACAATTAACACATTGGCAATATCAACAACTTTGTATCAACAACAAAACTAAATAACATATATACAACATCAATAGAAATAACTAACATATAAAAAAAAATCTCCTCATTTCTAGTTTAAACAATCTCTCCCTTTTTCATTGATAAAAACATCCATCAATGATAAACACAATCTTATTCCATAGTAATGATACATTCATTCTCTCTCCCCCTTTGACATCAAGGGAAAAGGTGGGAAACAACACACTCAAATACCATTTAGAATAAGTCTTATAAATTATTCTAGATAAAGATTGTACAGAAAGCTTCATGGACTAATGTAGTGGTTAAGATAATCAATTTGAACTAAGACAGGGGTAATATCCCAAATCTCTCCCAAAGATACACAAAAGTATCATTGCACAAATCTTTGTAAAGACATGTAATATTTTTTTATCATGGGAACATATACAAGTTTTACTTCATTTTCTAATGTATTTTCCCACCATAAGTGATACTAGATTAGAATATGTTTTTTTGTAGAGAGTTGTACTATATTCTTAGATATATTTATTATGCAGGTGTTATCACAAATGATTGAGATCGATTCATCAAAAACTATACCAATATCCTTCAAGATTTATTTTATCCAAAGTACCTATGTACAAAATGTTGCAACTATAACATATTTAGCTTCTCCAAAAGAGAATGACATAGAACTCTACATCTTACTTAACTAAAAAACTAACCAGGAGCCAATGAAAAATTCTCCACCACTAGCACTTTTTATATTGTCAACACTTCTAGAAAAATCTAAATTAGTATATGATTTTAGAGTAAAATTTGATCTTCTAGGATAGTTCAATAAAATTTCCTCTATTCCTTTCAAATATCTAATTATCCCTTTTACTAGAATAGCCTATGATTATCTTGTTTTTTAATAAAATCTAGTTTCCAGAAAGACAACATGCATGATATCTAGTCTAGTAGGAGTTGGATATAGTTTCTCTCTAATCATAATTGAACCATATTTCCTTGCATCTACTCTAGTGTATTTACCTTTTATGGTCAACATACATCTAGTAGACATAGGAGTTCAGACCAGTTTTCAATTCTCCAATCCAAACTTTTTCATCACCTCTCTGATATACATTGACTAAGAGATAAAAATGCCTTCATTTTTCTAATTCACTTGCAATCCAATAAGGTAATTTAGATCACTAGTCATGAACATTTCATCTTCATCCTACATGTAACCAAATTTTTTTTTGCACATTTCATTATTTCCTACAAATATTAAGTCATCTACATAAACTCGAACTACTAAGAACTTTTCTTATTCAAACATGAAATGAAAATTGTTGTCACTAAACCCTTTCTAAAAGTTTTGGTTTGTTAAATACTTATGTATTTTTACATGACAAGATGGAGGCATGCTTCAATTAATACAAATCCTTCTTTATTTTTTAGATAATATCTGAATCATCTGATAACTTAAAAAAATTTCTATCTTTTCAAAGTACACTTCTTCTGTCACTATTAGTTTATGGATTTGATTGTGTGATTTTTTTTAGTATCAACATTTTGGATCACACTCTATGATCTATCATCGGGAATAGAGATTCAAATGTTTTGACTTCACATATATCTGATAAGCTTTAAAATCCTTGAATTTTGTTAACGCCAAGGATATCCTTGTCGATTCAATTCAAGTAACAATTTTTTTTTTCAAAATCAATTCCCTCAACCTAAGTATACCTTTTGTAGGTCAATCTTTCCTTTTTTCTCACAACCTATCCATCCTTATCCAATTTATCCCAGAACTCCCATTTTGTTCTAATAAAAATTTTGTCTTCCAATATGGAAACAACTTTGAAAGTCTATTTTTTTCATTTGGATCCAATTCTTCTTTCATTGCCTTCATCTAATTTTGTCACAAAAATCTTCTTAAACTATCTTTGGTTCTAGTTTACGAAGTAAACATAGTAGGACTTGATTATTAGTAGTGTTTATTCTGGTAATTAATCTTTTGTTCGTATCTACAATGATCTACATTTAAAAAGAGATTTCCCCATACATAATTTAGAGTTTTTTTGATACATACTAGAGAATCATGTGTTTCTCTCTGCTTATCTTCTTCTATGTTCTTTTCTTCCACTTCTCTTCCTTTGGACTCATCATCGAATTCATATCTTTCTTGTATACTGTGGTTCATACTATTCTATTGTGATCTCCTACAAATAGAAAGTTGTATTGTAATCCCATGAATCTCAAAAAATATGTTTAATTAATCACCCACAACATTTATTACTATATCATATCTTAAGCATGTAATACAAGTACTTTTAAAATGATCGACAATTAAGAGTATAAAAGATATTTCACTTTGTAGTCTCCTTATTTTGGTCAAACCACATTTAGTCTATGTGAACCAAGTTCAGTAGTCTAATAAAAGATTATTTTTCTCTTCAAAAGTTTCCTTTATCTATTTTTCCACTTCACATTCTTTGGAAACACTATTATCTAGTTTGGTTAATCTAGATAGATATCTCTTACTTCTCTTTCCAAATAAATCTTCACCAAATTGTCAAAGATGATGTGATGCATACTTCATTGTCATAGCTAGTTTTCATCAACATGTGATAATAGGAAATTTATCATGTGACAACATTCAAATGATACATATTTCCCATATTATTTTTTATTAAGTAAAACAGGTTTTACAGGGTTCCTGAAACCAACAACAAAATCAAAGTCTTGAGAAAGTTAGAAAAACCAACCAAAGTATAACAACCAAAAGTAGCAAGGACAAGCCACAATAGGGCCAAACATGAAAAAAATAGAGAAGTAAAGAAAAAATAGAGAAAACAGTTAAGCCAAGCTCCTAAGCATAACTGCCACGTTGTTTTCAAGGGCTTCCATCAGTTGAACTGTATCTTTAACATTTTGTACTTGGGAGCCTTGTGGATTATTTTTCTCCTTGTTCTTCCTGGTTTTTTCCCTGGACCTTCTGTCTTCTCCTTGTCTTCCTTCTTATTCCTTAGATCTATCTTGGGATTCATATTTTCTTCCATCTTTTTAATCAAAAGTTTTAGATTTTTGTTGGACATCTTAAGGATATTAAAATTTTGCTCTGCCACTCCCTTAAGGGTCTTTTCTAGACTAATCATTTTGGACTCCATGGTCTTGACCCTCGTATCCAGGCTTGGAGAGTTCTCTATTGTCTTTTCTGTATTGCACAAACCCTAAATTTTAGCCTTGATGTCCTCAATCTTGTGGTGGAGCCACTTAAAGAACCGAAACTGGTCCAACATATATTTTTTGGTATTGTTGAGAAAATCCATGTCCATCTCCCTGGCTCTGTCACTAAGAACAACCAAAGCAGGGTCAATCAATTCTTCCTTATGGATTATTCCATCTCTGTCCTCCAGAATCTATGAAAAGATGGCTTCCCTGATAATGCCCATATGCACAGTGTTAATATTAAAATTTCTCCAAACCTTTTTTCCCCTACCAGTGTCCTGACTATGATACTCCTTCCTAGTTGTTTCTTTTGTTTCATCAATCCTTATGGGTGATTGATTGGTGCCCTTATCATCTTTTTCTTTAGTCTCAGGGGCTTGAATTTTCATCTTAGTACCTGGGAAATGGGGAGGAGTGGATTTTTCCTCATTGATGGTGATGTCAACTAACAGGAGGTCAAATAGGTCCTGCAAAGGTTTGGGAGATCCCTCAATTTCCTATTCCTTCTTTTCCGCTGGGTCTGATATAGGGTTTCCCACTTCTGCTTCCAAAACCATTACTTCCTCCTTTTCATTATATTCTTCCTCTGAATTAGCTTTCTTCCCGTCCTACTTTTTGGAGGGGAATTCTCTTTTATGGCTTTCAGAGGCCATTTGCTAGCCCCAATTTCCTTGCCCATGATTTGGGTTTTAAAGAATTCATATAATAGAAGGATAAGTCCTTCATGCAAGACAGGATTTGTAATTTTCTTATCTCTAAAACTAGTAATATTCTTATTCATAGAAGAGAAGAGATAATACAGAATGGAAATTTTGACATCATTCCTAAAATGATTTAGCAAGATAAAATGATAAGTGCAGATTCTATCAAACTTGGTATCAAGGGTAATGTAGTAGCAAAGAGCCTTCATAACATACTGCCAGAGCATCTTCAGACTCTCGGGGAGGTAGTAGGTACCCTCTTTGACAATGGAATTCATCTCTATATCATCCCTTGTGAACTTTTTTATAGCAATATCAAAAAGTTTTTGGTCTCTGTAGAATTTTTTCTCAGCAGTAGGAATGTCGGTGACCATCGAAATGACTTCCTCTATAACTATGAACATCTTGCCATCAATCTCCACTGACCCATCTTGCCAAGTTTTGATGAATATATTGGTGATGTCCTTCCTATGTCCATGGATGCATTCAATAAATGAGGTTACCTCCCCTTTCTATAATACATTCTAGATTTTAGTTCTCTTCTTCCATTTTTCACTATCACCTTTCAACTCCCTTCTTAACCTTTCCCCCACCATGACTATTGGGATGGCTCTGGTAAACCATTGGTTTTGCCAATAATTTCTGCTTGCCTCTTTCTAACTTCATTGGCTTTCTTACTAAAGGTAGCTTTTTTGAAATGATTGCAAGATATGGGGAAGGGTGCCCTTACTACATGTGGAGGTGACATATAATTAAAAGTCATACTAATCCACCACAGCTTGCCATGAGTGAAATAACTTCTACTAGCTAGCTTGGAACAAAAATAATTACTATTGGTTAAAGCCGTGGTACTTTGAAGATCGTCACCATTTAGGGAATCCATCTCACCCTTATGGAAAGTTTTATAATTATGCCTTAAGTGATACATCCCATTGCTAGCATCCTAGAGGATGGTACAATCAACATCCCAAGTGGTGAAATAGATAAGCTTGAGGATAGGCAGGTCATCCTTCAAGAAATAGGTCCAGGTGGCACAAAAGTTTATGACGTGTCCAAGACCAAAGCCACGTTTGAGAAATTGGCCATGGGAGAACTAGTGGATATTGCACTATTGAAAAAAATACTTAGCTATCTCCATCTGATCTATAGCACCAGAAAATAAGTTTTTGCTTCTGACTATCAACTTGATTGAGCTAAAGAGCTCACTAGTGACCTTTGAGGTGTCTAGCATCTTTTGCTAGGAGTGTAGACCGTTTGGATGGTTCTCTGGGTACCATCTGTAATGTTTTTGCAAGCTTCCTCTAGCATGATTTGGCTTGCCCTTTTTTTTCCTGGGGATTTGATTTTTGCTCCAACATTAGCTCTATTTTTGCTCCTTGTGGCTTCCAGAGAAATCAGGGATGGATCTTTTCTTTTTGTTCTCTTTTTTCTTTGAAGCTTTATGCAGCCCTATTTTTCCTCTTTTTATTTGGCAAAGAGTTCCTCCAACTTTGTGAGTTGTTTCGGAGAGATGGGGCCTAGATGAAGATCCATTTATTGGACTTTGTTAGAGTCCTTTATCTCTAGACAGTTGCTAAAGATCGGTTGACCTTCTGGTATACTTCTAGATAGACTAGAATAACAATCATCCAGGGGGGATTTGAAGGAATCTGGGATGACAAAAGCAAAAATGGAGCCAGGGCATGAGTCACCCCCTTCCCCCTGGCCTTTTTCATCAATGTGGTCAATGGAGATATGAGGAATGTTTACTTCCAAGTTGATGCCTTTGGACTGGGGAGACCCCATTCGAGGAGCTAAACATTCTTGACCAGGATTGGATTTCTCCATTTGTTCCCTAGTTTGAGGAATATCCTTGTCTACTTGTGAGTCTAAAAACCCTAGCTTTTCCACTAGATTGTCCTTATTTTTCCCGATGCTGCTATTTTTTGGGGTCAGGTGAGGATTGACTAGCTTCCTTTGGGGTTGTTCCTAAACATTTTTGGGCTTGCTCTTTTTTACAACAAAAGCTTTCCTCTCCTTTTCCAAGTTCATGCGCACTGGACACATTCTGGATTGATGTCTTTCTTTCTTACAGTGGAGGCATGCAAAAGGAATGCTTTCATAATCTATCTTTTGCAAGTGTTTTCCTAGCTTTGATTGGAGAACAATGATTTCAGGCATATCTTGGCCCTCTTCCACCCCAATATAGATTCTTGCATAGCTGAGGTGACTTTTAGCCATAGTCACAGGGTCTATTGAGAGCAAAGATCCAAAGGATCTAGCAATACCATCAAAGACATCTTCAACCCAAAATTCAAGAGGGAGTTCTAGGAATTGAACCCACACAGGGTCCTGGATTAAGAAATAACCATTGAGGTTTAGCTTTGGGGTCCATTTCTTCACAACAAGGGTAGCCTTGCCTATCGACTAGGTTCCCTCACAAAGGATTCTATCAAGGTCTTATTTGCAAGAAAAATCAAAAGAGAGAAAGCCTTTCACCATGGCCGTGACAAGGACTTTCCCTTTAAGCCCCCATTTCTTTTTTGCAAAGATTCTAACTATGTCTATGTTGGGTCTAGATCCCACAAATTTTCCCACAAGAGTGTGATCCATTGAGGCAATGTTGTGATCCACCAACTCATCAAGAATTTCTATGATAAAGTTACCTTTCTCTTTATCAGAAAGATCCTTGGTAGAAGGGAAGGAAGACTTGCCTAACGGTTGGATGCCAAAAAGTGTAGACCATCACCATTGAGGAGCTTTACCGCTCTGGTCCTTTGCTTGACTCTTTGGGGCCAAGGGGGAAGATGAACCTTCACCCACTCTGACCCCCTTTCCAAGGTCAATTTGTTTGACCCTAGGGTCCCCATTCAAATTCTCTTCTTTTCCTGCTCCCTGATTTGTAGAGATGCCATGGAAAGAAGCAATCTGAACCTGCTACCCAGGAATCATGCCCATGTTCAAGTTCAAATTCAAACTTCCTCCCGCTCACCCACTATTGCCCATTGTCACCATATATTTCCCATATTATTGTTTCTTATAAAAATAATGGTTCCACATCCCTTTTTATTACACAACTAGCATCCGCAAAGATAACATTGTAACCAATTACACATAATTGTACAACATTTAAAAGATTATGATGAAATCCTTTCACATAGTACACAATTTTAATATTATATTTTAATCAAAATTAATAGAACCTATTCCAACAATATGTGAAGTATAATCATCTCCAAATCTAACATAATCACCATCATATTTTTCAAGTTTCACAAACTCACTTTTTTCACTAGCCATATGATTTGAGAAACCACTATCAATCAACCATTCATTCCTATCTCTTCTAACATGCAATGAAGTTGCAACAATTTTAGTATTAATTTTTAGAGACATCACATTACTAACTTTAGGTTCACATTCAACTTCGTCAACATATAATAAATAGTTACCATCTTCTAATTCATCACCTAAGATAATAGCATCTTCATTAACACAATAGGCCTTCTTATTGAATTTTAATTTTTGTCTTGTTCCTATTTCCAAACATCTAGTAACTATATGGCCAAAATTTTCATATATAAAAAATTTGAGAAGTAAGATACCTTTCCACCTACTAGATCCTTTCCTCAACCTACTTACAAAGTTTTCTTACACTCTATCTATGCTTTCATCATCTGGATCTTTATAAGTCTTCATTTCTTTCAAGGTAGTCTCAAATTTGGATTTGTCTATTCCAAACTTTCTCATCTTGAATGCACTTGGAGTGCCAAATAATTGTTCTAGTGTGAATTTGTTTTTATCATAACTTTTTCAATTGTCAAGACCTTTTCATTGAATCTTTCCAATAGAGTCCTTAAAAAAAAAATTTCCACATCATTATCCTCTAGAGTATTGTCAAGATTCTTTATCTCATTTATAGTATCATCATTTTTTCTAAAGTATCTTGCTATATCTTCTCCTTATTCAATCATTACCTTCTCATATCTTCCTTTAAAAATATGCATCTTATTTATTTTAAACCTATCATTTCCTTCATAGATTTGTTTTGGATTTTCTCATACTTCATAAGTAGTTTCTAATGAAACAACCTTCACCAACTTAGGTTTTGATTATGCATTAAAAAAATCATATTGTGCTCTTTTATTTTTGTCACGGGCTTCTATCTAACCTTTCATAGTAGGTCCATTTTCCAGCACTATATTTTTTTTTCCAAATATTTAAAAGTCGTGTAGCTCAAAAAAAGTAGATATCATGTCATCTTCACTTTCTAGAAACTATAGTTAAATCTATCAAAGGTGGGAATAGTAAATTTATGTGACATTAGATCTCCCCAAGAGGGTAGGCTCACTATCTGGGTACAAAATCTCTAATACAAATTCTTGAATGTCTTGGACAAATAAGAGGGGGCTAGATCAATTTAAATTTAAATTTTTTTAACAATTTCATAAATCTAGATTCAACTAATTAATTCCTAATTCACTTAAGTGATTTAGATGTAAACATGAATATGCACACAAATGAACCATAAACAATGAACACTATATTTTTACATGGAAAATCCAATATGGAGAAAAACAAAAGAAACTAATTCTCACGAATTAAAAAACTAGTTAAAGCGATATGAGTTAAGGTGATTTTTTAAAAATGATTCTCACTATTATAATTATCATTATAGGTGGGCTCACTGCCTTGAGAAATAAAAATGAAAAGGAAATCCATGACTGTAATATGTAACTATCAAAAGAAATCCTTGGCTCTCTACCTTCGGTATCTAACAACACATACACACATATTTTTCTCACAACCTAAATTCACACATTCACATAACCACAGACAATATCTCAAAGATATTATTTTCAAACAAATTCCATACCATTCCATCACAAGCATCCTCTTATTTATATTGATCTTTACAATATGAATCTATCAAGTCAATGATCAAAATATGATTTAAAATAGGTCAAGAAGTTAAACATTCACATAGTGAGGAGGGAAAAGTGGACCACATTACACACACATACACACACACTTCCTTGACCTAAAAATACATTATGTAAATACCATAATTACTAAATCCCAAGAATAAATAATACCATTAGCAACCATGCCTTTGGACTGCATCAACATCACCCAAAAATTGAATATAAAAAATTATTTAGCATTGAGGATACAAAACCAAACTATTAATACCAAATCCATAATAACATATAATTTTGGACCATAGTCAAACACAAAAATCACTAAAAAACTTACTAAAACATATGTTTTGGAGCACCAAACATCTAGAGTACCTTCCTTCAAACAAATAGATCCCCAAAATTTTAATTATGACATAATAGAGATACTGATAAAAAACCAACTACAAAAGCAGTATGTTTCCATAAATGGTTATGTGTAGGATCATGGTATACCAAACTATGGCCTTAAGTGGCAATGAAAAATCAGAAAATTAGGGTTAGTCAACTTGACGTAAAAGGTTGAACATCTTATGACCCTTATGTGAAAAAGTTGTAAAAATAGAATCTATAGGAAATTGAATGTAGTTTCTAAACTACTAGCCCTTGTTTGAAATTTTTTTTGTCTAATTGTTCAAAATTTTAGATTTCAATGCAGTACTACAAAAATTTTAGGGAAAAGATAAAAATTATGTGTATGTCTGACCACCTTAATCACAATCAAATGTTGATATATTTTCCCAAGATTCTAGATGTAAGTAGTAGACTCATGCTCGGATGTGACACATATTTTTTTTTAATTTTTGGTCGAATCAATAATTAATTATGAATTTTTTGCTACAACTTTTTCAGAATAAAAAAACTCTCATGTTTGACCACCTTAACTAATTCAAAATTTTACCAAATTCAAAAACTTTTCTTTTCTTATAGTAGTCGAACCATAGAACGTGATGCATGTTTCAGATTTCAAAAAGGTTAAACGGTTTGAAAGTTATAGTTTTTTTTCAATTAGTATGTCAATTACGACTTTAAAGATAACTCGATTGAAAAATAAGTAATAATTACTTACAGAACTCAAAATTTGATAGCAATTATATTGATGGAAAGTTGATAATGTCTTTAAGAAACCCTTTTTGTTTCATGAATTTCGGGTGAAAAATAGTCGTCAGCTACATGGTCAAAGTCTCTGTATCAAGAACTATCTCCTAAAACATACCTAAAGGGTTGACCACCCACGTTGGGTAATGCTGAAGCAAATACCAAGCCAAATCGGATATCCGATAAAGCCCGCCTATTTTGAAATTTCAAGTACCCACTTTTCCCAAATTCAAGTTTCATAATAAATGTTATTTTTTAATAGTAATATTAATTATGTTATAAATTAAGCTGCATTATTTTTATATTAATATTAATTCAAGTTTCATATTAAATTATATTTTTGTTATGTTAATATTAATTTCATTTTAAATATTAATATTAAATAATAATAACATAGCATAAATATTATAATATAAATATTTATATTAGTATGTATTATATTATTTGATATACAAAATGATTTTGAAAAAATACCTTTACAGTTGATTTGAGGACAGATAGTTTCAGCCCAAATCCTATTGAAAATATCCAACACAGGATTTTTCTACAGACTCCTTGTAATTTCGGTGGTCAGACTATACTGTATAAGTAGATGTCAATGGACTTCCCCTCGATTGAATACAAAGAATTAATTTTTTAACTCTCACATAGTTGAAGAACCACCGTATGCTCATCATCTGTTCTAGAAACTAACAGTGGCATAAAAATTGATGTAAGAACATTTAAGGTACATTGTCCAAAAAAAGGTATATGAAACCTTTAAATATACATTAAAAAGTGGACCTGAAGGCTCTAGATATGCGTCTGTGTGTGTGTGTGAGAAAAAGAGAGAGACACAAAGAGAGAGAGAGAGAGAGAGAGAGAGAGAGAGAGAGAGAGAGAGGTCATGAGGACTTCCTATGGGTCCTAACAGGTAATAAGGGGTACTGAGACACCTAGGAAGTCCCCATGACACCTTTCGACATATTTGAATGCACAAGTGTGTCATAAGGGGTCCTACAACTCTTTAAGACACACTTGAGCATTCCAATGTGTCAAAAGGGTTCATGAGGACTTCCTAGGGGTCCTAGTACACCTTATCACATGTTAGGGCCCCTAGGAAGTCCTCATGACCCCTTTTGACACATTAGAACTCTCAAGTGTGTCCTAAGGGCTCATACAACCCCTTAGGACACACTTCAACATTCAAATCTATCAAAAGGGGTCATCAGGACTTCCTAGGGGTCCTAGTATGCCTTATCACACATTAGGACCCCTAGGAAGTCCCCATGACCCCTTTCGACGCATTAGAATGCTTAAGTGTGTCCTAAGGGGTCAACCTCTTAGGACACACTTGAGCATTCAAATGTGTCAAAAGGGGTCATGAGGACTTCCTAGGGGTGCTAGTAGGCCTTATCATGTGTTACAACCCCTATGAAGTCCCCATGACCCCTTTCGACACATTTGAAATCTCAAGTGTGTCATAAGGGGTCCTACATCAGCTTAAAATACACTTGATCATTCCAATGTGTCGAAAGGGGTCATGAGGACTTTCTAGGGGTCCTAGTACGACTTATCAAATTTTAGGACCCCTATGAAGTCCCCATGACCCCTTTTGATACATTAGAAGGCTCAAGTGTGTCTTAAAGGGTCCTATGACCCTTTAGGACACACTTGAGCATTCCAATGTGTCAAAAGACATCATGAGGACTTCCTAGGGGTCCTAGTGTGCTTTGCCATGTGTTAGGACCCCTAGGAAGTCCCCATGAACCCTTTCGATACATTAAAATTATCAAGTGTTTCCTAAGGCATCCTACAACCCCTTAGGAAACACTTTAGCATCCAAATGTGTCAAAAAGGGTCATGAGGACTTTCTAGGGGCCCTAATATGCCTTATAAAACATTAGGACCCCTCAAAAGCCCCGATGACCCCTATCAACACATTCAAAAGCTCTAGTGTGTCCTAAGGGGTCCTACAACCCCTTATAACACACTTGAGCATTCTAATGCATCGAAAGGTGTCATGACAACTTCCTAGGGGTCCTAGTACACCTTATCACGTGTTAGGACCCCTAGGAAATCCCCATGACCCCTTTTGACACATTAGAATGCTCAAGTGTGTCCCAAGGGGTCCTACAACTCTTTAGGCCACACTTGATCATTCCAATGTGTTGAAATGGATCATGAGGACTTCTTAAGGATCCTACTATGCCTTATCACACATTAGGACCCCTATGAAGTCCATGTGACCCCTTTCGATAGGTTAGAACCCTCAAGTGTGTCGTAAAGGGTCCTAGGACCCCTTAGCACACTCTTGAGCATTCAAAAATGTTCAAAGGGGTCATGAGGACTTCCTAGGGGTCCTAGTATGCCTTAGCACACATTAGGACCTCTAGGAAGTCCCCATAACCCCTTTCAACTCATTAGAATGCTCAAGTGTGTCATAAGGGATCTTATGACCCCTTAGAACACACTTGAGCATTCTAATGTGTCAAAAGGGGTCATGAGGACTTTTTTAGGGGTCTTAGTATGCCTTATCATGCATTAGGACCCCTAGGAAGTCCCCATGACCCCTTTTGGCATATTAGAACACTAAAGTGTGTCCTAAGGGGTCCTATGACCCCTTAGGACACACTTGAGCATTCAAATGTGTCGAAAGGGGTCATGAGGACTTCATAGGGGTCCTAGTACACCTTATCACTCGTTAGGACCCCTAGGAAGTCCCATGACCACTTTTTATGGATTTGAACACTCAAGTGTCTCCTAATGGGTCCTAAGACTCTTTAGGACACACTTGAGAATTCCATTGTGTCGAAAGGGGTCATGAGGACTTCTTAAGGGTCCTAGTATGCCTTATCATGCATTAGGACCCCTAGGAAGTCATCATGACCCCTTTTGACACATTTGATATGCTCAAGTGTGTCCTAATGGGTCATAGGATCCCATAGGACACACTTGAGCATTCAAATGTGTCGAAAGGGGTCATGAGGACTTCCTAGGGGCCTAGTCCACCTTATCATGTGTTAGGAACCATAGGAAGTCCCCATGACCCCTTTTGAGACATTTGAATGATCGAGTGTGTCCTAAGAGGTCCTATGACCACTTAGGACACACTTGAGCATTCAAATGTATCCAAAGGGGTCATGAGAACTTCCTAGGGGTCCTTGTAACCCTTATCAAGTGTTAGGACCCCTAGAAAGTTGCCATGACCCTTATCGACACATAAGAATGCTCAAGTGTGTCCTAAGGGATCCTACAAACCCTTAGGACATTTGAGAATTCAAATGTGTCAAAAGGGGTCATGGGGACTTCCTACGGGTCCTAGTATGTCTTATCATGTGTTAGGACCCCTAGGCAATCCCCATGACCCCTTTCAACTCATTTGAATGCTCAAGTGTTTCCTAAGGGGTCCTACAACTCTTTAGGACACACTTGAGCATTCCAATGTGTTGAAATGGGTCATCAAGACTTCCTAGGGGTCCTAGTATGCCTTATCACATGTTAGGACTCCTATGAAGACCCGATGACCACTTTCAAGACATTAGAATGCTTAAGTGTGTCCTAAAAGATCCTACAACCCCTTAGGACACACTTGAGCATTCATATGTGTTGAAAGGGTTCATGAGGACTTCCAACAGTTTTATTTGTTACTTTAGTACCCCTAGGAAGTCCTCATGACCCCTTTTGACACATTTGAATGCTCAAGTGTGTCCTAAGGGGTTGCAGGACCCCTTAGGACACACTTGAGTATTCTAATGTGTTAAAAGAGATAATTGGGACTTCATAGGGGTCCTAACTCATGATAAGGTGTACTAGGACACCTAGGAAGTCCTCATGACCCTTTTCGACACATTGGAGTGCTCAAGTGTGTTCTAAGGGGTCGTAGGACCCTTTATGACACACTTGAGCTTTCAAATGTGTCGAAAGGGGTCATGGGACTTCATAGGGGTCCTAACACATGGTAAGGTGTACTAGGACCCCTAGGACATCATCATGACCCCTTTCAACATATTTGAATGCTCAAGTGTTTCCTAAGGGGCCATAGGACCCCTTAGGAAAGACTTGAGCATTCTAATGTGTTGAAAGGGGTCATGAGGACTTCCTAAGGGTCCTAACGTGTGATAAGGAGTACTAGGACCCCTAGGAAGTCCTCATGACCCTTTTCAACACAATTGAATGTTGAAGCATGAGCTAAGGGGTCCTAAGACTCCTTAGGACACACATGAGCATTCAAATGTGTTGAAAGGTGTCATGAGGACTTCTTAGGTGTCCTAGTACAACTTACCATTAGTTAGGACCCCTACGAAGTCCCCATTACCCCTTTTGACACATTTGAATGCTCAAGTGTGTCCTAAGGGCTCCTATGAATCTTTAGGACACACTTGAGCATTCCACTATGTCAAAAGGGGTCATGAGGACTTCCTAGGGGTCCCTGTACACCTTATCATGCGTTAGGACCCGTAAGAAGTCCTCATGACCCCATTCCACACATTAGAATGCTCAAGTGTGTCCTAAGGAGTCCTAAAACTCCTTAGGAAACACTTGAGTATTCAAATGTGTCCAAATGGTTCATGAAGACTTCCTAGGGGTCCTAGTATGCCTTATCATGCATTAGGACCCCTTCGAAGTCCCCATGACCCCTTTCGACACAATTGAATACTAAACTATATCCTAAGGGATTCTATGACCCCTTAGGATACACTTGAGCATTTAAATATGTCAAAAGGGGTCATGAGGACTTCCTAGGGGTCCTAGTTTTCCTTATCTCATGTTAGGACCCCTAGGATGTCCCCATGACCCATTTTGACACATTAGAAAGCTTAAGTGTATTCTAAGGGATCATACGACCCCTTAGGACACACTTGAGCATTCAAATGTGTCTAAAGGGATAATGAGGACTTCATAGGGGTCTTAGTACACCTTATCCCATGATAAGACCCCTTGGAAGTTTTCATATCACCTTTCAACACATTTGAACCCCCAAGTGTATCCTAAGGGGTCCTACGACTCTTTAGGACACACTTGAGCATTCCAATGTGTCGAAAGGGGTCATGAGGACTTCCTAGGGGTCCTAGTATGCCTTATAACATGTTAAGACACCTAGGAAGGTTTCATGACATAATTCAACACATTTGAACACTCAAATGTTTCCTAAGGGGTCCTACACACCCTTAGGACATACTTGAGAATTAAAATGTATCAAAAGAGGTCATGAAGAATTCTTAGGGGTTGTAGTGAGCCTTATAACATGTTAGGACCACTAGAAAGTCCCCAAGACCCCTTTCGACACATTTAACTACTCAAGTGTGTCCTAAGAGGTCCTTCGACCACTTAGGACATACTTGAGCATTCAAATGTGTTGAAAGGGGTCATGAGGACTTCCTAGGGCTCCTAGTATGCCTTATCACGTGTTAGGACCCCTAGGAAGTCCCCATGACCCCTATTAACACATTAGAATGCTCAAGTGTATCCTAAGGGGTCCTACGACTCTGTAGGACACACTAGCACATTCAAATGTGTTAAAAAGGATCATGAAGACTTCCTAGCAGTCCTAGTATGCCTTATCATGTGTTAGGACCCCTAAGAAGTCCCCATGACCCCTTTAGACACATATGAATGCTCAAGTCTGTCCTAAGGGTTCCTAGGACTCTTTAGGACCCACTTGAGCATTCTAATGCATTTAAAGGGGTGATGAAAACTTCCTAGGGGTCCTAGTATGGCTTATCACATGTTATGACCCCTATGAAGTCCCCATGACCCCTTTCAACACATTAGAATGCTCAAGTGTGTCCTAAGAAGTCCTACGACCTCTTCCAACACACTTGAGAATTCAAATGTGTTGAAGGGGGTCATGAGGACTCCCTAGGGGTCCTAGTACACCTTATCATGCATTAGGATCCCTAAGAGGTCCCCATGACCCCTTTCGATACATTAGAATACTCAAGTGTGTCTTCATGGGTTATACGACCCCTTAAAACACACTTGAGCATTCCAATGTGTCAAAATGGTTCATTATGACTTCATAGGGGTCCTAGTAGGTATTATCACACATTAGGACCCCTAGGAAGTCCCCATGACCCCTTTCAACACATTAGAATACTCAAGTGTCTCCTAAGGGTTCCTACAACCCCTTAGGAAACACTTGAGCATTCAAATGTCTCCTGAAAAGTCCTACAAACCCTTAGGACACACTTGAGCATTCAAATGTGTCAAAAGGGGTCATGAGGACCTCTTAAGGATCCTAGTATGCCTTATCATGCACTAGGACCCATACAAAGTCCCCATGACCCCTTTTGAGATATTTGAAGGCTCACATGTATCCTAATGGGTCCAATGACCAATTAGGACAAAATTGAGCATTGAAATGTTTTGAAAGGGGTCATGAGGAATTCTTAGGGGTCCTAGTATGTCTTATCATGTGTTAGGACCCCTAGGAAGTCCCCAAGACCCCTTTCGACAGATTAGAAAGCTCAACTATGTACTAAGGCATCTTATGACCCCTTAGGACACACTTGAGCATTCAAATGTTTTGAAATGGATCACGAGGACTTCCTAGGGGTTCTAGTATGCCTTATCACATGTTAGGACCCCTATGAAGTCCCCATGACCCCTTTCGATACATTTGAATGCTCAAGTGTGTCCTAAGGGGTCCTACAGCTCTTTACGACACACTTGAGAATTCCAATGTGTTGAAAGGGTTCATGAGGACTTCATAGGAGTCCTAGTATACATTATCATGTGTTAGGACCCCTATGAAGTTCCCATGATCCCTTTCAACACATTAGAATGCTCAAGTGTGACCTAATGGGTCCTATGACCCCTTAGGACACACTTGAGCATTCAAATGTGTTGAAAGGGATCATGAGGACTTCTTAGGGGTCCTAGTACACCTTATTATGTGTTAGGACCCCTAGGAAGTCCCCATGACCCCTTTCATCACATTAGAATGCTCAAGTGTGTCCTAAGGGGTCCTACAAGCCCTTATAACACATGTGAGCATTCCAATGTTTTGAAATGGGTCATGATGACTTCCTAGGTGTCCTAGTATGCCTTATCATGTTAAGACCCCTATGAAGTCCCCATGACCCCTTTCGACACACTAGAATGCTCAAGTGTGTCCTAAGGGGCCCTACGACCCCTTAGGACACACTTGAGCATTCAAATGTGTCAAAAGGGGTCATGAGGACTTCCTAGGGGTCCTAATATGCCTTATCATACATTAGGACCCCTATGAAGTCCCCATGACCACTTTCGACACATTAGAATGCTCAAGTATGTTCTAAGGGGTCTTACAACCCCTTAGAACACACTTGAGCATTCCTATGTCTCGAAAGGGGTTATGAGGATTTCCTAGGGGTCCTAGTATGCATTATCACATGTTAGGACCCCTATGATGTTGACATGACCCCTTTCAACACATTAGAACCCTCAAGTGTGTCCTAGGGGGTCCTACGATCCCTTAGGATACACTTGAGCATTCAAATGTGTTGAGAGAGATCATGAGGACTTCCTAGGGGTCTTAGTACAACTTATAACTCGTTAGGACCCTTAGGAAGTCCCCATGACCCTTTTTGATACATTGGAATGCTTATGTGTGTCCTAAGGGGTCCTACGATCCATTATAACACACTCTAGCTTTCCAATGTGTCAAAAGGGATTATGAGGACTTCTTAGGCATCCTAGTACACTTGATCACACGTTAGGACTGCTAGGAAATCCCCATGACCCCTTTCAACACATTAGAATGCTCAAGTGTGTCCTAAGGTGTCCTATGAGCCCTTAGGACACACTTGAGTATCCAACTATCTTGAAAGGGGTCATGAGCACTTCTTAGGGGTCCTAATATGCCTTATCATGTGTTAGGACCCCTATTAAGTTCCCATGACTACTTTCAACACATTAGAATGCAAAAGTTTGTCCTAAGGGGTCCTACGACCCCTTAGAACACCCTTGAGCATTCCAATGTGTTGAAACTGGTTATGAGGACTTCATAGGGGTCCTTGTATGCATTATCACATTTTAGGACCCCTATGAAGTCGAAATGACCCCTTTTGACACATTAGAACTCTCAAGTATGTCCTAAGGGGTCCTATAATCCCTTAGGACATACTTGAGCATTCAATTGTGTTAAAATGGGTTATGAGGACTTTCTAGGGGTCCTAGTATACCTGATCACATGTTAGAGTCCCCATGACACCTTTTGACACATTAGAACACTCAAGTGTGTTCTAAGGGGTCCTACAACCCCTTAGAATACACTCTATCATTCCAATGTGTCGAGAGGGCTCATGAGGACTTCGTAGGCATCCTAGTAAGCTTGATCATGCATTAGGACCCCTAGGAAGTCCCGATGACCTCTTTTGACACATTACAATGCTCAAGTGTGTCGTAAGCGGTCCTACGACACCTTAGGACATACTTGAGCATTCAAATGTGTCAAAAGGGGTCATGACGACTTCCTAGGGGTCCTAGTATGTCTTATCATGTGTTAGGACCCCTTGGAAGTCTCCATGACCCCTTTCAACACATTTGAACATTCAAGTGTGTCCTAAGGGGTCCTATGACTCTTTAGGACCCCTAGAAAATCCTACTGATCATGCGTTAGGAGCCGTAGGAAGTCCTACTGACCCCATTTGACACATTATAATGCTCAAGCATGTGCTAAGGGGTCCTACAACCCCTTAGGACATGCTTGAGCATTGAAATGTGTTGAAGGGGGCCATGAGGACTTCCTAGGGGTCCTAGTACATCTTATCACATGTTAGGACCCCAAAGAAGTTCCCATGACCGCTTTCAACACATTTGAATGCTCAAGTGTGTCCTAAGGGGTCCTACAACCCTTTAGGACACACTTGGGAATTCAAATGTGTCAAAAGGGGTCATGAGGACTTCCTAGGAGTCCTAGTATGCCTTATCACATGTTAGGACACCTAGGAAGTCCCCATGACCCCTTTCGACACATTAGAATGCTCAAGTGTGTCCTAAGGGGTCCTATGACACCTTAGGACATAGTTGAGCATTCACATGTGTTGAAAGAAGTCATGATGACTTCCTAGGGGTCTTAATATGCCTTATAACATGTTACGACCCCTAGGAAGTCCCCATGACCCCTTTCGACACATTTGAACACTCAAGTGTGTCCTAAAGGGTCCTATGACTCTTTAGGACACACTTGAGCATTGCAATGTGTAAAAAGGGGTCATGAGGACTTCCTAGGGGTTCTAATATGCCTTATCACATGTTAGGAGCCCTATGAAGTCCCCATGACCCCTTTCAACACATTAGAACACTCAAGTGTGTCCTAAGGGGTCCTATGACCCCTAATGACACTTTTGATCATTTGAATGCGTGAAAATGGATCATGATGACTTCTTGGGGGTCCTAATACACGTTATCATACTTAAGAATCTATAGGAAGGCCCCATGACCCCTTTCGACACATTAGAATGCTCAAGTGTGTCCTAAGGTGTTGTACGACCTTGTAGAACACACTTGAGCATTCTAATGTGCTCAAAGGGGTCATGATAACCACGTAGGGGTCCTAGTATGCCTGATCATGCACTAGGACACCTAGGAAGTTTCCATGACCCATTCGGATACATTAGAATGCTCAACTATGTCCTAAGAGGTCCTACAACCCCTAAGGACACATTTAAGCATTCAAATGTGTCAAAATGGATCATGAGGGCTTCGTAGTAGTCCTAGTATGCCTTATCATAGGTTACAAACACTAGGAAGTCCCCATGAGCCATTTAGACATATTTCAATGCTCAAGTGTTTCCTAAGGGGTCCTATGACTCTTTCGGACACACTTGAGCATTCCAATGTTTTGAAAGGGGTCATGAAGACTTCCTAGAGGTCCTATTTCACCTTATCACACATTAGGACACCTAGGAAATCCTCACGACATGATTTAATACATTTGAACACTCAAGTGTGTCCTAAGGGGTCCTACGACCCCTTAGGACACACTTGAGCATTCAGATATGTCGAAAGTTGTCATTAGGACTTCTTAGTAGTCCTAGTACACCTTATCACATGTTAGGACCCCTAGGAAGTCCCCACGACCCCTTTCGACACATTTGAATGCTCAAGTGTGTCCTAAGGGGTCTTACAACCCCTTAGGACACATTTGAATGCTCAAGTGTGTCCTAAGGGGTCTTACGACCCCTTAGGACACATTTGAGCATTCAAATGTGTCAAAAGGGGTCATGAGGACTTCTTAGGGGATCTAGTATTCCTTATCATGCGTTAGGACCCCTATGAAGTCCCCATGACCCATTTTGAAACATTAGAATACTCAAGTGTGTCCTAAGGGGTCCTACAACCCCTTAGGACACCTTTGAGGATTCAAATGTGTCAAAAAGGTTCATGAGGACTTCTCAACTATCCTAGTATGCCTTATCATGTGTTAGGGCCCCTAGGAAGTCCACATGACCCCTTTTGACACATTATAATTCTCAAGTGTGTCCTAAGGGGTCCTAGGACTCTTTAGGACACACTTGAGCATTCCACTATGTTGCAAGGGGTCATGAGGATTTTCTAGGGGTCCTAGTATGTATTATCATGCGTTAGGACCCCTACGAAGTCCCCATGACCCCTTTCAACACATTAGAATGGTCAAGTGTGTCCTAAGGGATCCTATGACCCCTTTGGAGACACTTGACCATTCAAATGTGTCAAAAGGGGTCATGAGAACTTCTTAGGGTTCCTAGTATGCCTTGTCATGCGTTAGGACCCCTAGGAGGTCCCCATAACCCCTTTCAAGACATTAGAATGCTCAAGTGTGTCCTCAATAGTCCTACGAGCCCTAAGAACACACTTGATCATTCTAATGTGTTGAAAGGGGTCATGAGGACTTCATAGGGGTCCTAGTATGCATCATCACATGTTCGGACCCCTAGGAAGTCCCTGTGACCCCTTTCAAAACATTAGAATGCTCAAGGGTGTCCTAAGGGGTCCTACAATCCCTTAGAACACACTTGAGAATTCTAATGTGTTGAAAGGGGTCACGAGGACTACGTACGGGTCCTAGTATGCCTGATCACATGTTAGGAACCATAGGAAGTCCCCATGACCCCTTTCAACACATTAGAAGGCTCAAGTGTGTCCTAAGGGGTCCTACGACCCCTTAGGACACACTTGATCATTCAAATGTGTCAAAATTGATCATGAGGACTTCCTAGGGGTCCTAGTATGCCTTATCATAGGTTAGGACCACTAGGAGGTCCCCATGACACCTTTCGACACATTTGAATGCTCAAGTGTGTCCTAAGGGGTTCTATGACCCTTTAGAACACACTTGAGAATTCCAATGTGTTGAAAGGGGTCATGAGGACTTCCTAGGGGTCCTATTATGCTTTATTATGTGTTACAACACCTAGGAAGTCCTCATGACCCCTTTGGACACATTTGAATGCTCCACTATGTCCTAAGGGATCCTACGACACCTTAGAACATATTTGAGCATTCAAATGTGTAAAAAGGGGTCACGAGGACTTCCTAGAGGTCCTAATATGTCTTATCACATGTTAGGACCCCTAGGAAGTCCCCATAACCCCTTTCAACACATTTGAATCCTCAAGTGTGTCCTTAGGGGTCCTATGGCTACTTAGGACATATTTGAGCATTCAAATGTGTCGAAAGGGGTGATAAGGACTTCTTAGGGGAGCTAGTATGCTTTATCATGTGTTAGGACCCCTAGGAAGTCCCCATGAGCCCTTTTGAAACATTAGAGTGCTCAAGTGTGTCCTAAGGGGTCCTAAAACCCCTTCGGACACACTTGAGCATTCAAATGTGTCAAAAGGGGTCATGAGGACTTCCTAGCTATCCTAGTATTCCTTATCATGCATTATGACCCCTAGGAAGTCCCCCTGACCCCTTTCAACATATTTGAATGCTCAGGTGTGTCCTAGGGGGTCCTAGGACTCTTTAGGACACACTTAAGCATTCCAATCTGTCGAAAGGGGTCATGAGGACTTCCTAGGGGTCCTAGTATTTCTGATCACATGTTAGGACCCCTATGAATTCCCCATGATCCCTTTCAACACATTAGAATGCTCAAGTGTTTCATAAGGGGTCCTATGACCCCTTTAGATACACTTGGGCATTCAAATGTGTCCAAAAGGGGTCATGAGGACTTCCTAGGGGTCCTCGTACACTTTGTCATGCATTAGGACCTCTAGGAGGTCCCCATGACCCCTTTTGAGACATTAGACTGCTGAAGTGTGTCCTCAGGGGTCCTACGACCCCTTAGAACACAATTGAGCATTCCAATGTGTTGAAAGGGGTCATGAGGACTTCGTATGGGTCCTAGTATGCATTATCATGCATTAGGATTCCTAGGAACCATGACCCCTTTCAACACAATAGAATGGTCAAGTGTGTCCTAAGGGGTCCTTCAACCCCTTAGACACACTTGAGCATTAAAATGTGTTGAAAGGGGTCATGAGGACTTCCTAGGGGTCCTAGTACACCTTATCATGTGTTAGGACCCCTTGGAAGTCCCCATGACCCCTTTCAACATATTTGAATTTTCAAGTGTGTCCTAAGGGGTCCTACGACCCCTTAGGACACACTTGAGCATTCAAAGGTGTCGAAAGGGGTCATGAGGACTTGCTAGGGGTCCTAGTAGGCCTTATCACATCTTAGGACACACTTGAGTATTCAAATGTGTTGAAAGGGGTCACAAGGACTTCCTAGGGGTCCTAGTACACCTTATCACATGTTAGGACCCCTTAGAAATTCCCATGACCCCTTTCAACACATTTGAATGCTCAACTATGTCCTAAGTGGTCCTATGACTCTTTACGACACACTTGAGCATTCCAATGTGTTGAAAGGGGTCATGAGGACTTCCTAGGGGTCCTAGTATGCCTTATCATGGGTTAGGACCCCTAGGAAGTCCCCATGACCCCTTTCAACACATTGGAATGCTCAAGTGTGTCCTAAGGGATTTGAAGACCCCTTACAATACACTTGATCATTCCATTGTGTCGAAAGGGGTCATGAGGACTTTGTAGGTGTCCTAGTATGCTTGATGATGTAGGGGCAGTGTAGATACAAATAGAATCAAGCATAATTGAATCCACTTGGATCCACAAACAAGCCCTGCTCAAAGTTACACAATGGAAGAAATATAATATCACATGAAATCAATGAATTCACAATGGATATGAGACAATCAACTGGTAGAAACAACAAAGAATTATATTTTTTTCTTTCAATATGCCCGACTATGAGGCCTTCAGGGTTTCAGCCTTATACAATGAGAATTATGAAATTAGAATTACAACTTGCATCCTATCTTTGTCTCCAATTATGTATCTTGATAATCCTCCCTCTTTGATCTCCTTGATCCT
The DNA here is from genome assembly GCA_027943335.1 of Chamaecyparis obtusa. Classification (NCBI taxonomy): domain Eukaryota; kingdom Viridiplantae; phylum Streptophyta; class Pinopsida; order Cupressales; family Cupressaceae; genus Chamaecyparis; species Chamaecyparis obtusa. Next base: position 255,006 of record BSBK01004161.1, read on the forward strand.
CTCTTGATGCCCTACTACATCAATCTAGACTCCTTATATAGCCAGCTAAGCCACAGGTCGACCAGTCAGGCTTTTAATTACATTATAGGTCCAATATGGAAGATTTAAACCAAAACTAATGCTAGAATGAATATAAATTAATGCACCTTTGTATTTAGGTCCTCAAATGACCAAAAAACATTCCTTTAATTTTGGAAGGTTCCATTTGATCACATGTAAGTGCGCAAGAAGAAACACTACACATTACACCCAAAAACTTACAGAAAATAGGTCCTAGGAAAAATGGGTATAACTTCTTACTCATAATGAATTATGGCTTGTGCTCTTTGGAAATGATATTAATTCAATTCCTCTAAAATTCCTTAAGAGTGTAAAGGCTGATTCATTATGGAAAGAGATCTCCATAATGAACAATCAACACCAAAACTGGAGGAAAACACAGATTCGACGGCAAGGAAAATAGCTGTAACTTTGAAACAGTGCATCCAAAATTTATGTGCTCATAGGAGAAGGTTCCCAAATAGGTCCTCAACATCATGTAATCTTCACACTATTATACCCTAAGTTTGCAGCTTTGTTTCAAGCTCTCTTGGTCTTGATAACCTAGTATAACATGGGAATCATCTCCAGGTTTGTTTGACCTATGCTAACTGAAATGAGACCTCCAGGTTATAGGCAGGTTCCTCTTGGATAATCACCTTAATTTTCTCTTAGAAATGAAAGTAAAACTTTTGAGGGAAAGGGATAGAAGGAATGCTTGAAAGGGAAATGACTAAAAGAAAACCACCTACTAGGTGATACACCGTAATGAAGTTATGAGTTACAGTATAAAAGATGTATTCAATGCACAAACTTAGGTCTAGGAGATCACAACTTACTAAATAGGCTTGCATAAATATTTCATAGAAGGGTCTACAAATAAAGAGGGTATTCAAGGAAAGAAAGAGATTCTTTCAGAAAAAATAATAGTCTTTGGAGTTAGACAACAATCTATGACTTGCAAACAAACATTCACCTCTGCAACTCTGTATGGGAATGAGACAAGATAGTTAAGGGGTTGAAGTATACCCACAAAAGCATAAACATCAAATCATCCACAAGAATACACACAATTGCAGAAAGAAAGAGGGACCAAGAACCCTAAGATATCAATGAGAAACATATAAATACTGAATTCATTAAGAGATAACTAACACAAGAAGGCATAGGGACATGAGAGATGTCACAAAATATCTTTAATATCTGAACTATAAATGGGAGATTACAGAATGTAGAAAACTAGAGGGTATAAAAATGGCACAGATAGATTTCCAAGAAAGAGACTTTCTTCTTTACAAAATGTGAACTCTCTCCTCTAAAAGCTCCAAAAATTAATTATATGCATCTCCTCTATTGCACACAGGTAGGAGAAAAAAATATCATTAGGGTTACATAAATCTGCATAAAATAATCCAACCCTAAACCTATCATTTGTGATCATAAATGTTCATGAAAATATCTCAACCGATCAGATATTCATCTTTGTGTGCCCATCCCTATACTGAATCTACCTGCAGACAAAAAACCTTGATCGAACTACTTCTCTACAAGTCAGGCCGCCATGAATGCTCAAATATGATACTCTCATAAAAATCCATTGAAATAGTTGCCCAAATCTTTCCCTCATTCTCTTTCCAACTGCAACTGCCCCTGAAATCATAAATTCTGAGCTACCCACGCCTTCACATTCGATCAATAAGAACAAATAGAAGAAAACCCATGAAAGACACTGCAAACCTCCTTTGAAAAATTCAAAGGCCATATCACAATAGCTAGAACCAATAAAAATTGGCCATCTCAGCAAATAGACCCGCAGAAGGCAAAAGAATCTGGTCCTTGCATCGGATGGTTGTCACATGATCGCATGGGATCGGAAGATCCCATGTAGTTATACAACCAATGTTGGATCTTCCTTTGTTAATACTCAAGATACTTGGGCCCACAATAAATTCCAACTATCCCAACATGGACCAATACAAAACCCGCATGTTGGCAGGACCCATGACAATGTTAGTCCAAACACCCAGAGGATTGAACGGCTATCACATGATCACATGGGATTAGAAGATCCCATGTGATTATACGACAACCATTGATCTTGGATCAACTGGCACCTTTCCAGAACCACAGACCATCGGATGCAATGACAGCCCTATCATCACCTTGCCGGCCACTAAAAAATGGACATGTCATGACCTGATGACCCACCGTTGGAGACTTAACAATAAAGAAGATCCAATGGCTATCGCATGATTGCATGGGATCATAAGATCCCATGCGGTTATGCGACCACCGTTGGATCTTCTACGACTGAGAATTGGGCCCAGGGAAATATTAAAGGCTGGCACATAGGAAACTTTAGGAAATATTAAAGGGGGACCCCAGTGACAAACCTTAGCTGCATGATAGCATAGCATGAAAATGACCTATGCGATCATGTGACAAACCACTCAAATAGAACAAGGGGTCACAACCTTCCAACATGTGGGCTATATGGATTAAGTGGCTCAAAAGGGTAAATATTAAATTAGGATGGGCCATGGGTATTTTAGGGGATCATGGGGTTTAAATGGTCACGTGTGAATTTTAATGGCCTTCAAACCAGAGAACTAAACAATTGAACAGGCATATAATCATGGAAATTTTTTTGAGGGGGCTAACACAGGATTAAAAAAAATGCCAAATAGAGTAGACCAAGCCAAATTGCATAGGATGCAAAATTTTGGTAACACACACACCATGAAACCATCAAATGAAAAGATTATACTACAAACAATAGAAAACACGTATAGAAATCAGGAAATTTTTTTGGCTCATGTAAGATTTCTCAAAGACTCAAGATGCTCCTGCATCAACTAATCACGCATTAGGACCCCTAGCAATTCCACATGACCCCTTTTGACACATTAGAATGCTAAAGTGTTTCCTAAGGGGTCCTACAATCCCTTAGGACACACTTGAGCATTCAAATGTGTCGAAAGGGGTCATAAGAACTTCCTAGGGGTCCTAGTCGGCCTTATCATACATTAGGACCCCTATGAAGTCCCCATGACCCCTTTCGACACATTTCAATACTCAAGTGTGTCCTAAGGGGTTCTATGACTCTTTAGGATAGACTTGAGCATTCCAATGTGGAAAAAGGTGTCATGAGGACTTCCTGAGGGTCCTAGTACACCTTATCACGTATTAGAATCCCTAGGAAGTCCTCATGACCCCATTCGAAACATTAGAACACTCAACTATGTCCTAAGGGGTCCTACGACCCATTAGCACACACTTGAGCATTTAAATGTGTCAAAAGGAATCATGAGGACTTCCTAGGGGTCCTAGTATGCCTTATTATGTGTTAGGACCCCTAGGAAGTCCCCATGACACCTTTTGACACATTTGAATGCTCAAGTGTATCCTAAGGGGTCCTACGACCCCTAAGGACAAACTTGAGTATTCAAATGTGTTGAAAGGGGTCATGATTACTTCCTAGGGGTCCTAGTACACCTTATCATGTGCTAGGACCCTTAGGAAGTCCCCATGACCCCTTTCAACACATTAAATGCTCAAGTATGTCCTAAGGGCTCCTACGATCCTACGACCTCTTAGGACACACTTGAGCATTCAAATGTGCCAAAAGGGCTCATGAGGACTTCCTAGGGGTCCTAGTATGCCTTATCATGCGTTAGGACCCCTAAGAAGTCCCCATGATCCATTTCAACACATTTGAATGCTCAAGTGTGTCCTAAGGGGTCCTACGACTCTTTAGGAAACACTTGAGCATTCCAATGTGTTGAAAGGGGTCATAAGGACTTCCTAGGGGTCCTACTATGCCTTATCACACATTAGGACCCCTATGAAGTCCCCATGACCCCTTTCAACACATTAGAATGCTCAAGTGTGTCCTAAGGGGTCCTACTACCCCTTAGAATACACTTGAGCATTCAAATGTGTCAAAAGAGGTCATGAGGACTTCCTAGGGGTCCTAGTACACCTTATCACATGTGAGGACCCCTAAGAAGTCCCCATGACCCCTTTCAACACACTAGAATGCTAATGGGTCCTATGACCCCTTAGAACACACTTGACCATTCCAATGTGTTGAAAGGGGTTATGAGGACTTCCTAGGGGTCCTAGTATGCATTATCACACGTTAGGACCCCTATGAAGTTGACATGACCCCTTTCAACACATTAGAACCCTCAAGTGTGTCCTAAGGGGTCCTATGACCCTTTAGGAAACACTTGAGAATTTAAATGTGTTGAAAGGGGTCATGAGGACTTGATAGGGCTCCTAGTAAACCTTATCACATGTTAGGACCCCTAGGAAGTCCCCATGACCCCTTTCGACACATTTGAATGATCAAGTGTCTCCTAAGGGCTCCTATGACTCTTTAGGACACACTTGAGCATTCCAATGTGTCAAAAGGGGTAATGAGGACTTCCTAGGCATCCTAGTATGCCTTATCACACGTTAGGACCCCTATGAAGTCCGCATGACCCCTTTTAACACATTAGAATGCTCAAGTGTGTCCTAAGGGGTCCTATGACCCCTTAGAACACACTTGAGCATTCCAATGTGTTGAAAGAGGTCATGAGAAGTTTTTAGGGGTCCTAGTATAGCTTATCACATGTTAGGACCCTTAGGAAGTCCCTATGACCCTTTTCAACACATTAGAACCATCTCATCTCTCTCTCTCTCTCCTCTCTCTCTCATCTCTCTCATCTCTTTCTCTCCTCTCTCTCTCTATCTCTTTCTCTCATCTCTCCTCTCTCTCTCTCTCTTTCCTCTCTTTCTTGTCTCTCTCTCTAGGTGAGAGAGAGAAAGAGAGGAGAGAGAAAGGTGAGTGAGATCTTTCTCTCTCTCTCTAGGTGAGAGAGAGAGGAGAGAGGAGAGTGAGAGTGAGAAAGAGAAAGAGGAAGAGATCAAATATCTGATAGTATCGGATATCTGATTTTTTTCACTCGTGTTAAAAAAAAAACAAGACTCTCTAGGTCCCTCCAAAGAGTCATGTGTTTTGCCTAAATTACAGGATTTGAGTTGCAGCGAGAAGCCAAAAAACCACTTTTTGGGGTGATTTTCTATATTACCAAAGGTATTTCATTTTTTTTTGGGGTGATTTTCTCGATTACCAAGGGTATTTCATCTTTTTGGGGGTGATTTTCTATATTAGCAAAGGTATTTCATCTTTTTGTGGGGTGATTTTCTTGATTACCAAAGGTATTTCATCTTTTTGGGGGGAGATTTTCTCTATTACCAAAGGTATTTGCATCTACTTTTTGGTCTAACTATGGGGATTATTTGTCATCGAAAGCATAAGTGGAAGAGGAGACTCACAAATGAAGATGTTGAACTGTATAGAGAAATGGATAGGGTTACCCATCAGAATACGACACAAGGAATGTTAAATATGAATGAAGATGTCAGCATAGACCCACCTTTGAATGTGATTTCAAGTGAAGAACATGAATTTGAAGATGAAAATTTAGGTTTTGAAAATGAACATGTAGATGTTGCCAATGGAAGTGTGGACATTTCCAATGACAATCCAACTATTGAATATGGAGTTAACAATGATAATGGTGCAAAAGAACCAAATCAATGTTACACATCTCCAAATTATATGAGAAATGAAGTCTCTTCGGAGGAAGAAATAAAAACTTCAAAATTGAGACCTTCAAAAAGAACTAAATGGTTACTTGAAATTGATGAGAACATAATGAGAAATTTCAATGGAAAGAGATCAAAAAGAACCATTCAGTTGTGGGTTTCAAGAATTTTTGATCAATTTTTTAGGCACAAGACATTGGTTGAGCAATGTCAAATTTTTGTATAATTGTTAAAGATGCAAAAGATGAGACATACTAGTCAAATTGAAGATTAGTGTGAACAAGAAAAGGAGTGGAATACTATTATTGTGAGAAATCTTTTTAGTGCTCTTAATTCCATTGGGAAGACTACCAAGGAAAAAGATAAGAGACCTACTAGGAGGGTTATTACAACCTCTTTGGTAAGTCATCATTTGAGAAAGGCTCGTTTGATGAGACAAACTTGTGTTGACTTGAATCTAAATCGTAAAACTTTGGATAGAGCACTTGAAAAAAAGAGAAAGACTTGATGATCCTCTTCAAAATGATACATGGGCTTATGGTGGGAGACTTTCATGTTGTGATAAGAGGCTTACCGATGCTATGAAGGATCAAATTCAACTATTTTGGCAATCTAACTCAAGAGTGTCACCAAATGTGAAGGATGTCTTGAAGTTGAGAATTAGCATTCCAGACCACAGCCCACATCCCAAACATTATTTGGAGGTGAGTCAAACAATGTTGTTCAAAAAATTTTGTGAGACACATCCAACATTGCAAATATCACAAAGAGATTTTGAAGCCTTTTTTTGTGTGCCTCTTAAGATTCAAAATACTTGTTGTTGCAAATATCATGTGGAGTTTTCAATGCACCATGAATTGTTATGATCCATTCATTCTACTTTGCATAGTAGTGAAATGTTGGAGGATTGTGGTGCAAGTGCTCTTCCAAAATCATCAAGAGACTTGCTAAATCATTTTTTATGTCCTAGAGATGATGGATGTTTCTTTTATAGAAAAGATTTCTTAAATGACAAGTGCTTAGAGTGTGGTGGGCTAGTGAAGTTTGTTGAATATTTTCATGAGGGCTGTGAACACGATTTTGGAAAGACAATTGTCCACAAAAAGGTATATGAAACCATTAAATATACATTAAAAAGTGGAGGTGAAGGCTCTAGATGTGGGTTGGTTACTAAAGAATGCAAGGTAGCTGATTTTATTTCAGATTTCAGGAAGAATCTTTTTTACAAGTATGGAAGCCATAGTCACAAGTCTCAATGGTTGGATCAACAATTTAGGATGTGTAAGAACATTTTCCTGATTGGCACTATTATATTGGTTGTTGACTTTGTAGAGAACTATACATTGCAGCCCCAAAATGAGTTGCAAGCTCAATATTACAATTCTATTTAGGTTTCTATTTTTGTGCACATAACATATAGGCATTCCCCTGATAGTACAGAAGATGACCGGAAGATAATCAAAGAGTACCTTTTTTATATGAGCAATGATAGATCACACTCATCTGAGTTTTTCCAACATTGCTTTGAGAATTATTTTGAGTGGGTGTAGGAAAATAATATTGCTATGGATAGACATCTCATTTGGTCAGATAATTGCATAGGTCAATTCAAAAATGCTCGAATGTTTTATTGGTTATTTAGAATACATGTAGAGAGAGGTGTACCTCATATTTGAATTTTTTTTGAGGCCGATCATGGAAAAGGGGAGCATGATGGAGTAGGTGCATGCATAAAGAGAGCTCTAGTTAAGGAGCAATTGAGGATTTTAGGTGCAGAACTCATTGATGCCCATTCTATTGTTGATTGGTGTACTTCAGCATTGTCATAGGGGGGGACTCTTGATTCAGTGGTGTGTAGATTCTTTTGGTTGGTTTAGTTGGGCACAATAGGAGATAGGTTGGATTGTCAAACTGTGAAAGATTCTTCAAAAATGCATTCATTTCGAAGCTCAGATGCTGGTACATGGACAATTTGGACACGAGAGTTGGCTTGTTATTGTCCAAGTTGTCTTCAGTGTGATTGGTATCAGTGTGAGTCAAGTGAGTGGGTTGATACATGGGTTCCACATTATCTTACTCCTTTATCTCTCACAGTCTCTATAATAAATGATGACATGGATTGTTCACTTGACTATGACCATCTTTCAGATCTTCTATAGCCAGGACATGTTTTTGCATTGGTTGCACTAGAAGGGAATAATGAGAGATCGAATTACTGGTTAGCATATTGTGTACGAGGAAAGAAAAAACTTGCACAATCGATGATAGTTGATGATATGTTCACATATCCAATAGGATCACATGTTGTTGTGGGAACATGGTTGTGCACATATATGATTAGAAATAATGACATTCCTACATTTGAAGACTATGAGAAGCACAAAACCATTCTCATGTATTCACACCTTGTTATAGCAGCCAATGTTAAGTTGTTGAAACATCAAGGAAAACCAAAGACAAAGGAACTTTGGACTATTAGTACTACTGATCATGAAGCAATACTAAATACTCTCAAGTAAAGAGATGACCCTTCAGGCACACTTCAATAGGTAAGTTCAACTCAAGTTAAAATATAGTTCTATAATTTGCATATTTAGATGTCAAAAGGGCACTTCTTATATTCTCTATTAACTTTTCTTCTGCCTTCTGAATGTAGGGATTGGAGCGAAAACACTAGTAGAATTTGGAAAATAAATGACTAAGTGACTAAAATTTTTAGTCACATGACCAAAACTGATCATATTTGGCAAATAAATGACTAAATAAATGACCAATTTGGTCATCGGGTAAAATGACTAAATAAATGACCAATTTGGTCATCGGGTAAAATGACCAAATAAATGACTAAATAAATAGTTTGAGGAGTTTTTCCTTTTTGGTTCCACAATTTCATTCATTTTATTGTGAGAGCATGTTTTCATCAAACTAATTTTCATTCATGGCTTACTATTTTGAATTGATTTGTCATCTCATGTCATATTTGAAAATCTGGGTATGGGGATTCAGATATATTTGAATTCAAGGAATTAGTTGAATTTCATGCAAGCTTGAACTTCTTAAACCAATTAGAAGAATTATTTTTATCAGGTTTTTTGAATACCTACTCAACAATTAAAATATTCATATTTGGTTTCATCATTTCCTGAACATCTGTGATTATTTTCATGAAGACACTGTCTTCCTTCTTCATAGATTGAGTTTCAATGTCAATGTATTATTGTTGCTCATAAATCTTGTTTAGTCTCTTCAACGCTCACTACTACATAAGGGGGTATTTTAAGACAATTATTTAAGACGAAATTAAAATTTCATCTTAAATATTAATATTATTATTTTAATTATTATTAATCAAAATAGAAATTATTATTATTGTCTTAGTTTAAAACTTAAGACACAATATCCATGCATTTTCATTTGTGTGATACAAGGCAGAGGTAGGAGGAAGAGGTGGAGGAAGGTGGGAGAAAGAGGGGAAATAAATTTTTGAAAAAGCAGGGATTTCAGAATAAAATTTCAGGGATGGATTGATCCTTCATTTGGGTTCTTTCCAAAGGTCATTCATCTTGCTTGTCAGAGGAAAAGTCTCCCACAATCTCTACAAGGAGAGACTTAGAAACTAGCGATTTTTCCCTTCTGCAATCTCTGCAAGGAGAGCAATAAAAAATTGGTGAGTAAAATGCTAGGGTTATATGTATTCTATCCATCATGTTCTCTTTATTCACATGGTGACTCAAACCTATAGCCACTTTGCCCTAGAATCATTCATTCCCAATCAATGGATAAAGTGATAATATTTTATTTCAAATAAATGGTTATAAAGATGATCAACTTTGTCATTCATTGTTAAACTTTCTTGGGTGGTACTCTTGGGAAACTCTTGCTGGAGAGGCTCCCTTCAAATGTATATGTTTACGAATACTTCGCAAAAGTACACCAAGTCTTGTTTCAGTTTGTGTTTACTTGTCATTCCTCTTCTGAATAGTTTCAATTACTTTTGGTTCTTCCGTGGGTTGATCCATTACATCATTATACTGTCTGTCTGTGAATTATATTTCCAAGATTCTTATCAATAATGATGTCAATTGTTTACTACCTAACTCAACTAGTTACATTTTTAAATAGAGATGTACATTAATAGGACATAGAAATACAACAATATACCACATTGCACATGTTTGGAAGATATATCTTTCATTACCAAGCAATAGATTTGCAATTAGTACATCACATTAAAGAGATAGGTAGATATCTCGACTACAACTGACTTCAATATAAATAGTGTACTAGGTTGGCTAAGACTACCAACCACCTACTTGCCAACTGCCAACCAACAAGTGGTTGGGAACATTAGAAAACTTAACAGTATTTATTTAGCCGACTACATTATGTACTTTTGTCATTTAAGTAAACAAGTTTGATCAGAATCACCTCTAGGGCCCTTTGTAAACAATCAATTTTTAGCCTGTGCAAAAATAGTTATTTTTATTCATCATTATTTTTGAGGAGATGAGAAAATTTTGTAGAATCTATTTTCAACCTTTTATTTATCAATAATTTTTAGATCAATCTAGAAGTTCTATATATTCTATAGTCTTTACTAGCAGTTCAAGTGAAGATTGCCTGAGTTTATATTGATTATTAGTGGGTAAAATTTTGTAATAAAGCTTCCATTGCATACAATAAGGTTATTCATAGCATAAGATTTAATTAGCTATTTTATTTATTTTTTATGCAACACATTGTAAAACTTATAAATAAGTGCTTTTGGCACCTAATGTAAGCATCAAGAGTTTAGCATTACACATTAGAATTTAATTGTCTATCTGTTGCTTAGTTATTATTGAAGTATTTTTTTGTCTTGTGTGCTTTTATGAGTTGAATATTTCTTGGATTTTTGTGAAAACATATTGAGTGAGTGTTTGGTGGCTTCCTTTCAAACTTAAATGAACACTAACTAGCTACTTTTTATAGGTAAATACACAAGTTGACAAAAGTAATAAGGATTGTAGTGACCGCAACAACTCAAAGTATTATGTCATTGTTATATAGGTATCATACACGTTTTTCTACATTAGAATATTATGTATAAAGTCACGCTTGATTTTTAATAACAAACAGAGCCATGTTATATCCTTTTTAGTACTTTTCTCATCTCAATGTTGATAAAGTAAGGAGTTTTGTATATTCTCTCAACAATGGGAAGATTACAAAGAAGAGATTTAAGAGTAAGTACTTTTGGTTACTTTAGCAATGGTATTTATTTGCACAATTCTCAAAGAAGAGACTCTACAATAACAACATCAGTAGTTTCTATTTGTAGTATTTGTTATTACACATCAAGCTTTGGCAAAGTTTGGAATTATTGTTGGATGGGTCAAAGGATTAAAACTTATAGAGTTAAAAATTTGAACAATATGAGTTAGATGAAAAAAAATCCCTTTCTGAGCTTCCTAGGGGGTCCTCATACACCCAATTGGTTGCATTGGTGGTGACTTAAATAAAATTAGTTAACATGCATTTGTGTCAATTGAATATTTCAATTTATGAAATTCATTGTATTACCTCTAAATCAAAACTTATTTTTTAAAATTTTAAGTAAAATCCTGCATAATCAAGTATAGCATTAGATGAAAAACAATCCACGTCTAAGCTTTCTGGGGGGGCCTCATACACCCAATTGGTGTCTTTGGTGGTGACTTAAATAACATGAGTTAACATGCACGTGTTAATTGAATATTTGTGAAATTCATTGTATTACCTCTAAATAAAAACTTATTTTTTAATTTTAAGTAAAATCGTGTATAATTGAGTATAGCAAGTGTGTTGATCACATAAGTTTTGAAAAGAAAAAACTTTGAAAACAAACAACTTTGAAAAAAAACAAAATAGCCAACAAATTCTAACACTAAAACAAAAAGATGGGGCCCAACAAGGCAACCATAAAAAAACTAGTAGAAAAACTTTAAGTTTTTACTACACAATCCCTCCAATGGTATGCAACTTATTTGCCTTTACCAGTCAATCCATATATAGTGATTACCATTCATGTGATTCCATTTCATCATTGTTTCAACCCTGATCAAAATTTTCACTTTGAAAAGATATTAATTGCATGTTCAAAGTTCAAATTCCTAAACAAAAGCCTAAAACTAGAGATATGTTGGAAGACGTGAATTGGACATAAATGGAGCTAATGACATCATCATAATTCATTCACAACATCATTAGGAATGTCATAGCATCATCACATATAAAATTAAATTTCTTAATTTTCATTTAAAAAATCTCATTTCTCTGTGGTTGACCTGGCATTCAGGACATCATATCTTATACCTATAATGTTGATTGGGACAAGTAGTACCATGTCAACCTCATGAAATGACATTTATGGAGCGTAAAATATATTAATTTGGTTTTATTGACAATTGTCCTAGTAGAATTTAATGTACATCGGGAATCACTATGGAAGAAAGGGGAAAATCTTGAACTGAGGATGATTTTGTATTGTTGATGTCAACAGTGAGATCTAGAACATTAACAAGTTGCCTAGGATTAGCTTTGACTGTTTGTTAATCGCTTTGAGTGATGTTTTGAAGAGAATTGACCCCTTTTTACTGTTGACTACTACAAGACATGAATCAAACATCAACAAGAGGTTAGTTGTTTGTTTGTTGTACCGGATTTGTTTAGTAACTAATACTACTTGACTTTTGATAAGAAATGATGGGAGATGATTGAACTAATTAATTTAAAGGTATCAACTTTATGAATGCTTCATGCTTATAAGTTGTCACTATATATAGGTCAATGCTTAATAAGTTGTTCCTTGTTAGTGCCAAGAGCTAGTCACTCATAGATTCCTATAAGATATTCCACAAAGAGTGACACAAATAAGTCATCTGACAGGATTGTGCATCTGTTAGTTTGTCATTTGTGGTCTTTATTAATGTTGTGGGGATGCTTGTTTAGCCATTTGTTGGTCGATGGCTATAATTTTCCCATGGAGTGTGTTTCTTTTTATTCTTCTTAGTTACTCCCCAAGAATAGCTGGAGATTGATTGGTTTGTTGATGTTAAACTACTCCAAGAAAATTTGTCATAGAGTAGATGCCTATAAGTTGTCACCTTGTAGGTTGATCTTTGTAAGTTGCCAAATTCTCGTTAACATCATTTCAACACATTCTTGTCATTTTTATTCATTATGTGTAACATACCAAACTAACTTTCTAATAATAAATAAGAAATTAAATTGCAATGTACAAAACAACCATAAGAATTAAATTTCACTTTAACCATACTAACTGAAGTAACTACTATTCCTTTTCACATGAACATGAAAAACTAAAAATCCATTTTAAAACTAAAAGGACAAATACATTTTTTCTAGAATAGCTAATTTCACATGAAAAGGAAATTAATAGAGATTTTGACCTTCTTAAGTTGTTTAAATTTTCTTTTCATAAATGTTTTTTGATTTAAAAGTATAAGGTCTCCATGAGCATGTGTCAGTACATTTGTTGATGTTGTAGAGTCATGTTGTGCCTGGTACACTCATTGAGAAAAGAAAGGATTTCCATAGCTGGTGTGTCATGGAGACCCAACTTTTTTGCAAATGTGGACCATCTTAATCATGATGTCCCTCTGGTAGCTTCATGATGTTCTAGTTCTCTTGCTTCTCTTTTCATTGAATACTTGTAAGAGAGGTAGTTTTGTTCTTTCATGTTGTTAGAGAATTTTTTGAATTAAGATATTATTGCTTTAGCCTATGATTGTCAATGGAATGACAATGTGATTAGAGGAGTGTAATATCAATTGGTGGAGTTGTATATAATTCATAAATTATTGATCATAGAAATGAGTGCCAATAAAGGCCTTGAGAAGCTAGCAAACCATTTGTAAAATTTTTTGAGATAGTGGCTTGAGTTGACACTCATTCTTTTATATTTTTCACCTACATTGCATTTCTTTAAGTAATATTGTTGTCTTTTATTTCAATCCTCTCTTGTTATTATGCTCTTCCTTACATTGCTAAGCACACTTCGATTATTAGATTTGTTACCATAAGGAATTAACATAAGGAATTAATCAAAGCCAATAAACAATTCATATGTATCTAGACAAAAGTAGGCCACACCTTTTCTTTCTTCCCTTGCATATCCATAGAATCATTACAATGTCTCAACACTTAATAACATTGTCTTAAGTCTGCACACTATTTACAGAACATCCAGCATTGTCATTCATCAAAACTACTTACAACATCAATGAAATAACTGAAAAGGACTTCAAACATCTTTAGAAACTTTATAGTTCATACAACAATTAGACACTTAAGGATTCTACTTTGCCTCTACCAATGCCTTCTCTGTCATTCTTTTCCTCACAAGGTCTATGCACAACTTACCTAGGGTTTTAGGGAAAACCAGAGTTTGATAGAGGTTTTGACCTTTTGTTCTATATTGATGATGATGATTTGGATGCAGCAATATCACCACAACAAATACCCCATCAACTACTAAAATGTTATCAATCTTCTCAATTATTTCTGCTAGACTTGTTGAGATTACTTGAGCATGTCCTTCAAATGTAGATTCACTCTCATCTTGATATTCATTGTCACTACTACTACTTTCAAGTTCTAAATATTCTAAAATTCCCATCACCATGCCTACTAGATCCCACTTTTCTGTGGAGTGTCTTCTCAAACATGTCTATAGTAAGTAGTTTTCTTTTAGCACTAAGAGTCAAATCCAATGGAAATGTTGTAGAGATTTCTACCCGCTGGCTTGTAGATCCAAATATGCAGTTCTACCAAGCTTCCCTTGTGACTTCTACTTCATTTTTGTGTCTTACAAGGTACATACATTTGCTTCCTTCATGAACTGGGACACCTGCCAAATTAGTTGAAAGCCTAGAAATTTACCTTGATTGAAGCCAAAACCCTAAACCTATGTGAGACTCTAACAACTTATACTCCTTTTCAAAATAAGACTCCCTTCATCAGGTGTACATGGTTTTTGAAGGTTCCAAGGTTATTTTGAAAATAAAAAACTTAGAAATGTGACTTCAGACATTTGATATTATCAAATTACAAGGGACATCTCACCACTAAACCTTTTAAGAGCTAATTAAGACCCCACAGACTTATTAAGGACTATGTATAACATTTCAAGATGATCAAACACTTTTAAAGACACCTATGAGAATATTTAAGGGTAAAAGACTACAATAAGTCAACATTGAGATAGGGTGTTAATGACCAGGAAATCCTCATGATATCTATACATGAAGTCATTGAGGTGGCATTAATGACTAGGAAATCCTCCAAAGTATTGAATATTGCATATAATCTACATTTTTAGCTTAAACATGAGCTTATATGAGCATACAAAAATAATTACAATGATGTATTGTTATACTCTATTGTTGCAATCATTCATGAAAAAAATTGAAAAAATGGCTACAATTCTAACCCTTAAAATGAAGTGGTGGCTTTGCTATATTATTGATACATATCAAAACTAGCCATGTTAAAATAAAGTTTGACCTCAATAGTAAGTTGAAGGCAATCAAGTTTGAAATCAAAGGGGAACCAAATGATTCCTTTTGCCACCAAATATATAGCAAGAAGACCATGCATATCTCTATCTTCAAGAAAAGATATAGAACCATCCATTCAAAAAGCTAGAGACCTTAAACACTTTGTCAATAAGTAGATTCAAAATTGAATTACCTTAATTAAGAGATGGGTGACTACGGAGAGGGACCAAGCAAGATCAGTCTTCAAAAGGCTAGCTAGCAGACCAAGTACATTAAAACATAGAAGCATGGATCTCAAATATCTATTTCTTATGCTATATAGGGCACAATGAAAAAATCCTAAAGAAGCAATATTATAGAATACATTTGGCCCTCCTAATATAGATAGGAGCATGCTTGATTTTACTAAGGCTCCATGCAAACTACAACTACACAAGGGACAAAACATCACTTCTTGTTGGGGAAGAATTGCATATAAAGGAGACATGGAGTTTAGAACTTACTAGGATTAAAGAACATTGCATTTAAAAAAAGTATTCCATAACCATTAACAACACACATTCCACCTGGAAAATATAGATTTTCATATATAATTATTAATTTAAGCCCAAACAGATGACCTAATATAGAAGCAAGACAATAGAATAACTCTAGACAAAATGACGCTAAACAAAAACAAAGGCTGGAAGATGTAACTTACAACTAAGAAATACCCTCCTCATTGAATCAAAGCATTGTTTTGATTGTAATCCCTTTTCTAACATTTCATTTAGGCTCAAGAACTTCCAATTACTTTAAGAATTCCTCTCCTTTTTCTTTCTATTTCTTCTTCTACTACATTTACACTTCAAAACTGTTAAGTCACGGTCCAATATCATGAGAATTGTATCATGATACAAGGCTTTTAACAAATCTTACATTACTATTTCCAGATGGTGATGGATGTTATGAAATATCAATTCATCAATTCAAATGCATGGAGCATGGTCTAGTATTTCAAATGCTCAAAAATTCAAATAACATATTTTCAAAAACTAAAAATAACTGCAAGTCTACCACCTTGCACACCTATGTTTGTAGCTTGCTTCACTTAGCATCACCAATAATCTCCACAAGAAAATTTTCCATGTTTTAAATTATGGAAATAGTTTGCACCTCTCACAACTATTTCTCTTAAAACAATTTTGGAGATAAACTTGGTTGCAGTGTGGCAGTCATCACATACTCGAAGGTTCTTAACAATTCTAATAGTCATTCTAGGAGATGTGTTTAAAAATCCAAAGGCAATTGCCAACTTATCACTATGGTGGAAGAGGAGTAATTCCTTTTCCTTATCCTCAACATCATTTAGTATAGGTCTTGTATCCATGATATACCCTGTTGCTTTCATCTCCCAAGACAAGTTCTCCAACTTTGCATAGATCTCTTGTATTTGTGGGTGTGAGTTGTCTCCTACAGTGAGATGTCTACAATGTCATGAATGGAGAGTATGATTAGGATAGATCTAACATTTGTCCATCATGGAATATAATGTTGGAACTCCATAGAATATGCAATGTTCATCACAAACTTTGAGACCTTTCCGAGAACACATGAGCATACTGTGAATTTTAACACCTAGTTTACTATGGCACATAACTGCAATAATGTTAGCCATGTTTTCTACTATTGTTATGCATAGTTTATATAAAACAACAAAATAAAAGATTGGAACCACCTAGATGAAGAGGAGTTACAGTTCGTGAAATAGCTCTACAGCCCCTTCTTCTTCCAAAATTGTATTTAATTTATTCTATTCATATCTCTAAAAAGAAAAGTTAGATAAGATATAAATATAGGCATAAATATCTTGCCACATACATTTGATCTATTCAACCTTTGTAAAAAAATTTTACATACAATATCTTTGCATTATAGTTATAGCATGGTTTTTTATTGTTCTTGTACTTTGTTTCTCAGCACCTTGAGTATTGTTATTTGTACTCATCATTTGCTTCAATTCATAAAACATGAATACATTTCTACATGTTGCCTCTAAATCAAACTAGGACCCCGATCAATGATATTGAAGCATGCATTTGTCAAATATTAAGAGTTAATAAAGTTTCTCATCCAAATCCTTCTATTAGCAAGGATTGACCAAAAAGAATTGAACATGCAAATCAGGCTTAGTTAGAGTGTATACCCTGTATCTATTGAACATCCTCCCCAAAGGATAACATTAAATGAACTCCTGAAAAGAAACAAGATCAAAATGTTGCATCTGGGTCTTGAGCATCTTAGAAGTTTTGCACTTTAGAAGGCTCAATTATGGAAAACTTAGTAATGTTGGAGTTTTCTAGTAAAATCTTAGAGGTTGTGGGATGAGCCCCAACTGGCATATTAAACCCCGAAGCATCTTGAGTTCCAGTTTCTAGGCCTAACTTGCAATGTGTGATAGTATTGGGTGCATGAACCATATGAAGAGTTGGGTCCAAGACACCATGGTCTATAGTGGTATTTACAAATTTAATAGAAGTGTCATGGTTGCTGTTGTCTACAAAGGCAGTTGCACTGCCAGTATGAAACTCTCTAATGCTCATTAACATAAAATTAGGGTCTGCCATAGAAGACATGGGAGCAGGACTAGTCATCACAATTTTTTATGAGGCTCCTTATAGGTATTGTAGTTTTATTTATAAGTTGTATTTGAATTTCCTTTTATTTGATTAATATTTAAATTCTTGTCATAATCTTCAATTAGCACAAACATTTTACAATTACTTCATAAATATGCATAAAGAAAAGTCTTTTTGAGTCTTTTTTTCCCTTTGTCTATCCTTTACCTTCCCCACTTCAAATTTTGCACATAATTTTGGCTCTACAACTCCATACACTATTCTTTGCCACTCTCATAGGGAATGTCATTATCAGTCACTTACAGCTATTACTGTAATTGAGATTCTCATTTCAGCAACATCATGTTTGAAGATTAGTCTTAGTTACTACAGCCAACTTTAGTGCCTAGAGGGTTGAGATGGGATTCTTAATGATGGAATGTGCAGTCAAATGTTGAGAGTGAACTTAAGTTGGCTCTAGTAACTCTAATTATTCTTCATATGTATGTATGGGTACATGTCTCTCTGTCTATATGTCTATCTGTGTGTTTATATTTATGTGTGTATGTGTGTGTAATTGTGTATATTGTGTGTATGTATGTATGTGTCTGTGTGTTCATGCATGCCCATTGATATGGCTTTAAAATGACTAATTTTGATCAAATCTGTTATGATCTATTGATCAAAACTGTGGAATTAAACTAGTAGTCTTCTAGGTTTCAAAACAATATGAGAATTGGATCACCTTAGTTGTAAAGTGGAGTATACAATGATACCATCACTAAGATGGATGTTACAGTTTTCTATATGCATGCATTCAACACACACAGACACATTTATACGTGGAGAATTTCTTTTTGGGCATCTATGTTGAACATGGAATATTTGATTTCATACTGGAGTTCATTATAGTGAAGAAAATTAAGTAAATTGATTTTTTTACTGATATATGGGAAGATTTATTTTACATTGCAAGCAAAGTCACAAATTTTGAAGAATGTAAAGAGACACTAGAGAGCTATCTGGAGTGTCCTGCATTACAAGGTTTTGAATATAGTTCAAGAACTACACATGCACATTTTCTCTAAAGAAGATAATGATCAGTTGTTGCTTTTCTAAAAAATCTTGAGGTGATTCCTCAAACTTTAACTTCAATTTGATATGACTTACCTTTCTCTGAAGATAATCATTTGGTTTTCATGTGATGATTCAAAGCATGAAGAAATATTCATAGATGATGATGAAGCTATTGTAAATGATCCTGGAGAGAGAGATGAATTAGCCCCTGAAGTTCCAGCCCCACCACAAATCAAGTAGGTTTTATTGCATAACTTTTATTGAGGACATCCTTTCTATTATCTATTAATTAGAATATTTTTTTTATGATTTAACTGTCTCCCGATGCAACTAGTTTTGATAATTATACTTTCCTAATCCTATAAAACAATGTCTTGGAATTGTGTTTAGTGTTGGGAACTTGTTGGTGTAAAGATAGATCATTAAATTTATTAGTTGCTTGACTTTTTATTGAACATAAAAGAAAATTGCAGAAATAAATGGAATTTCTATTAGTGCCCATAGATGACTGAATGGATAGTAGTACTATACAAAGGACCAAGTACAAAGAAACTAAAGGGAGTAGAAAATTTAGGTCAAGAACTAGAGATTGAAGAATTCTATAGCTCAAGTTCCCTCCACAAGGGAAAGATGATATAGATGAATCTTTATAAAACTGAAGATGGCCATTGGACGTTTACAAATTTTGATCTCAACTATGTTCTCTGACCTCCCATGGTCAAGAAGTGGCTTTCCTAGGATTATGCTAACTAGATGTATAAATCATTATGACTTTAGATTGTATTCCCACAATACATTATCCTTTAGCTAGGCATCTAATTATCTTTTCACATCAATTCACTGAAACATGGATAGTTGACTCTTCCACACTCACACACATCCTCATTAGCAAAGAGGGGCATGCATGTTGAGTTTTGAACCTGAGTTGTTGTGATGATAAGCATTTGATAATACATCTAGACCAAAGCATAGCAGGACAAGAAGAAGTTGGTAGAGTGTTAAAATTTCCAACTAGTCATCATCTTAGCAGTACTAGCAGCCAACCTAATATGAGAGACTAGTAAGATAAGATGATCCAATCACCAAAAGCATTGGTAGCTCATTGGTAGGTCATTGTCTTGGGTCACTATAACCAAACCATGATGTCATAAAGATTTACTTGTATCGAAGTACATATATATCTTTCTACAAAGATTTAAAACATGAGGATATCAAAAAAATATTTTTGAAAGAACACAATTCACTTAGCCTAGCAAGCCTCAATTAAGGAAGCTACTTCAGGCTGCATATAATCTGGTGGAATTGTAAGCCTCCTATTTTGAAACCCAATAGCTCCAAAAACCTGTATTAATTTATTTATTAAATATTCAAATGGTGCAACATTAATGCAATGAAACATATATGCCAAATTTGATTAAAGAAGTACAAGATAAATCAAATTAACTATTGATACAAAGAGTGTTCAATTAAACTCTAGGGATTAAAACAAGCTATCCTTATAACTTTTATTCCTTGATTTTTTTACTTTTTGAAAAGCCAACAAAGTTGTACTTCTAGAAATATGAAATTCAAAGTTAGCAATCACTGAGTGATAAAATTACATTAACAGATGCAACCATGGGTACTGGTTTTTTCGGTTCTGCCAGAAAAGTAGAGTTGAGCATAAGACCTTTCATTAACTTTAGTATTTGCAAACTAAAACATTAAATCTATACATTAAATAAAATTCCCAATTAACTTGTCTATGTTAAAATTTTAATCTCCCATTTTTTTCCTTTTCTTTTAAGAGTAGATCTATTATGGGTGAATCATGTGGCCTGCAGACTACTTTGTATAGGAGCTCAATCATATTTTCTTTTACTTAATTGTTTTCTTGACTAAGATTAGTATTTTAGCTATGTCGACGGATCAGTACATCACAAGCAATATCAATAATATATATTTTATTGTCCAATCTACTATTAGGGAAGAATCTTTTCCATTATGGAATCCTAGAGTATGGCACTCACTCTTCAGATGATGAACATTTATTTGCCAGGCTTCGAGGAGTGGAAAAAATGCATATCAATTATGCTTTACTTTCATCTATATAAATCATGAATGAGACATATAGGGTGTAATTAGAAGGCTTAAATAAATATATATTTGTAGGTAGAGGCATTGGCTGTGTATGAGAGTAGATAAGTATGCAGACTAGGATACTAATTATTCTAAAAATGTTTGATGATTTGGTGAAAGTCCCAAACTAGAACATATTGCTTCAATAGGTGCACTTTTTAAAGTTTAAGAAACAAATTTTTCTATGGAATTCACATGTTGGATGGGTACTTTACATGAAAACCTTCTCTAGTCTCCTTTTATATTGTGGTCTCTTCCTGTTTCATAGAACTAGGTAAGAAGGGAAAAATTCTTATTTGCTTCTTCATCAACAACCTCAGGATAGAAATAAAGGTCATTTACAAAGGAAACCACCTACAAGGATTAAATACATGAATTCTAGTAAAACATCTACCCTTCAATCAAATTTTCTAACAAAAATACTACTACAATGGAAATGGTTGCTAGAACTTAGAGAAAACAATGGAATGACAACACTTTTTTGATCCAATGTCTAGGTATCAAACATCAAACTAGGATAATGAAGAAGCCATGAAAAATAGACATTAAATAAAATGACACTTCATTCTCTATTAGTTCATACATTCAGTGTACAAGATACATTTAAAGTGCAAATTAGCTCCTCAAACACCCTGGGAGAAACCAACCAACTACCTAATTAATAAATGTGACTTAAGATTAAAATATTTTATTCAAATAATTTAGTTAACTTACAATTGATATTATGGTGTGCTTATCCTAAAACCTTCAGTCACCAACTCTCCACATAACAAAAATTTGGACCAAAAATGCGTTGATAAAAAAAATATTTTTCATGGTCTAAGTAAACTACCTAACTTGCTTGCAGTCACATCTATTTATTTTTTTGTTTAATTCCTTGTCTTTATCATAACATTATGTCATTTTAGGACCTAATAATATCTCTTATTAATATCTCTAACTATTGTTCCAGTGGGATCCTCACTGGAGAGATAGGCATGGAGACGCCTAGTCGTATTTGAAAATTTAAGTGATTGAGATCTCTTGAGGATGTAGGGAGTATAGAAACCATCCCCCAAAAATTCAAATTCTATGTCGGTGCATGTATATAAAATTAATGCTATTTAGGCTTTGCATATCTTGAGGTATTAAGGGGCAATTACGTGATGAAATATATTTAGCAGTTAATAGGTTAGTCTAATTTTGGATGATTACTATCTAAATATGAACATTTTTTGTTTGGATATGAACAATTTTTTCACATTATACATAATTAAAGCTTTATATACATCCAAAAATAGAACGTAATAGACAATAGACTATCTTAGCTAGAGACTTACAATTTAGTATATAGCATAGTCACAAGACTTGGCTCATCTGGTGACTTGCAATTCAAGTTCAATCAACGAAGAAGGCAAACAAAGTTTACTTGCTTCCTATAACTTGGCCAAAATTGAGTAGACTTATCCACAAAATGTTTTGTTGACAGCTCAATTTTTTTTGCAGTTTTAGTTTTCCATTCCTATTATTCATCAAATGCTTATTACTGTTTTACTGTATAGAGAGCTTGTTTGTTTGTAATTAACATCCTACTTACAAAATGTTAATTAACTAGCTTGCAACTACCTTCACCTATTAAAGATATCTTTTAATGTTTAAAATATTATTTATCACTATAGAGAACTCACAATTCATCAGGCATGGGTCATTATTAGCAATTGGATATGAAAATTCCACTAGAAGAAATCTTGAGGGCTATAATAAATATATGAACTTCAACAATTTGTTTTTGTAATGTTAAAGATCTTATTCAAATTCTGTAATAATTATGTCCAACCCTAAATTATTGAAGTTAATATGGGCAGTGTAGCATTAATATTATAGAGACCTTTCTTTATTCAATATCTTTTCCATGTTTTTTTTTTCTGAAAAGTAAAATCCACTCAACATCAGTTGCTAGTAATCTAAGAGAGAACTCTATAACTACATAATAATTTGAGATTAGTTTCCAAAGAAGCTCAAGGTTTCTTTTTGAATTTCTTCTTCCTGCTCAACAATTGAGGAAATCACTACTGTGCACATGTTCAAGCCACATCCCTCATTGGATCTAGTAAAGGCCAAGTAATTAAAAATATCTCTCATTAGATCTAGTAAAGACCAAGTAGTTAAAAACTTGTTCACAACTATGCTGATGGGATTTATAATTCATTCTATTTTGACAATATGTGATCTAATAACGATAAGACATTTCTACAATCTATGTAAATGATTTAGCTACTTTCAAATTTAATTGTGTGAGATTTATTTGCATCAACATTTTAGATTAACGACTTCCACTATTCCCATGTTTAACTCTGACTGAGAAAAATGGCCTTAGGATGTGTTACTATGTAATGTTACTATTACCAAAAATCACAACATTACTAAAAATCAACCTTTCAAATTTTGTTCACCTGGATAATTGTGTTGGGTATTGGATGACATTTACCATAGTAATGTGTGATTTACAACATTGAAGGTCAAAAAATCCTATTCATATGGCTTTCGGAAGGGTTAAAAGGAAGCCTCCAAAGATCAAGGCATTTTTGGTGATAATTATAGGTATTGTAACATTGATTTTTCTCAGATTTGTTGTGCATGATCATGACAATTTGTTCATTGCAGAAGAAGCAATTCATTCACTTGGAATCATCATCTTGGCCTATAAGTTGACTAAGGAGAAAACCTGTACAGGTAATTGTGGAATCAAGGTATTTAAGTTATTAATTTCTTTTAGCAATGGTGATTTATTTTCATTGCACATTGTTATTGTTAGGATTCACTTGCCTGTATGTTCCAATTTATAAATTGCCCAAGGAGAATACATGTGCTAGTAATTGAATAATAATGGGATTTATGTTCATAATTTTTTAGCCAGAGTATATTCATTTTTTCTTTCAACTTGTCATTTTTAGCATAGTTGGAAAACTCCCCAAAGCCAAAAATTTGCCAAGGCTTGAAAAAAAGTTTGGGAAAAACTTAGCCAGTTTTTGGTAAAAACTTGGCAAAAAACTCAGGAACTTAAAAAGTTTCTTAAATTTAATTAGAAATGCCATTTTTTTGCAAAATTCAATGAGAAGATGCTTCCAATGAGTCAATAAATGAGGACACAAAACAAACAAGATTAGTCTAGATATATTTAAACACAAAGTGGGTACAAAATCCCATTCTCGTAAGGAATGCTAATGGTTGGAAGCAACATAGTAAATAATTTATGTAAAACTAAAAGTAAATACATCATTGCAATTACATCTTCCTCTTCCCAGCTCTAGTAAAAACTAAGGGAGAGGTAGAACAAGAGGGTCTATTCCTAGAAGTCTACACTAGGTATGATTGTCCCTCCTTGTTCATTATGTTTGACTTAGTTTGTGGCTCATCCTCCATCCTGAATGTGGCTCTACCTTTATCTTATCTTGGAACTAGCAATGACTAATCATTCAATTCAATGTCATCTAGTGTGAAACCAAATCCACCTCCCTCCTTCATAGCCCACCTCTTCAAATCATTGATGTCATCCTCTTCAAAAACCACCTCAACTTCAAATCCACCTCAAATCCTCTTGAAATCGATAGAAATTAGTTTGAAAGTGTTTGGAAGACTATTTTTCCCCTCTCGGAAAATTACAAGTGAAGAAATAAGAAATGAAATTAATTAGGGTCATTTTTGCCTATAAGTATTGTTATAAAACTATGACCAAGTTTTTAACAAAAACTCTCTGAGTTTTTGGCAAAAACTCAGCAAGTACTCGATGAGTTTTTACCAAAAATTTGGCGAGTCTTTCGTGCCAGTAAAAGTCGTAAAAAATCATCAAGCCAGAAAACTCGACTAGTTTTTGCAACTTGGAGAGTACTCTGTCAGTAGTACATCTATGATTTTTAGGATTTAAATGCTTATGTTCTTTAATCCATAAAATACCGACGTAGAAGGATTTATAAGGTACTTGATGATTAGGGAAATTTAGGAACATACATTATTCAGCTAGGGTCTAGTCTATTATTATTTTAGGATTTGACTATAGTATTTTTTTTTGTATTGTATACATTGGCTGAGCAAAAAACACATGCAATTAATTAATCACCAAAGGAATGTGCATTGATGATTTTTGAGATGGTGTTGGGTCAGTATTTGGTCTATTGGTGTGTATGGGTTTACTCTTTTGTGTGTTCTAATTTATGGGTTGGTGAAAGAAAAACTCTGTAGAAGCAATTGAGCATTAGAAGAGTGTGTGTTTATGATTTTGTTAAAGACTTGTTTCCACAATGCATATAATTGAATTGAGTTAGTGGTTTGATTTTGCTTGTGATTTTGGGTTTAATCTGTAAGTTTGATCAGGAAGAAAACATGTTATGGTATTTCATTATTTAGGGAGTGTGTGTTTGTTTAATGTTTGGGTATAAGGGTTTGATCAATATTGGTCATGATTTGTATGGGTTGATTTTGGTCAATTTCTCTTATTGGGTGCATGTTTGTTTAATGTTTGGGTATAAGGGTTTGATCAACATTGGTATGGGAAATTGAGCATTTGGGGAATGTGTGTTCATGTTCATGATTTATATGGGTTGATTTTGGTCAATTTCTCTTATTAGTATGTTTTTATCTATGAGTTGACCATGCAAAAAATATGCATGGGAAATTTAGTATATATGGATTGTAAATTAATAATATCTTTTTAAGGGTTGATCATTTGTTTGATTTTCAAAGAAACCAGTTAACATTGTATTTTACAAAAGTAATGTTGAACTAGTCAATTTAGTTACTTTTATTGTTTTTTTGTGACCGAGTTATTTGGTCATAATTGGCAAATTAAACTATTCAAAGAATGATTAGTGATTCCAATGCATTACTCACTTGTGGCATCCTTAAGTAGTTTTAAGGTCAATGTTTAATATTTTGTGTTTTCCAGCTATGATAAGAAAGATGCTACATTAATAGTTATTAATGTATCTTAAGGATTAGTATATACCACAAATAGGAGATCTTGGAAAATGGCTATCGATTTTTATAAGTTGAATTTAGTGTGTATCAAATTTCCTTAATAATACTAATTTTATGATTGATTTATTGGATAGAAGTGCAATAGATTGGTAGGTTATCAGGAGTGTGGACTTCTAAAGTAGTAAAGCTTTCGATGGGTTAATAAGGAGTTAAAATGTAGAAGGTATGATCATTGGTACATACTTTATCTCTATTTAATGTAGCTGGTTTCCCCTAAAGATATATGCTTGTCATTATAATAAGGGGGACAAGCCACATGTAATGTATTTTCCAATGACATCATTCACTTCATTCTTATATTTCATATTGAATAACTTCACCATTGAGTTTAAAGTATCACTAGTCATCATCCCCTTAGGCTTTGCTACCCTTGAACTATAGATGGAAAAATTTGAAATCATGTTTAGTGGAAAGTACTAGCATACATGCTATGATTATTCTTAAAAGGATACTAGCTCAATGGAAGAGCACCTACTTTACAAGTAGGAGGATGATGTTTTGATTCCATCGTGCCCTAATATGACTAAATATATGACTAAATTAATGACTAAATAAATGACCAAATAAATGACCAAATAAATGACCAAATAAAAGATCAAATAAATGATCAAATAAACTACCAAATGACCAAATAAATGACCAAATAAACTACCAAATGACCAAATAAATGACTAAATATATGACCAAATAAATGACTAAAATAGTTTAGTCATAAATTTGGTCATGAGATAAATTATCAACAATAAACTACCACTGGCCACGTGACCAAATTTGGTCATTTATCTACAATTTTTGGTAGTTTATTTGGTCATATATTGTTGTTTTTTACTAGTGAAAGGACACTTATTTTTTATATATAGTTGTGTAATTTTCATATTTAGATGTCAAATTTTGTATATAAAACCAACAATTGAATGTAATGTGCATAGTTAGATGCCAAATTTTGTATATAAAAATAGCAATCGAATGTAATGTGTATATTTAGATGCCAAATTTTGTATATAAAAACAACAATCGGATGTAATGTGCATATTTAGATGCCAAATTTTGTATATAAAAAATTTGATGCAAAGTTGAAAATATAAAAGAGCCCATGGGGTTGATTTGCAAATATTAAAAGCTCACATTTGTATCGTCTTAATGCCATGTAAAGAGAAAAAAATGTGTTTCCTTACTATGAATGTTGTATCCTTATATAATTTGTATCATCTTAATTTTGTATCCCTACATTTCTATTATCTTAACTCTATTACATTTGTATCATCAAATGATGTAATAGTTGGAGTCATTGAGTCAAAATTGGTCAAATGTATCCAAAGTAAAATGATGATTCCCTGGTGAAGGGATAGTGTTCAAGGATTGGATCCTGGCATCGAATGGACTACGCCATTAGCTCTGGTTGGGTGGGTAAATGTTAGGCAAAACCCTATTTTGACCATTGAGTCAATAGAATGTTCCAAACCATGACGGACTAAAGTGTCCCCAAGGTGCACTAAGCATGATTTGGCAGCAATCTTTTGAGGCTCATAACTCGAACCCTATGAGAGGTATCAGAGATCCATGAGATGCTATAGGATGAAATTTTTGAGGCCTACAATAATCTCTCTCCATTCTAGGAGATTCAATTTTTTTTGAATTTGACACGTGAGTCTTGCTCGATGCCAAAACTTGCAGTGAGGGTCAGTTCAAAGTTGCACCAATGGATTACTTCCAAACCGTTCATCCTGGCACCAAATGGACTATTCCATTATCTCTAGTTGGGTGGTTAAACACTAGACACAACCCCATTTTGACCACTGAGTTAGCAGAACGTTCCCGACCACACCAAACAAAAGTGTCCCCAAGGTGCACTAAGCATGATTGGGCAATAAACTTTCGAAGCTTGTAACTTGAGCATTGTGAGAGGTATCAGAGATCCATGAGATGCTATAGGATTAAATTTCCAAGGCCTACAATAACCTCTCTCCATTTTGGGAGATTCAAATTTATTTGAATTTGGCATGCGAGTCTCGCTCAATACGAAAACTTGCAGTGAGGGTCAGTTGAAAGTTGCTCCAATGGATTACTTCCAAACCATTCATCCTAGCACTGAATGGACTATGCCATTAGCTCCAGTTGGGTGGTTAAATTCTAGGTACAACCCCATTTTGACTACTGAGTCAGTAGAACATTCCAGACCACGCCGGACCAAAGTGTCCCCAAGGTGCACTAAGCATGATTGGGCAGCAAGCTTTTGCGGCTCGTAAATCAGACCCTGTGAGAGGTATCAAAGATCCATGAGATGCTACAAGATGATGTTTTCAAGGCCTACAATAACCTCCCTCTATTCTAGGAGATTCAATTTTTTTTGAATTTGGCACGTGAGTCTCGCTCGATGCCAAAACTTGCAGTGAGGGCCAGTTGAAAGTTGCACCAATAGATTACTTCCAAACTATTCATCCCAACACCAAATGGACTATGCCATTAGCTCCTATGCTATTAGCTCTGATTGGGTAGGTAAACACTAGGCACAACCCCATTTTGACCACTGAGTCAACAGAACATTCTAGACCATGCCAAACCAAAGTGTCCCCAAGGTGCACTAAGCACGATTGGGCAGTGAACTTTTGAGCCTCATAACTCAGACCCCGTGAGAGGTATCAAAGATTTGTGAGATTCTATAGGATGGAATTTTTGAATTTGTTTGAATTTTCACGTGAGTCTCGCTCGATGCCAAAACTTGCAGTGAGGATCAGTTGAAAGTTGCACCAATGGATTACTTCCAAACCGTTCATCCTGACACTAAATGGAATGCACTATTAGCTCTGATTCAGTGGATTAAGGCTAGGCAAAACCTCATTTTGACCATTGAGTGAGCAGAATGTTCTGGACCATGCCGGACCAAAGTGTCCCCAAGGTGCACTAAGCACAATTGGGCAGTGAACTTTCGAGCCTCATAACTCAGACCCCATGAGAGGTATCAAAGATCCATGAGATGCTATAGGATGGTGTTTCTAAGGCTTAAAATAACCTCTCCCCATTTTGGGAGATTCAATTTTTTTTTAATTTGGCACGCGAGTCTCGCTCAATGCCAAAATTGGTAGTGAGGGTTAGTTGAAAGTTGCACCAATGGATTACTTCCAAACCATTCCTCCTGGCACTGAATGGACTATGTCATTAGCTTTGGTTGGGTAGGTAAACACTAGGCACAACCCCATTTTCACCATTGAGTCAGAAGAACGTTCCAGACCATGCTGGACAAAAGTGTGCCCAATGTGCACTAAACATGATTGGGAAGCAAACTTTCAAGCCTCATAACTTGGACCCTGTGAGAGGTATCAAAGATCTGTGAGATGCTACAAGACAATGTTTCCAAGGCCTACAATAACCTCTCTTCATTTTGGGATATTCAATTTTTTTTGAATTTGTCACGCGAGTCTCGCTAGATGCCAAAACTTGCAGTGAGGGTCAGTTGAAAGTTGCACCAATGGATTACTTCTAAACTATTCATCTCAACACCAAATGGACTACATCATTAGCTTTGGTTGGGTGGGTAAACCCTAGGAACAACCCCTTTTCAACCACTAAGTTAGCAAAATGTTCTAGACCACGCCAAACCAAAGTGTCCCCAAGGTGCACTAAGCATGATTGGGTAGTGAAATTTTGAGCCTCATATCTCAGACCCCATGAGAGGTTTTGGAGATCTCTAAGATGTTATAGGATGATTTTTCTAAGGCCTACAATAACCTCTCTCCATTCTGGGATATTCAAATTTGTTTGAATTTGGCACGTGAGTCTCGCTCGATGCCAAAACTTGTAGTGAGGGTCAGTTGAAAGTTGCACCAATGGATTACTTCCAAACCATTCATCCTGGCACCAAATGGATTATGCCATTAGCTCTAGTTGGGTGGGTAAATGCTAGGTATAGCCCCATTTTGACCACAGAGTTAGCAGAACATTCTAGACCACACCAGACCAAAGTGTCCCCAAGGTGCACTAAGCACGATTGGGCAATGAACTTTTGAGGCTCATAACTTAGACCCCGTGAGATGTATCAAAGATTCATGAGATGCTATAGGATGGAATTTCTGAGGCCTAAAATAAACTCTCTCTCTTCTGGAAGATTCACATTTGTTTGAATTTTGCATGCCAGTCTCACTCGATGCCAAAACTTACAGTGAGGGTCAGTTGAAAGTTGCACTAAGCATGATTGTTCAACAAACTATCAAGCCTCATAACTCAGACCTCATGAGAGGTATCGAAAATCCTACAACACCATTTTTCTTAGGTGTTCCTAGTGTATTTGCAGGGGTATAGATAGAATACTGATATTTTGTCCAAAAGACCAATATGTTTTGATATGGCCAAAAGGGTGTTTGATTATGTAATTAGGTCAGTTTGAAGTCTTTTAGCCATTGGGAGTAAAAGGTAAGTCTAAAAACCTTGAAACCACTTTAATAAATATCCTTATATACCTTAAATGATGAATTACATGTGTGAACACACGTAGCACATAAAGTGTACACAAATTTTCTTAAGTCATGAAGCATACATGTAGCACATAATTATAAAGCATACAACATGAATTCACTTAAGTCATGCATGTAGTCCATACATGTGAATTTAGGTTATGAATATTGTACTTGAATATACATGAATATACTTAAGACATAAATTGTACACAAGAGTACATACACACAAGCATATTTACATATTAACAATGAATAAATGAACACACAATTAACATATTGGATCGAATATCAAGTTTCATAGATATATCAAAATGAACAATAATTATGTCATCATGGTTGTATGTCGACATATCTAGATACAATGTGGCATATGTCATCTCAAAACATGTCATATGACATCTCAAATAAGAAATTTAACTACAAATATTTCTAGGACATCCTATTCTACTGGTGGATCATAAAAATGGAGCCTCTTTGAAGTACTCTTTCGCTCTAATGAATCCTACATTCAAACACAAAAATGAAACCCCAAGTTAGATTAAAATTCAGAATCACATTCAACAATAATAAATAAAATTTAAACTAAAATTGAACTCTCATATATCTCACCTCTCTATCTCCTCCCGTAGGCATGAGACCTAATATATGTCCTTATAGCTGGCGCATGAATAGTGCCACCAATGATGACTCCCACCTATATATGTTTACAAACATGAGATTGATCTATGAGTTATACTATTTAATGTTAAAAACTTGGTAGCAAATATATGTTTACAAAATAACTGATTTAACATTAAAACTTACCTCTATTGACCTTTCTTTGGGGATTGTTGTCTAAGTCATTGGCAATACAAACCCTTGCCGTTCTAGCTCCCTCAAACTAGGAGTGACCTACAAAAGTCAAATAGATACTTTATATTATCATAACCTGACCATATTATATATACTTGATAGAAAAATGCACACAAAAAACTTTAGAAATGTATGTTTCATGGGGCTATCACTCCAAATGGATATGCCTATGACTCTATCATGACAATAGGGTCTCATGACATCATCACATGCCACTCTCTGTCAAATAAACCATGTAAATTAAAAATGAGTATGCACAATTGACAAGTATACATGTATGCATAAACAAACTAAATTACTTAATTGCCTTTCCTTTATCAACTGCTGAGACCTGCACCCCCTCACATTGCCCCCCAGTGGAAACTGGTGATAGCTGCATCAGTATGTAAAATATGATCATAAAAATTAGAAAGCAATGTACATATATTATTATCATAATTTAGAAGGAAACCAATGAGTACATTAAAACATATGTACTGTGGAAGAGTCAAGACCAAATGATATGGCCAAAAGTGTGGACCCCTCCACCTATGCCATCTCCTCCTCTGTCATCAACTGAACATAAATGTAACACATAAAAAGACATAAGTGAGAAATTATTATAAGGAAATTCTAGTAAAAATATGAACAATGAAATTTAAAAATAATGTAAAAAGTGAACGGTTTACCCTTATCGTAACAGTGGGAGTCTATGGCATTGTAGGCTCCTGATGCACATCTCCATGAGCTGCTTCAGTGCCTATAGTGTGCTATGTAGAGTCATCCCCATCGAAGCCAAAACTATATGTATCACTATCAGTCAAGGGACCAAGACAAATATTCTTACATATAATGCAAGTGTGGGTCACACAAACATGTGAGCTCATGGAAGCACTACAAGCATTAGGACAAGGAGGCAACAATGTTGTGCTCTGCATAACCAGTAGATCACTCAATGTTTGAATGGCTCGAATAGTTTGTGAGCCAGCCTCAACAATAATGTCTGGATGATGCACTATGGGAGGTGGTGAAATCTTGAGAGGGGGGACATATGTGCGGGTTTTCATCCATTATGATGATGGCCTATCTTGCGAAGCACCTAAACCTACATGCTAGTTTTGTCTCATACTCCAATAATCCACCTTGTGACCGAGCACAAATTTAGCATATAATTTTCTAAGAAAATAAAATGGGACATCCAAATTGTTGTGAGGTGGTCTATCAAAAACCATCCACCAACGGTCCCAAAAGTTGTCATGTATTGCACTATTTGTGCACCATTTAATTGACAACTTGGTTTTTGTAGGGTCTAATTTTAGACTGGTTTTAGGATCCACAAAAAGATTAGCTATGTCATTTTTTGTTATATTAGGTTCATGACTTCATCATTATCAAGCCCATCATCAAACTGGGCGTGCATGGAATCATGCCAAAGAAATGCAACATTATGTTGCTCTGTCAGTTTCTCCATGTTTTCAATTATTGTGTTCAATGTCATAAACATGGGGCACAATGTGGGGATATTGGCATATACAGTTTCCAATCCTCTAAGTTCATTTAGATTATCTCCTATTAGATCTTCTAAATGATGAGGGTTTGTGATAGGTACATCTTCTAGAGGTGGGGGATTGTTGAGAGGTGGGTCTAGATTGTTTGCAGGATCATTACGAGGGTTTTCTGATTCCATGTCTGATAGCAATGGAAAAAAAATAGATAATTACAATGAATTTTAAAAAATAATACAAAAACTCATTGCTACCCTAATTTTATATAAAAAACTATGTATTTATATTTAAAAATAACAAAAAACAATTAAAACAATAAAAAATAGAAGCTAAGATTACCTGGACAATTTGGAAAAAATCAAATAGGGCATATGGGATCGGATATCTGAAACCTAGCTGCGTTCAACATTTTTGCAATGAAAAAATGTTGAACGTGGCTAGGTACAGTGATTTATATTCACTAGCAAATATCAGATATCTGATATTATCGGATATCTGATAATGCCTTCAGGTTTGGCTTTTGGTTTGGCCAGGTGTACTGACACCCAGGCCTACTAAAAAGTCAACAAATCTATTTGTGCACTTTTGGAGAAGTGAAAATAAATTTTTTTCACATCGCCACTTTTTGGCATACCATGATCCTACACATACCCCAATGGTAGAAATATTAACACATCAAAAACTCTACAACAACAACAACAATATGAAAACTATAACATCAATAGATTTTCGTAAACAACAATAATTAATAACACATTTATAACATCAAGAACTCTACAATAGCATTAAAAACAATAAATACATCAACAACAAGCTCCCCATTTCTACTTTCAACATGTTTCTACCCTAAAGATTATTTTCAAATACTTAAAAGGTATGAAAGACTATGGATTTTGGTATCCTATAAAATCATACCTTATTTTGAATTCTTATGCAAATGCATATCGGGATAGATTTGTAGATGATATGAAAAGTACTAGTGGGTGTGAAGTTTTCCTCAGACCATAGTTAATTGTTTGGTCAAGTAATATATAGGATTTAGTATCTTTGTCTATTGTTGAATCTGAATATATTGTCGTTGTGTACATCTTATACATGGGTATTAAACATGTACTAGAATTTAAAAGATATTGAAATATTATTTGATGAGCCAATTTCTATCTTATGTGAAAATACCAATGCAATTGATATTTTAAAGAAAATGGCATTGCATTCAAGGAAAATACACATTTCAATCCATTACCCCCTTTTTAGAGAATGTTTTTTGGAGAATGAGGTCAAGCTTGAGTATATACCTAGAAAAGAACATATTGTTGATGTCTTTCTTTACCAAGGCACTTTCTAAGGATACTTTTGTGTATCTCTAGGATAGATTGAGGGATTTTTACTCTCCTAATTATAGCTATATGCATATATATTGGTGCATTAGTCCAATAACTTCATTTATAATCCAAAATATACACTAACGATGTTGGCTTATTATTAAGGGGAGATAAGTAGATTTGTGAGTTGATATGCATACCTAAAGAGGAGATAAGTAGGAGTAAGTAGTGTATAAAAATAACCTTTACCATTTATGGAAGGACATTTTTGGCATAATAAACTTGTTAACGTTGTTTATGTATTGCCATTAATGATAAAGGGGAATATTGTTGTAATATTGAGTATAAAGAGTTGTTTGGTTGAGTTAGTAAGGTTGTCATTGATGTCAATATGTTATTGTTGTCAATAATTATTATTTCTTGTTTAGTGTTACTAAGAGTTTCTTTGTATTTCTTTTATGTTACACATATATTAATTTTATTTTGGTATAATTTTGAGTAATGCTTGGAGATGTTGTATTCAAGTATTTATGCTTTGAATCATGCTTCACTATTTTTGGTGCTCATCTAACTATGAAAATGTTTAATAGTGTTTCCTATATGAAATGCATGCTTTACAACTCTTCGCATGATGGTTTTTTTTGTTGTGGTTCTAGAAAAATAATTTTAATGTCCTTATCTTTATTTACTTCTGTCGCACAAGAGATTAAGTTTTGGAGGCATGGCTTCCTAGTTCAATAGTGTTCTTACTCTAGGTTTGTTAACCTTATACATTTACACTTTAATTAAAAGCCTTGATGAATGTAAGATGAAAAATAGTATGTGTGATGATTATTTTGATCCTAGATAAGGTTTATTTTGATCTAATTCTCATTCCTATCTACCATGGGAATGTTTAATACTGACCTAATTTAAATTATGCTTGATTAAGATGATTAATTGACCCTGGAAAATTTTTCAAATGGAAGGATCGTATAAATGAAGGATAAATCATTGATAAAATGGTGTGGCATATGGGTATACTTGTGTGAGTGTTATGTAAGTGTGTTTTTATTTTATTAGGATGTGTACAAGATCATTTGTCTCCGTATATGTATGAGTTGGTGTGAGGTTTAGTGTTGAGTAAGATGTGGACTTTCACATACTAGCTACTAGAAGTAGTGCTTGATTAAGGTATCTATAGATTATTTTGATCCCATGTAAAGTATATTTTGGTCCAATTCTCAATCCTATCTATGGTGGGAATTTTTAATGATGAGCTAATTTAGATTATATTTGGTTAAGATTTTTAATCGACCTTGGAATATTTTGGAAATTAAAGGGTGCTATAAATAAAGGATAATTCATTGAGAAACTGGTGTGGCATGTGGGTATACTTGTATGAATTTTGTGTAAGTTTATGTGTGTATGTGTGGTTAGGATATGTAAAAGATAATTTTTGTCCCTATATGTATGAGTTGGTGTTAAGTGCAGTATTGAGCATGATGTGGACTTTCATGTGCTAGCTAATAGAAGTAGTGAGATAAAGGTATCTTTAGATTATTCAATTGGGTTTTCTTATATATCGCTAAAGGATATTTCATCTTCTACTCTTCTTCATCTAGGTAGTGATCCCTCTGGCAAGAAAATTTTCTTTGTAAAAGTCACCTTGAACAGTGCCACACTAGCATGTGGATTTTTATTTCATAAATAATATGATGGATGGTTTTTTTCTTAGTAGGGATTTCCACCTAAATCTGGCATTTCATGGTACATGTT
Organism: Chamaecyparis obtusa; assembly: GCA_027943335.1. Taxonomy (NCBI): domain Eukaryota; kingdom Viridiplantae; phylum Streptophyta; class Pinopsida; order Cupressales; family Cupressaceae; genus Chamaecyparis; species Chamaecyparis obtusa. Next base: position 290,854 of record BSBK01004161.1, read on the forward strand.
TATTTCTATGTTGTTTTAGGTTTATATTGGTATTTGGTTAAAGTTTAAAGATAATATTTTGTTGATATGATTGAAGGATTATTTTTTAAGTTTTATTAACAATTGGTTAAACTCTCATTTTCAATGTTCCTATACATTTAACTCTCTTTTGGATAAAGCTATGTATCTAATGGTGTGTTTCCATGGGAACCATCCCCTTAATGGTGAATAATTTTCCTAAGTTATCCCATGAGGGTACTATACTCATGATCTAGTAGATTGGTTATTGACCCCTTTGCCCCATGTGAGATTCTTATTGGATCAGTTTTTGCCTAATCACATAAGGAAGCTACATCTTAGGTAGGATTTATCATTCCTTTCTTATAATAAGTACAAATATAGGGAGCTATCTTTTAAATGAGTAGCATCTATCCCCAGTCACTTCATGATTTTCATCCTAGAAAATATTATTCAACATACCATTTTTGTTTAGAGTAATAGGTCACCAAAAAATTATTCATCTCCTCTAAAAATTGGTCCTCAACCTTCAAGGGTGCCCTCTCTTCTTTTTATTTACCATAAGGAGAAAAGAGTAAGGGCACCCAATATTTAGCACATAGTTACTCCATTGGTAGTGCCTCCTACTACATCGATGACACCTCCTACTACATTGGTAGGAGTATATTCTTCTCCAATCATGAGATGAACAACCACCCAACTGAGAAAGATCTCACTAAGCATCCACAAACCTCTCATCATTGTCTAATCCTTTATAGAAACCATCAAGTGCATGAGCATAGGCTTCATCAGCATGATAAGGCTCTAGAGTAAAAGGTTTCTAGGAAAGAAAATTTTGATACTTCAGTATAATGGTGGCTACTCCTCCAACTTAAATTTTATATCTTATCTTAACTCCCACTAAACCAACCCCTCACCTAGCTACATCATCTATCTTGTTTCTTATTTCTCTACAATTTGCTACATGCCTCATGCCAATTGGATCCAAGTTTGCATTTCCCCTTCCAAAGAACACCTACTAATAACTCCTTTCTTGCTACCCCACCATTACCTAAGCCTATAAATATATGGAATACATAGATTGTGTAAAGTAAAATTATGTCTACTCAATCACTCTATCTTTTAATCACCATCCCATCTTTCTTGGGCTTCTTAGCCTAGCTATAATGGATCATAGGGTCTCCCCTCCATCCTTTAAAAAATTATTTAAGTAGGGCTTTATACCTAAGTTTTTTTCTTTAATGTCCACTCAAGTGGATTGTCTTTCATTTATTGTGCTTACAGTGGATAAATCTCTACCTTCTCCTATTAAGACCACATTTTAGGAGGTTGATAGTACACCTTCTTCATCTTTTCCTTAAAGGTCAAATGACTTGAAACTTTGAGGCATGTATATTTGACTTGCTTGAGGATATTTTGGTGTTGACCGAGATCTTTGTAAGATCCCTCACACACATCTCAATTAAAATACTAGATATGAGAAGTTCACAGTGGATTCATCCATGAATTTAGCCATTTGAGGTTCCTAGAGTTTCTATAATGGTCATTCCATTATTGCCTCAACCTCACTCCCTATATAATTAAGATCGAGAGGACTATGACCTAATGTTGGATTATGTGTGAGGCACTACCTTCTTCTACATATGTAGATTAGATCATACATATTTGTATTCCCCCATGCTTATTTTTATCTATTTTGATCCTCTATAGGACCTTTATATTCTAATGGTCCTTAGAAAAACATTGTGATATGTTTTAAACTTCTTCTATTTGTTATCTTTTTCTTCTCTTTTTCGTCTATTGGCTTTAAAAAAAATTTGAATGATGCCAACTATTGGGTGTATTTGCATAACCTTCCATGTTGACCCAAATTTTTATTTATCTTTCTCTTTATGTGCTCTTCTTAAAATCCAAAATATACAAGCCTAGATGAAATATTCATAAGAATTCATATATCAAAAAGATATTCATTCTTATGGGCTTTTATGTTGATAGTCATATTCATATATCTTTTATTTCTCGTCTAGATGTTGCGGATATTATGTGTCACCTATTGTAGTATGAGATTCCATGGAAACACCTCATATTTTGGTATTTCACAACATATCCTTCTCTCATTAGAATTTCTCATGTTCCCCTTCGATCAATATTATCCATTCTTAGGGGAGGCTCTTATGTCTTATTATTTTATTGTCTCTATATCATAGGTTGTTTTTTAAAAAAATGACTTTTTTTTTAATCTATTTGCTCTCCTTTGTAAAGGCCAATTCACTTATCTATGAGACCTTTTTCACTATCATGTGGTCATATGGATTTTTACTAGCATATATTTTTTCATATCTTGTGATTATTTAATACTACTACTTAATTGGTGGTGCAAAATATATTTCCCTATCATACAACTATCTAGCCTTTTCTACTCATACTAGCATGATTAAAGTTACCTTATCATACAAATATATAGTCTCATCTACTCATATTGATGCATGTCTAAATTTTTCTTATAAAATGACTATCTATCTTTTACTCCTTGTATCAACACACTCAAAATCACCTAATAATATGGCTATCTAACATAAAATTTATTTTTCTACTTAGATGTCAGTGTGCTTTTAGTGACCTATTTCTATCTCTTATCATTATCTCTCTTTATCTATCATGCTAGACTATAGATTGCATTTAGATGTGATTTTGTGGATATTCAGGGATTTTCATTAACAAAAACCTTATGTGGATTAAAGATCCTAAATTAAGTTGTATATACTTTGGTTGCATCTTAAACTATGATATGCTTGCTAAACTGGGGGAAAATGTAGTGTAATACAATTTTACCCATTTCATTATGTATTTCTCTTGTATTAGCTAAAAAATAAATTCTATCTAACCCTTAATTCTCCTTTGTCCATCTGGTCCTTTTTTCAATCCACATTCTTCACCATGTGTCTTGGTCAATATAGGATGTGTGTGCACTATCAAGATATTTGTTTGGCACACACTTGACCTAAAAATGTGCAGTTATGGAGTGAGTCATTGAGATATTAAAAATAGTACTCATATAGTGTAATGCCTCCTACCACCATCCAAAAACATAAAAAATCACTTTACTAACTTATAAGTCTTTTCCTTGACTTTATTTGGTCATCTTGGACACACTCTAGAGCTTCTTCTACACAATTTGGCTCTCTTCTACTCAAATTGGTTTCCTTTAAGATTACTCTACAATATTTTTACACTTATTTGATTTTTTTCTTGCATTGTTGATAGCTTCTTCCCAAAATATTGGTCTCCATAGTACCTTATATTTGTTACATCCAAAACTTTTCCTTCACTCATTGAGCTCTAGCATTTTGGCTTTGAAGTTGAGTCTCATATAAAACTACATTTCATACCTTGTTTAACACATCATATTTTAAAAAAAGTATTTCAAGTGGAGTCTCTCATAATATTATACTTCAATCCCCAGTGGTTGTTCCTAGTATCTATAATCCCTTAAAGAGGCCTACAATCATCAATCACAATAAGCCTATAGTTGTGTGTGTCTGAATGTGGACCTCTAAATCAGACACAAACACAACATAGTCATTGCTCAATCATGAGATGGCAAGTATGAACATGAATTGTCCATCTCACAACATCGATTGAATTGACCTGTTGCCTCCTATGTATACAGGGTGTTTAATTACTCTAAGATTGGAGAGCCAACAACCATAAGACCTATTCTACAATGGAGGATTTTCAAAAGCTAAGATGAAAAATCAATGAAATTAATCTAGAAATGAGTGCAATTAATCTAGAAATGTAGAAATGCAACTATACTAAATGCTTGAAATAAAGATGAAGTATAATTTTAATCTGAGGACATTGAAATAAATATGATATTAATCTAATAACAATTAAGAAAATTCTAGTCGAATATGAGATGCAATATTAAACTAAAGTGAGATATTAAGCTAATTAATGCAATAAAGCTTTGAAAACAATGTAATAATGGAGACTAAAATTGACTATAGTATAGATGCTCTCAAAAATTTCTCTTTCAAATGAAGAAATGAGGTACATTAAATAAGAAAGCCCGAGAAGAGAATGAAGGGGGTCTTGATTTGAAACTCCTGACCCTTCGTTTCCATTTGAGACAAAAATACAAGAATTACTCAATAAAAAAGAATGGAAAATGCCACACAGGTGGCCTTTCAAATATCTTGAATTATTAATTCAAAAAGGTATGTCCATTCGAATATCAAGAAATTATTAATTCCTTTTTAGGGTTAATTAGCCAAATGGGGTGGATTTAATTTAATTCTAAGCACTTAAGACTTTAGGATTAAATTAAATTATCATATGGTTAATTTAGCTAATTAAAGTCAAGGACTTTGGGAATTATTTTTGATATTTAATTAATGCAATTTATGGTCTTTACAATTGACATCAAGTCAAATTAAGTCAGGTAGGAGAGATAAAATTTCCTAGGGAACTAGGACTTTGAAGATGGAAAATTGATGAAAATGCACCAAAATTAGTTGAAATTAATAGGTGCCAATTTTAGGGTATTACATTTTCCCCTCTTTGAATTGATGTGTGAAAAATGCGTTGATTCAAAGAATATTCTGAAGTGACAGATGATGAGAAATTCAAAAGTCTGGGTTAAGTTGCCAAGACACCGAGCAGATCAAAGCATGATTTTCTGAAGTCTCAGTTAGATTGCGAAGACAATGGTCTTGAGAGAAGATGAGAATTAGGGTTAGGTTTCCCTGATGCCTAGAATGAGATTCAGATGCAAACTTAGGACTGTCTCTAGAATCAGGATTAGATTGCCCCAATACGAAGCTTAGCCCTCTGAGACCTAGGTTAAATTACCTAGGTAACGGTCTAAGAGAGATTTCGAGAGCCATCCCCAAAATGAAGCTTGACTCTTAGGAATTTGTGTTAGATTTCCCCAATACCTAAAATATTTCAAGAACCATCTCTAGAACGAAGCTTGATTCCTAAGGATCCGAGTTAGATTGCTTAGATACCTAAAAGATAGATGATCAGATAGCAAGATGTGAGGCATCAAGATGCCCCTAGCAATGAAAATTGATGATTCAGATTAGATTGATTCAAGAATTGATTCAACAAGATTCAAATGATGCAATCATCCTATCCCCTCGAGAGTGAAATCAAAAGATGACATAAGAGGGATGATTGACAACAAGAGGTTGCAGACCAGAAGCAATTAGACTAGATTTGAGAAGCTGTAGAAGAAAATCAAAGCTAAGTGGAGGTCTTATTGACCAAGTTTGACCATGGTTGACCATGGTTGACTAGAGTTGACTTTGATGAAAAGAGAAAAGATCTTGAGAACATGATGCAAAGATGAGGGTCTAGTAGGAAGATGACGCCAGAATGTTGACTGCACAAGTGTCCGATCCCAAAGGGTCCCAAAATTTAAAATGCAATTTTGAGCTATCTAGAGATGTCAGATGTTGATTTTGATCTCAAAAATGGATTTAGAATAGTCGATTTAGCCAAGGGTGCAATTTTCATGCAAAACAGAGCACTTTTGAAAATTAGGTCAAAAGCTATATAAGGCCTACAGGGGTCATTTTCAATTCATTATTCACCTTCGTCTTCTTGTGATTTTGATCTCTGAGAGAGAAAATGGAGGGTCTTCCACTACATATGCATTGATTTGAGTGCTCCCAATGACACGCTCAACCACCAGAGTATGACACACCTGTAAGTAGTCATTAAACCTCCTTGAATTTCAATTCGTACAACTTTATAGGTCAAAATAGGAAGATCTAGCAAGTTTTAGAACAAGTTCTTCCAATCTTGCGTGAGGAAGTAGTTTCCTCACGCTGGCTTAGGTTTCCTCTCACATGAGGAAACAGGTTCCTTGCATGACTTAAGTATTCTTCATGTGGGCCCTGTCTGAAAGCTCGTGCGAGTTGAAAGCAGCTCCTGTGCGAGATTGTAGGAGCTCGTGCAAGGTCTAATCTTGTCTCACACAAGAAAATAGTTTTCTCATGTGAAAAACTACTGCAAAATTTAAAGTCCTTGTCAAAATTTGTCAATTTTGTGTAAAATCAACCAAGTATAGCATCACAGAGACATGTCTAGAATAGATGTCTTGTCATATTTGTTGTTGTTGTGTTAAAAACCATCATGTTTGAGATACTAATCCAATGTCATCACTTTCTTTGCAGGTTAACTTCCCTGACATTGTCTTCTAGATGCACCATCCAGTTATCACCACACAAGTGTAGAGACTCACGATGCAGAGAGTCCCCATATTGATGCTCTTGGTCTAGGATACTTGTGTTATTTTCTAGACATTTGAGTGAATCATGGTATTCTTGGTGCATTGGTAGAGTGTTTCCATTCAAAGATGAACACGTTTCATTTTTCTATGGGGGAGATGATCATGATCGTAGAGGACATATATAGGATTCTGAGGATACCCATCCATGGTACTTGAGTAGAGTATGAGACATAGCCGAGGTAGGGTACATTAGCCTCGAGAGCTATATTCCAAGATGATCTAGTGATGGGTTGGGCCATCTCTTGGGATGATTTGATCTATAGGTATGGTGGTGCTCATCCCTTTTCTGTCATTCTTGCGATGTTCCTGAGCTGGTACCTTGTTCCAAATAGAGGTCAGCATGGTTTAG
>BSBK01004161.1:302500-405000 GCA_027943335.1 Chamaecyparis obtusa
TTTTGTGGTTCCCTCTCAGGATGAGATCACCCACTTGGAATTCTCTTCATCTAACTTTCTTATTATAGGCTTTTGACATTCTCTTTTGATATACTTAGAGATGATCGAATGCCACCTTCCAGCATTCATCAAGTAACTCAAGCTCTTGAAGCCAAGATATTCTATTATCTTCATCACTGATGATGCCCCTCAGAGAGATTCGCAATGTCAGAATCTCAACCTCAATAGGTAATACTGCCTCTACTCCATAAACTAGGGTGAAAGGAGTGGCCCCCGTTGGTGTTCGGATACTTGTCTTGTAGGCCCACAAGGCTAGATTGGTTTAGAGATGACAATCTCTACCAAATTTATGAACTGTTCGGTGCAAGATTTTCAAAATTGTCTTATTCGAAGCCTCTACTTGTCCATTACGCAGAGGATAATAGATAGATGACCAATGTTGAATAATTTTGAATTTAGTACATAAGTCTGTGAGGTCCTTATTTTTTAATTGTCCCCCATTGTTGATGATAATAGATGAGGGTATGCCATATCTGGAAATGATATAGTTCAATATAAACATAGCAATGGTCTTGATGTCAGCTATAGTGAGAGGCACTGCCTCATCCCACTTGGTAAAGTAATCAGTAGCTGTGATGATGAACTTGTGCCCTCTTGAAGATGATGGATGTATCTAACCGACCAAGTTGAAGGCCCATTGCTAAAATGGCCAGAAACTGATGAGAGGACTAAGTTCATGAGCAAGAGCATGAATCAAGTTCCCATGAAATTGGCATTGCTTGCAAGTCTTAGCATATTGAACAACTTCTTTTTCCATGTCTGGCTAGTAATATCCAGCTCTAATAAGTTTCCAAGCTAACGTCAAACCACTAGAATGAGACCCATAGATACCTTCATGTACCTCAACTAGCACATGCTTGGACTCATCGGGTTCTAAGCACCTAAGGAGGGTATCATCTAGACCCCGTCTATAAAAGTCATTTGCTATGAGGACATAGCATGAAGAAGTATGAATGAGGTGATGCTTTTCATTTTGGGTATAGTTGTCAGGAATGATCTGGTCATGAAGGTAGGAAAAGATATGGTGGTAGCGGGATGAATCATATCCAATGATAGAACAAATAATCCTAGATTCAGGGATATCATAGGCATGGTAGTGTAATGCCTCCACCAGGAACTCATGTCTGAAGTCATTTTTTGGCATTTGTAACATTGAAGCAAGAGTGGCCATTGCATCAGCTACTTTATTGTTTACCCTTGGAATCTACTGGAAATAAATGTGTGCAAAGCATTGTTTAAGATCATCCACCATCCTTTTGTAAGGTATTAGTTTGTCATCTTTAGTTTGGTAGACATCGTTGACTTGATTGATGATTAACTGCAAGTCTCCAAAGACCTTGAGCTCATCTACATGCCATTCAAGGGCCATCTTCATGCCATTAATGAGAGCTTCATATTCAACTATGTTATTCATGTAGGGAAACAACATTTTATATGCTTTCGGCAATGAGTATCTTTGAGGTGTAACAAATAGAATGCCTATACCAAATCCTTGCTAAGTGAATGATCCATCAAAGAACATGCTCCAAGAGTGATGTGTGAGAGCATGATGGATTCATCTAGAAATTCAATACTCAAAGGTTGATGATCTTTTAAAGGAGCCTCTGCCACCTGATCAACAATTTATTTTCCCTTAATGGCTTTTCTTTCCATGTACTCAATGTCAAATTCACTAAGTATCATTTACCCATTTTGCTAATCTACCCATGAGGGCAGCCTTGCTCAACAAGTATTTCAGTGGATCAATCTTTGCAATAAGCCTCATGGTATGAGCTAGCATATAATGTCACAATTTCTAAGAAGTGAATAACACTACTAAACAAGCCTTCTCAATGACAGATTAATTCATTTCATAAGCATCCAATGTTCTGCTGATATAGTATATGGCTCTTTCTTTATTGTTCTGATCTTCTTGAGCTAAGAGAGCACCCAAGGATGTGTTTTTTTCTGAGATGTATAGGATAAGAGGCTTCCCATGAATAGGAGGCATCATTATAGGTAGATTAGCAAGATACTATTTTATTTAAGTAAGCCCCTTGTCGCATTCCTCATTCCATTCATAAGTCACATTCTTATGCAAAGTTTTAGTAAATGGTTGTGACTTGTCAGCCAACTATGAAATGAAACACTAGATGGATTGTAGCCTTCCTTGTAATCCTCTCATTTGACTGATATTCTTGGATGGAGGCATGTCCATAATAGCTTGTACCTTTTGAAGATCAACTTCTATGCCTTTAGCTAAAATGATATAACCTAAGAGTTTCCCAGAAGTAACACTAAAAGCACATTTCTTTGGATTAAGCCTAAGACTGAATTGTTCCATGTGGTCAATGATGGGACCTAAGTCTATGAGGTGAGTTATTCACTTCATGCTTTTGGCTAAAGTATCATCTACATAATCCTCCATTATTTTATGCATCATATCATGGAAGATAGTAGTAATAGCTCTTTGGTATGTTGCTCTTGCATTCTTAAGCCCAAAAGGCATGACATTCCAGCAAAATGTGCCCCAAGCACATGTAAAAGTAGTCTTTTATTGATCTTCTAGCACAATTTTGATTTGATTATAGCTGAAAAATCCATCCATCAAGGAATACATCTCATATCCTGCTGCCATGTCAACTATCATATCAATATTAGGTAGTGGGAAGTCATCTTTTGGACATGCCTTATTTAGATCTCTGAAATCTGTACACACACAAATGGATTTATCATGTTTAGTGACCAGAACAATGTTTGAAATCCATTCTTCATAATCAATAGTTCTTATGAAGCCATCTTTAATAAGCTTTTCTAGCTCTGCTTTAACCCAAAGCGCTACATGTGGATGCATTTTTCGTAGCTTCTGTTTAACAAGTTTGATACCTGGTGCAATGGACAAATGATGCATGATTAGATTGGGATCTAATCTAGGCATGTTTGAATAGGTCCATGCAAAGTTTATTTTCTTGCTCTAAAAGAATCTTGTGAACTCTTCTTTTTCTTTAGCAAACAATGATTGTGCTAGGTGAATAATCTATGGAGCAGCCTCTATACCCAAATTGACCGGCTGTGTCAGCTCAATCAATACCGATGACCTCTCTTGAAAGTGGCTTGGAAGCATGTCAAGTATCTCATCCTTGGGCACCTTAGAGAGGTTTTCACCCTCGGATACATCTTTTATTTTTACTATTTTTTACTCTGATACTACCACAAAGTGGTTTTCACCATCAGAGCATCTATTTTTTCTTCTTTTAATGTTTTGACTAAGATACTTGATATCCACCTCTATCATGTTGACACTACTTTCCCTAGTGGAGGACATCACAGGTTCAATAGAATGAAGGTAACAAGCTAGATCATAATTAGTCTAGAATGTTAGGACTTCATTGGATTCGAAAGGGGAGTTCAAGTTTATTAGATCAGGACAGCAGAGTGAAAGGGAGGTAGTGACTAGTTCAACTATGTTCATGGTATAACCCTCAAAATCACTAATGAGCAAGTCAAGACTTAGAACGATCTCATCCAAAGGAGCATTTGAATCCACAAGAGACCTTGCATTGGAAGTAGATGACATGTTAACATTAGTGGTGCCTAATTTGTGTGGCCTAGCACTAGACCCTTCACCTACTTTTAGGAGTCTTTCATACACATGAATAGTATATATGTCTACATCATAGGTAGCATCAAACAAAGAGTCAAACTCATATTCATGTGAGTCAGTACTTGATGTAGGAATTTCATTAGCAGCATCATCAGACTCATTATTATCCCTTGTGGCATTAATAGCTTGCTGAAGTTGTTCTTGTTCAAAGTACTTTTGAAAATGAGGTGGACTATATCATTCACCTTGAAAGTTAGGATCATCATTTAGTGTTGCTTTCCATTCCACATATGTGAATTGGTACACTAAAGAGGTTTTATCAGAATCAGCCTCAGAATAAGTACCAGTATTAGTCTCTATCATATGAATAGGTATGATAGGCTCATTAGGTTTGGCAAAGAGTACCACAAGATCCAGAGGAATAGGATATGGAAATGTATCTTCATTAGAGCTGGCCTCTGGATTCACTTCTAGAGTAGCATCTTCAATTTCTTGTTTAGGTTTAGCTTTAGGCTTAGGAGCTGACACAAATTTCTTGGTCCCCACATGAAAGGGAGTCTTTTTAAAGCCAAAGCCAATAGTATCTTTTGTGTGGCAGCTTGTAGCTTCAATAGGTTTTAGTAAGCCATTATCATTTTTCCCTATAGGACCACTCCCCTTATAACCAAAGTGCTTCATGATTTTGAAGGCCTCAATGTATGGTTCTTGCTCTAAATTTGGAGATGGAGTGGTTGTTTCATCTATTTCTTTTCCTTTATTGATCCATGCTCTGATAGCCCTCTCTTCATCTTCATCTTCTAAAGGTGTAGAGGCCCTTACAAAGGTGCCATCATAAACTATTTGAGGAGGAGCATTAGAAAGTTTGTTGTTTTCAAAAGGTATCCCATAAGAGCATGGAGACAAAGGTAGAGTAGCTAGTGATAGGACAAGTTCCATTTGGTATTCTCCCATGTCTATATCTTTAAGTCTCAAAGTTTGTTCCATTTCTTTCAGCTTAGCATCATAAAACTTAGTAGATTCTCTATTTGCTAGAACAAAGCTATCTGCGGTTTGCACAAGAGTGTTGCAAGAGAAATTGGTATTTTTGGGTATAGTGACTTCTACTCCATGGAATGTAAACTTAATGCATTGATGATAAGTGGATGGAATAGCCTACATCTCATGAATCCAAGGCCTACTCAACAAGATATTATAGGCAAGAGGAATATTGAGCACTTGGAAAGTAACATCTCTCTCAATGGGACCTACGCGGATAGGTAGCATCACTAAGCCTTGGGACTTGCATTCTTCCTCATCATAAGCTTTAATGGTAATCTTTTTGTGAGGATCTATGCAATTCTCATCATATCCTAGCTGAGTGAGTAGTTTAGAGGAACAAATATTAAGACTAGCACCATTATCTATGAGCACTTGGCGGATGCACTTAGGACCTATCATGACCTCTATATGCAAGGGAGCATTATGTGGGTGACTCAAGGAGTGGTCATCTTCTTTAGAAAAGGATAGATAGTGGGGCGAAGTCAAATGACCCATGATATATTGGAACCAGTTAAGATAGAGATCTTTGGGAATGTTTTCCTTAGCAAGGGACTTATCCAAAATCTTCTTGTGAGTAGGTGAGATCTTCAACAACTCAAAAATGGTAATCTAAGCATTAGTTCACTAGAGTTGATCTAAAATTATATAACTAGCCAAGCTAGCTATAGGAATAGATTTCATGTTTTTTTGGTGGGGCCAACAATAGTCTTATCCGCAATTTGTTTTGAAGCAGATGCAAGAGTATCAGGTCTCTTATCCATAGTTTGCTTTGGAGTGGACATGGAAGTATCGAGAGCTTTCAAAACAACTCTCCCTCGTGATTGAGTGATAACATTAGCACAGCCTTGAGATTGTTCAAATTCAGATGAATGAGGTGTAGATCTATGCAAGATAAAAGGAGTCCTAGATTTGGGAGCATCGCTGCCCCCTCTAGAAGTGATCATGTCATAATACTCTATCTTGACAGGTTCAATCATACCAATAACATTGTCATTATTAGTGTACATATAATTGACTTTAGCATTGGTATTCTTGGTGCTTGAAGACTCACCCTTCTCATGAGGAGGGAAGGGATCCTTAAAATCTTGGTGATCTGAATTCTTGTTGTGGCCATCCACAACAATATCACCACTATCAATCAAATCTTGGACCTTGTGTTTCAAATGAACGCAAGCTGAAATCTTATGACTAATGTTCTGGTGATAGTCACAGTAAACATTATCATTCCACCAGTGAGGTCTTGGTTGTGGGTTATAAGTACACTTTTCTAAAGGAGTAAGAACCTGATTCTCTATGAGAGTCTTATAGACCATGTCAAGAGGCTCTCCCAAAGGAGTAAAATCACACTTGGGTTGAGCATCCCAAGGTTTGTTCCTACCAAATCTTGAAGTTTGTTGGTTGTTTTTTATGGTCTTTTTGACAGTCTTAGCTACTTGTATACTGGAAGTGAGATTGAAAGTAGACTTTGAAGGCTTCGTAGTAACATTATCCACTACTCCATCATTTACTACATCTCTATTCTTATTGGTAGCCTTTCCTTTAACCTTGTTTGTGGAGAATCATTGTTTATTCAAAGTCAATTCTCCCTTCTTGATCATGAAGGCCTCTATCTGTACTGCTTGTTTGATCATACTATCAAAAGTAAGAGGACCTTACAATTGCACTTGGTATCCAAAGTCTGGGACGAGATTGTCCAAGAAAATGTCAAGTCTCTCAAACTCTGGTAGCTTGTGAGGACATCTCGTACATAATTGTCTCCATCTTTGGAGGAATGTTAGGAAAGATTCTCCTTGTCACTATTTTAAGTTGCAAAGATCTCGGATGTTGACTGGATGCTAAATATTATGTGAGTAGTGTTGGAGAAAAGGATTAGCCATTTTGTCAAAAGTTTTAATACCAGTAGGCAATCTAGAGAACCATTCCATATCTGGTCCACCCAAACTATGAAAAAACAAGTGCATAAGATATGTTTGATCATGCATGAATTCCATAGACAATGCACCAAAGTCCCTCAAGTGATCTTGGGGATTGGTTGCACCCAAGTATTTGTCATATTTAGGGAGTTCCACAACATTGGGAAAAGGTGGCATATGAGGACTTCTATCAAAAGGGAAAAGACAAATACTTTCCATCGTAAATTATTGAGTGGGTTTATCTTTACTCCTTACAAGTTGATTAATCTGATCTTGCATTTCTTGGACCATCTTTTGCAACTTTGCAATCTTAGTTTCTTCTTCCTTAGCTACATGCATCTCAACTTGATAGTTTCGAGGTAACTTGGCCCCTTGTTTAGCTAGCTCAAGGAAGTACTTTTCTTTCTCCTCTAGGAGAAGGATCTCCATCATTATAATAAGACCCTTATTAGCTTTGGTAGCATCTATATCATGTTGAGTTATCACTTCATCTTCATTCCCAAGGATCTCATAGATACTCTGAACCTGATCTTGATGCTAATCATCTTAGTTTTGATCAAATGGAGGAGGAAAATAGAAATAGGTGGGTTGTTGATTGTCTTGACGTTTGCTTTGAGGTTGATCATCATTATGGGACTAATTTTGGTCATGTTGAGATTGACCATGAGGTTTCTCATTTTGAGGTTGAGCATGATGTGGGTCATTAGAGGATTGACCATGATATTGATTGTTGTGAGATTGATCAAAGGTTTGACTATACTTGCCCAATTGGAAATCAAACAGATCTCCCATCTTGTCATAGACTTGCATAGTATATGAAGACTTAGCAAAGTGATGTGAATGAGATCGAAAAGGCACATCCAAGGTAACTTTTAGTGAATGAACAAGATCAAAAGATTTAACAAATTCAGATGAGAAGATATCTTCAACAATATCACTAGGTTTTATGGTAGAGCTATTCTCAGTAGGATCAACAGGTATGATAATAGGATTAGTCCGAGGAAGAGGTCTTCCAAAGTTGTGAAACAATGAGTTCTCTTGGAAGAATGAGTTGTCTTGGTCTTGAAATGAGAAACCAGGTTGTGCTTCAAATAATGGATTAAAACACTCTTGAAACATCAGAGGTGATGGTTGAGATAGACTATCTTTCAAAGTATTCAATGAGGAAATCGAGGATATCTCACAAAGTTTAGATTTCGCAACAGATTCAAGAGGATCTTGATTAGGATGTTCACTTCTACCTTGATCAGGATTCTGAATGGGAGATAAGTCTTGCCACTTCTAGTCGTGACAGTCATAGATGAGGACAAAATGAGAGAGGACTCGAGATAAAGCTAGACTCGGTCTCTAAGAATAACACAAAGGAGATAAAGGCTAGAACAGCCAAGATGCGAGATGGACCTGGTATGAATCGTCAAAAGAGGTGGCTAGAATAGCTGAGATAAGACTATTGAAACATGAGATACAAAAGGCATAAAGAGATAATGTAAACCAATGAGAGATCACATGAGTCAAAGAAAGGATCGATCGATTCCTAACACAAAACAACCATTTTTTGACAGTGAATGATAGGAAAGTAGAAAAATAGACCTTAGAAAACAATCAAATCAAATAAAAAGTCAAATAGTCAATGGAAAACAAGACTCTATTTTTGCAAACTGGGCTACAGTCTAGCGTGAGATAGTACTAGTTCGTGCGAGAGAAAACCAACCTTCATGTAAGAGAACAAAGTCTCATGCAAGAAAGTGCTCTGAAGTGTGAAACCTCACATGAGAAAAGGATAAAATCTTACACTCTTACATAGTTTTTGAGGTTAAAGTTGAATTTTGAGGTACAACCTAAACTGATGTCTGATAGAAAATCTAGTTTCCTGATAGGTTTGAAGAATAGTTTAATCAACAATCTCATTTTAGGATTTCAAGCATTCGTTTAAAGACACAAAGGTTCAAATCAAGTAGTTGTGATACAAGAAGTAGTCATTAACCAACCTATCATGGACAAAGCAACTTGATAGCATCAGGGGAGTCTTTGTTTGATAATGATTGGACAATGTTTAAGACTTGATAACAAACACATAGCTTAGCCCTATAAAGAAAATGGTGAGAAGCCAAAACCTTTGCCCCATTGCTTATGTGCATACGTGCACCTCACATAGCCTGTCACCCCCTAGAGGGTGCCCATGTTTTTGGTGTTTCCAAGGACTTAGCAGTGTATGTTCAAAGGTTACCCTTGTAGCATGGGCCAATTTCACAACCACCTCCAAATTTCCAAGTGTACGCCTATGATGGGAATCTACGGGAGAGATTCTTCCCCCTCCCTACACAAAGATTATGACTCCTTTCGGAGGTGAACTAGGTAGGCCACTAGCTAAGGAAAGTTTTTAATAGGCTTCCATTCACGCTAAAATTTAGTGCCCCTGATATGGGGTTGAGGCCTCGTAGCCACACCAACACCTGAAAGTCATACACGCCCGCAAGTAGAGCTAGGAGCGGTGCCGCTCAGTATAACAGATGAAGCCTTCTCAAGATGATAGTCAAAGTCTTGAGAAGGAAGCTAACATGGTTTTGGAGTCTTTAGACTCAACAAAATTTTCTTTATTAGAGTGAGATGGAATCACTGATGATAGGTGCGTACTCACTTGGGTCGTTCCTAGAGGTTAAACTTTCAGCAGGCCCTCTAAAGGTGACACTGGACTTGGTTTAGATTCAGGGGTCGGATTTTCTAGTTCTCCCAAAGGGAGAAGAGCATACTTCTCTATCCCATCTCCTCACCTAAACACATCAAGAACATTTTTCACCAAGTTAGCTTCACTCCACCACAACTACAAGCTTTTGGGTTTATGTTTCTCTCAAAGAGAGAAGAGCATAATCCCCTGGCTAATAGAAGCGTAAAGATTCACTACCTTTCTCTACTTCCCCAAGAATTTGTCATATTAGTAAGATCATTAAGATCTCAAGTTCATTCATGGTCATCACCTCCATGTAATGAAGAGCCAAAGTCCCTACTCACTAGCAAAATCCTCAAGAAATTTTAACGGAGCCCTATTTAGACTATGTGAATGAAAGCAAGAAACAAACACAACATTTTAGCAAGTCTTCGACTATCATCCTACAATCAAACCATTAGCAGGTTTTAGATTCTTTGACAAATGTCCTATAGAAAATTGTTACGCTATGAAAATAGCAAAGAAATGATAAACAAAAGAAAATAGGAAACTATCAGAAAACTGAAACTGGAAAGACAAAAAACTGAGAAAATTTGAAGCACTATGTTAAAATCTCGCATGAGGAAGTACTCCACAAAATGTGAGAAAGTGCAAGATGTCATGTGAAGGTGTAGAATCTCATGCGAGAAAGTGCTATAGGGAGAAAAATCTCACACGGGATGCTCTAGATTCTCACGCGGAGATCCGTACATAGATAGTACGGATGCATGACAGAGCTTAATTCCTATGAAAAAAAATGAGAATGAGGCCAGAAATCCAATTTTCTACCCCACTATGAGTGCCAAAATGTATGTGTCTGAATGTGGACCTCTAAATTAGGCACAAATGCAACATAGTCATTGCTTAATCATGAGATGGCAAGTATGAACATGAATTGTCCATCTCACAACATCGATTGAATAAACCTGTTGCCTCCTATGTAGAAAGGGTGTCTAATTACTCTCAGATTGGAGAGCCAACAACCATAAGACCGGTTCTACAATGGAGGATTTTCAAAAGCTAAGATGAAAAATAAGGAAATTAATCTAGAAATGAGTACAATTTTAATCTAAGGACATTGAAATAAATATGATATTAATATAAAAACAATTAAGCAAATTCTAATCTAATATGAGATGCAATATTAAACTAAAGTGAGATATTAAGCTAATTAATGCAATAAAGCTTTGAAAACAATGTAATAATGGAGACTAAAATTGACTATAGTATAGATGCTCTCAAAAACTCCTCCTTCAAATGAAGAAATGAGGTCCATTAAATAAGAAAGCCTGAGAAGAGAATGAAGGGGGTCTTGATTTGAAACTCCTGGCCCTTTGTTTCCATTTGAGACAAAAATACAAGAATTACTCAATAAAAAAGAATGGAAAATGCCACACAGGTGGCCTTTCGAATATCTTGAATTATTAATTCAAAAAGGTATGTCCATTTGAATATCAAGCAATTATTAATTCCTTTTTATGGGTGATTAGCCAAATGGGGTGGATTTAATTTAATTCTAAGCACTTAAGACTTTAGGATTAAATTAAATTATCATAGGGGTAATTTAGCTAATTAAAGTCAAGGACTTTGGGAACTAATTTTGATATTTAATTAATGTAATCTATGATCTTTGCAATTGACATCAAGTCAAATTAAGTTAGGTAGGAGAGAGAAAATTGCCTAGGGAACTAGGACTTTGAAGATGTAAAATTGATGAAAATGCACCAAAATTAGTTGAAATT
The DNA here is from genome assembly GCA_027943335.1 of Chamaecyparis obtusa. NCBI lineage: Eukaryota > Viridiplantae > Streptophyta > Pinopsida > Cupressales > Cupressaceae > Chamaecyparis > Chamaecyparis obtusa. Next base: position 313,541 of record BSBK01004161.1, read on the forward strand.
AATAGGTGCCAATTTTAGGGTATTAAAATAGTTACCCCTAAAATTGTTCAGCCCACTTTGGCTTCCCCTATCCACTATCTCTACAAGGGTTAAACCTATTAATAAATATAAAATGAATGTTGTAATACCCCAAAATTGGCACCTAATTATCTCAAGCAATTTTGGTGTATTTTTTCAATTCTATGTCATCAAAGTCCTATCTCGCTAGGCAATTTTCTCTCTCCTACTTGACTCTATTTGACTTGATGTCAGTTGCAAAGACCCTAAATTGCAATAATCAAATGCTAAATTAATTCCTAAAAGTCTTTCACTTATATTAGCTAAATTATCCCTATGATAAATTAATTTAATTCTAAAGTCCTAAGTGCTTTAAATTAAATTAAATCTACCCCTTTAGCTAATACACATCAAAAAGGAATTAATATCATTTAATTATTTGAGTGGACATCTCTCTATTTGAATTTAATTATTCAAATTATTCAAATTAGTCACACCCCCATATGTGGCATAAATTCCACTTTTTAATTAAATAATTCCATGCCTATTTGTCCAAAAAGTGAAGAGCCTTAATGGAAAATGAAGTCACTTAGGACATGTGGCAAAAGGAGTTACATGCGAGATTCCCCCTCTTTTTCTATTTAAGAGCTTGCCTTTTCATTTCAAAGGAGGGAATTTTTGAGAGCATAGAGATTATAGTAAAATTCTACTGCATTCTTTGAGATTCATAGCTTTTGATTGTTATCATTTTAGTTAGTTCATTTAGTATAATATTGCATTTTTCATCTTCTTAGTTTACTTACTTGTTCTTAGATTTAGTCAAATTTTCCTTTGAAAACTCTAAAAAGAACTTGCATTTTCATTTTAGATTACATGCATCCATATTAGATTACTTGCATTTTCATTTTAGATTACATGCATTCATGCTAGATTGCTTGCATTTTTTTATTTCATGCCTATGCTTTTATTTTAAAATCCTCCATTGTAGTTCGGTCTTATGGTTGTTGGCTTTCGATCTGAGAGCAATCTTGAAAACACCCCGTCTACATAGGAGGCAACAGATCGCTTCACTACAGATTTCGGATTGAATAACTCATATTCTTTTCTGTAATCTGATCATGTGAGTAATGATCATGTTGTGTGTGTGTTTAATTTGAGGTCACATTCAATCATACACATTTTTGGCGCCCACCGTGGGGTAGAAAAGATCAATTTCTGGCCTCATTCTTGATTGGATTTTTAATTTTAGTGTTGGTTCTAGGCCTTGTACGGCCATGTACAGCCTAGAAACCTTGTAATATAGTAATGGATGGATATAATGATGAATCCTCTTTCTCATTCTTTTGGTTTGGTTCATTTTTATGAAGAAATGAATAAGTTATGATCATTTTGGTGAAAGTGGGTATTTGCAGATTTGAGATTCTCTGAATATAGTCAGATTGAAATATCTGATATGGACAAATTGTTAAGAATCAGTATCTCTAATAATATTTATTGAAAATATTCATGAATTATCTTTCATTTCCTTTTGGTTTGAGTCATTTTTATGCATATTTATGAAAGTTATGGGCATTTGAGTGAAAACTAGTTTTTAACAATCTGTATTGAAGTTGCAGGCAATGATTTATGAATGGGAAAAATAAATGGCTTACATATTTGAAACTAGATTCATTAAAAGTTACTATGATATTGGTTTGGTTTCATTTAGATTTTTTCTGTGAAAGATATGTGATTCCCTAGGTAGGGCCTGGTGTTTTAAATCTGATTTATGACAGAAAAATGGCAGTCTGAAAAGGTTATTGGTTGAGGAACCAAATTGAATCATAAGAACTTGTAATTTTGGGAAATGATAGTTCTTGATGTTGGCTAAAAACTTAATTGTTTCCAGAAATTTTAATATTGTGATTTTATGGGTCAAATAAATCAATCTTTAAAGACTGTCTTGAAGACAGCAATGTTACATATATTACAGTTTGTCATTGATTTGTCTTGATTCTATACTTTCAGATGTGTGCTAAATGCTGGATTGTAGATCTTTGGACCTAAGGTGAGTTCTTAAAATCTCTATAACACTTGGTTTGGGCATAAAATTAATCTCTCATGTGTTTGGCTTGAGTGTTACACGCTTTCATAGAACACATTTTTTATGCTCTTAATGGGAAATAAATGAACATAGATTTGCTTTCATAGAAGTTTGTGTTTAAGTGCATGCTTGTCTTTTAAACATTAAGTAATTCTTGGTTCCAATATCAAAAAAATCTCATTGAGTAATCTAGGGCATGGATTCATTCCTTTTTTACATGAAAAGTTAAATGCACCACTTTGTGGACTCACTTCATGTTTACTTGGAAAGTTAAATATTCCATGATTCAAACCTTTTTTCACTTATGAGTAGTATTGATTAGCAGTCTTAGATTACTTATGATTGATCTAGATTGCTATCTTGGGTTACTGGACTCACTAATCTGCCGGCCCCTCATTTTCGCCCTGTGGTTGCAATCTCAACGCCACATTAAAGGGGAGGGGTCTATAGGAAAGAAGCGTTAATTGTTCCACTAGGAAACCCCTTTGTACTTTTTGGAACTCACTTGTTTTCTAGGTTGTGGACTCGTTTGTAGCTTGTGTGAGGTGTTAAGTGTTCCACCTTGTGGACTCACCTCATATTTTCTTTAAGTGTTAAGTGGTCCACCTTTAGTGCTTTTCAATACTTTTTGATAGAGAATTACTTACTTTTCATTTTTTTAGAAGGCCTGCTTGGGGATTTCATCACCTCAAGGGATGACCTTAACTCCCATGTTCTGGCAGAGTATAAATATCAGGAGGTGAATCCAAAGACACCTCTCTTGGGAATGAGTTAGATTTCACTCTTGGCTAAGCCTCAAAGAACTTTATACCTTTGAGAAGTGAAGGAGGAGATTTGGGTTACCGTCTCCTCCTGGCTGTGTGATTTCTATTTCTTCTCATCTACAGATTTGTGCCTCACGTACCTTGCATATATCAAGGACTCCTTTTAGAAAAGCCATGTATATCCTTGTAGACAACTTGCTAGGATGTTGTTGTGTTTTAAGTGCCTGCTAAAATATTTTCAAGAACATACACAAATAGAGTCCTTAGGGAGTAGAAATACTAAGTCACTATTCCTGTTCATGCGCAAGGTTGCTTTGTCCCTTGCGCATTCCTTGAAGACTGTTTTCTTGAACTCCTTGATGGCTATCTTACGTGCTTGATCAATGACATAAATTTGATCTACCTTTTTGTCCGTGATCTATTTTTCTATTTTCCTATCGTTCACCGTCAGAAATCGGTTGTCTTGAGTTAGAAATCGATTGATCTTTGCTTTGACTCATGTTGTCTCTCATCTATTCATCTTATCTCTTTATGCCTTTTGTACCTCATGTTGCGATAGTCTTATCTTGGCTATTCTAGCCATCTCTTTTTGACAATTTGTACCAGGTTCATCTTGCATCTTGGCTGTTCTAGCCATTTATCTCCTTTTTGTTATCTTAGAGACAAAGTCTAGCTTTATCTCGAATATTTTCTTGTTACATCTTCATCTATGACTGTCACAACTTGAAGTGGTAAGACTTATCCTATTCAGAATGTTGATCAAGATCAAAGTAAACCTCGTAATCAAGACGTAGGTCATTCCCAATTTGTTGAGAAGTCTGAACTTTGTAAGAGTTCTTCAAATTTGTCATTAAGCACTCTACAAGATAATTTGTCTCAAACATCTCCTCTAGTTTTCCAAGAGTGCTTTAATCCTTTATTTTTTCCATCTAGTTCGTCTCTCCAAGAACAAGACAACTCCTATTTTCAAAACAATTCATTGTTTTGTGGCTTTGGGAGATCATTTCCTCAGACGGAACCTATTATTGAAACTATTGATCCCACTAAAGATAGTGATTCATCTGAAGCTATTCATACACCAAAAGTTACATTGGCTACACCTTTTCAACATCGTTCTCATCACTTTACTGAAGCTTCAATTGCAGCACAAATTCGTCTTGACAAGATGGGAACCAAGAACCCATTTGACTTTCAATCAGGCCAATATGGCCAAACTTATAATCAACACCATGGTCAATCTTCTCATGACCAAAATCAGACTCATCACAATTAGTCTCATAATGATGACCAATCTCGCAACAAAACTCAAGATGATCGACAAGCAGCACATAACTATCACCCTCCTCCTTATGATCAAAATCAAGATGATCAACAAGATCAAACACCGAGCATATATGAGATTCTTGGTAACAAGGATGATGTAATTACTCAAAATGATATAAATGTTTTGAGAGCTAACAAGAGTCTCATTAAAATGATGGAAATTATTCTTTCAGAAGATAAGGAAAAGTATTTTCTTGAGTTGGATAAGCAAGGAGACAAACTACCCCCGAATTTTGAAGTGGAAACTATTGTAGCTAAAGAAGAAGAAACTGAAAAATGAATTGGATAGCTGACAATGAATAGAGGAAAATGTAATAGAGGATATTAAGTGGAAAAACATATCTATATAAAGGATGGATTAGTATGAACAAATGGCTAGAAATTTGAAGAAAAGAAGGGTCATTGACTAATGTAGTGAAGAAGGAACAAATGGATTTTGAGTCAATAAGAATGATTTAATGAAGTGTTGAAGCTAGTGGAAAGTGAAGAATTAAAGTGAATATAGAAGAGTGCACAAAGGATCTGGTTATGCAAAGATAGTTGCAAGTTTACAAGTCAATATATTTATTGTTGCTTATTAGCATTTGTAACATAGTGGACTTAACAATGTTATTGTTAAATCCTTGAGAAAGGTAACATTCTAAAGAGTGTTTGAAGTCTTTTAACTAGGAAACTTCTAATAGGGTGAAGATCCTAACAAATCTGAGGCAGATCCCTTAACTGGGTCACACCTAACAATCTGTATTGTAATCTTTAACCAGATTGGCTCTTAACTAGGCATATTTCAGAAGAGTATTTTCTTAGTGGGTGACAATTCCCATAGTGGTTTTTCCCAAGATGGGTTTCCACATTAAATACTAGTGTTACATGTTATGAATTGTATATTTTATTTACTATTGTCAGTAAATAGTAAATTGTGTTTAATCGAGCTGTCAATGAGTTAATCAAACAAAATATTTGTAGGTATTTGGAATTAGGGATTACTGATACACTCCCGCCCTCTCCATAATCCAACAATGGTGTAGGAGCACCTTTGTTTTTATTTATTTTTTAAGCCATCTTTGGCATGTTTTGATTTCCCTAAGGTCGTGTTCACCAAATTATGGAATCTACTAGGGATTTGGAGTCTATCTAGGTCCTAGGTTCTAGATTGAAGACTATAGTCTATTAGTCTTTCTCTTAGCAATTGAAGATAAATGATGTCAAAGTGATTTCATGATGTTTAGGGTGTGTGAAATTAATTTTGGAGTTTATATGTGGTCTATTTCTCCATGGGATCATCGCAAAGTCCCTAGGAAGCAAGATTTAAAAAGTTTCCACATTTGTTGTAAAAGTTGCTTAGCAACTTTTGCAACTTTTAAAAGTTGCTTGGTGCAAGTGTACCTTAAGGCTCTAATCAGCTTATGAGGGATCTAAACCTCCCCTAAACCTATTTTAGGGTTATAGTGATCCTTGGCCCCAATAACAAGGTTAGAGAAAATATTATATGGAGAACAAATTTTGGAAGTGTGCACAGTATTTGGATTTGCTTGTGATTTAGTAAATAGAGAATTAATGAATGGAGTTATGAGTTAGAATTGGATCGATGGTGGATACTAGATGTTAGTGTGTGCTATTAATTTCAAGTTCTACAATTTTTTTAGTTTTCCTTAATCATTTCTTTGTCTTAGTTTAAACCTTTCAATTACCTTTTCTCACCAGTTCATACCAGGAGAGTTGTAGACATGGGGATCTAACTCACTATCCCACAATTCATTTTGTATGACCTTTTGGGGATAGTGAGTACAATCCATGATTATAACATATGAAGAATGAGGGACCTTGGAAATCATGCCAAGTATTATTATAGTCAAGCCCTAGGTGAGCCATGGTGAGCTTGGCTTGGAAGGACTAAGCCAAGAAGAAGGATATGTTGCATAGGTGAAATGGGAAATGTGGGTTTATTATTGGAGACCTTAGATATGGTCATTAAAAATATTTGGATGCAAGGAGAAGGTGTGATCAATCCATTACATCACCCAAAAATAATAAACACTTCATGCAATTAGTTTAAAGGCCTTAAACCCTACCAAAATCACCTAGCTCTGGTTAGGGGATTGTATGGCCTGGAGGAAACCTAAAACCTCCATAATCCTTGAGAGGTTGGATAATATTTATATATCCCATAATTAGTTGGTACCTGGTCATTTTGAAGAAATAGGTGAAAGACCCTATTTTCTCAGAGAGGAGGCCTAATTAGGGCTCTCCCTTGTAGGCCTAAATAAAGAAGGAAGTGTGAGATCGGTAAGTGAGAATTGTGAAGTGAGAGTTGAAACACATCAAATGGAACCATATAAGAAATTTTCCAACACCTCCTCACCTTTGAAAGCTCCTAAATTCATTTGGAGATGATAATCCCTTATCCTAGTTTAAGGGTCAGTGTAAGAATGGAAGGAATAAGCACCAAGAATTGCTTTTTCTTGGTTGGATTGTAATGGTAGTTTGGTTGGGGTTTAAGAATAGGGGAATGAGCCTTTGAGGGAATCCTATAGGTCATTTTTGTTAGTTGGAACACTTAAGGGTCACCATGTAGACCTAGGAAAGGGCTACTGATTAGCTCTTCCCAACCTCCCTAACAGATTTGTATCAGAGCCCCAAAAGTGTTTGGAATTGCATAGTGCATGTTAGATTGTGAATATAGTGGGTCTTCAAACATGGTGGTTAATGTGGAGTCAGCTAAGAAAGTTGAGGACCAAGAAGAAGACAATGTGTTGTTAAGGGAAAGGATAGCCCAATTGGAACAAGTATTAGGTGAAGTGTAGGTGAAGACAAAAGAAGTCAGTGATAAATTGGATTGGAGAGAGGAAAATGAAAAGGAGATCCCTGAGGAGGACAATATTCCAGTGCTAGACCTTGTGTTACATGAAGAGACATTATTAAAAGCCTTGAAATCCATGAGTAGGAAATCTCTAAAAGGTATACCATTATTTAGTGGTAAAATGGAGGTAGATCTAGTCATGAACTGGATAGAGTGCATGGAAAACTATTTTGAATGTGATGGGGTCACCGAGGCACAAAAGGTAAGAGTGGCCAAATCTAGGCTTAGAGGCTCTTCCTTAATATGGTGGCAGTTTATCTAAACTATGACAGAAAAGGAAGGAAAGAATCCAATCTCTACTTGGAAGGGCATGGTGAGAAAAATAAGAGAAGCCTATATGCCAGATGACTATGAGATTCAACTCCCTAAAAGGAGGTAGATTTTAAGATAAAAGGACCTTGATGTGAATTTATATATAGAGGAATTTAAAAAGATTTGTATGAGGTCAAATGTGTTAGAATATGAAAGCATCAAAGTATCCAGATACTTGAATTGATTGAAGTGGAGTATTCAATAGGATATGAATCTCATCAGTCCCAAGATAGTACAAAAGTGTTACCAACTGGCCATCAAGATTGAAGAAAAGAGCAGAAGGAGACAAGACCAAACCTCCAAGAGTAGATGTAGAGGAAGAGACCAAAGGGGACATAGAGGAAGCTACCAAGGTAGAGGAGATGAACAAATAAGTTAGGGAGAGTCCAAACTGGTAGAGCATAGCGGTGAGTCATCTTCTAGAGGAAATTTTGGTAGAGGTAGAGGAAAACAAGGAGGCTCCAACAGAGGTAGAAGTGCACATATGAGAAATTTATATTTTTCTAACATGAAATGCTACAACTATGGGAAGATAGGACATCTAGCTTATAGATTCCCAGATAAGGCATCTTCCTCAAATGCAAAGAAGAGAGTGGCCTACACTCAAGTGGACACTTTAAGTGTCAAATCACTATAGGTTACCCATATTGAATCAGAAATGGGTGAGAACCTCATGTTTAGGAGGGTTCTTATTAGACATCCAACAAAGGAAGAGCCAAAGAAGAGAAGAGAACTCTTTAGAGTAAAGTGTAAAGTCATGGGGAAATTTTGTAAAGTGATTATTGACCGTGGTTCCATAGACAACTTCATTGCAGAATAGGTAGTCAAGAAACTCAATCTTCCCAAGATACCTCACACTAATCCTTACAAAGTAACATGGCTAAATAAAGGACAAAGTGTCATAGTAAATGAGCAAGCATTGATTAAGTTTTCTATTGGTGGGTACAAAGACAATTTTTTGTATGATGTGTTATCCATGGATGCATGTCACCTATTATAAGGAAGGCCATGTCAGTTTGATAGAGAAGCTATCTACAATGGAAAGGACAACATTGTCACCTTCAAGAAGGATGAAAAAACATTCAAATTACAATATTTTCTAGAAGAAGGGGATCAGTCCAAGACTCCTTGTGTATTTTTGATAAATGGTAAGGAGATTTTACATTCACTCCAAGAAAGGGATAGTGAAGGATATGCCATAGTAGTGAAGCCTGAGGAAGAGGAGAAGCCTACTAAAGCACCACTACCAAAGGAGTTTCAAGGGCTACTTGGTAAGTATAAGGACATTATAAGTGATGGTACACTAGCAACTATACCATGAAAGAGGTCAATAAGTCATCAAACTAACTTTATACTAGGGGCATCATTGCCAAACAAGGCAGCATACAAACTCACACTAGAGTAGAACCAAGAGGTGGCTAGGCAAGTTGAATAATTTCTTGACCAAGGGCTCATTAAGAAGATAATTAGTCCATGTGTGGTACCAGTGGTCCTAGAAACCAAGAAATGAGGCAAATGGAGGCTTTGCACTAATTCAAGATCCATTAACCAGATAACAATCAGGTATAGGTTTCCTATGCCTAGGATTGAGGATTTGATGGATTTTTTAAGAGGAATACAATACTTCACCAAGTTGGATCTTAAGAGTGGTTACCACTTGATTAGAATAAAGGATGGAGATGAATGGAAGACAACCTTTAAGACTATTGAAGGGCTATATGGGTGGATTATAATTCCATTTGGGATTACTAATGCCCCTATCACATTCATGAGGTTGACTAATGAAGTGCTAAAGGACCACATAGGCATATTAGTAGTGGTATATCTTGATGATATAATTATCTTCAGTGAGACAAAAGAAGAGCCCTTAACACATTTGGAGATTTTACTCAAGAGACTTCATGAGGAGAAATTGGAAATAAACCTAGAGAAATGTGAGTTCCTCAAGAAAGAGCTAGTTTATTTGGGGTTTTTGGTATCCAAAGGTCAACTAAAAATGGACCCAAGCAATGTGGAAGCTATTAAAAATTGGCCTACACCAACCATAGGGATAGAAGTAATAATTTTTCATGGCCTTGCTCAATTTTATAGGAAGTTCATAAGGAACTTTAGTGGAATATGTGCACCAGTCCTAATAGGACATGGGAAAGCATTGACATGGACTTCATAGTGGGGCTTCCCATGACAAGGACAAGGTTGGATAGTATCTATGTGGTGGTGGACCAATTTAGCAAAATGAGTCACATTCCCTATAAGACAACACATGATGTTAGTCACATTGCTCAACTCTTCTTCAAGGAAGTAGTAAGAATTCATGGACTTCCCATTAGGATAGTCTCTGATAGAGATGCAAAGTTTATGGTTCATTTTTTTAAGACCCTATGGAATAGGTTGGATACTAACCTATCATTTTTCTCAGCTTATCATCCTTGAACGGATGGCCAAACTGAAGTGATAAATAGGGTACTAGGTAATTTTCTAAGGTGCCTAACTAATGAGTATGGACAAACTTGGAATTTAGTAATCCCTCAATCAGAATATGCATATAATAAAAGTGTGCATAGAAGCATAGGGAAGATTCCTTTTGAGGTAGTTTATGGAATGCATCCAAGAGGTTTCAATGAGCTTAGAGACCTAGGAGATTTAGATCATAGGAGTGGATATGCTAAGGACTTCTCCCGAACCATGAAGGAGGCCCAAGAACAATTCAAGAGAACATTGACAGAGGCAACTCAAATATTGAAAGCCAAGGTAGATGATAGAAGAAATGATGTTTAGTTTGTAGTAGGTGACTATGTCATGGTGTATTTGAACAAGGCTAGAATGCAAAAAAGAGTACCTACTAAACTAAAAATGAAGAGAGTTGGCCCATGCTAAATTCTAGCTAAGTATGGAGCCAATGCATATAAGGTCGATCTCCCACAATACTTGGCTATTTCTCCAATCTTCAATGCAATATATTTGGTTAGATATAAAGGACCTTTGATTGAGATAACATAGAATATGCAAGAGGTATTGTCAAACATAAATTTAGTGGCATTACCTCCAAAGCCTAAGCCTCAAGCTAAGAAGGTACTTGAATCCAGGGTGAAGAAACAAACCAAGCACAAAGTCTACATGGAGAACCTCATAAAATGGAAGGGGAAAACTAAATCTAAAGCAACATGCATAGAAGAAGTTGACTTTAAAAAGTCTAGCATCAATCCTTCTATCTTATCCTCTACTATGCCTTGACATTTTTTTGTGTAGAGGGGAGAGTATGGTACAGGAGCACCTTTTTTTTGCTTTGTTTTGCAAGCCATCTATGGAATTTTTTTATTTTCCTAAGATCATGTTGACCAAGTTGTGGAATCCACTAGGGATTTGGAGTCTATCTAGGTCCTAGGTTCTAGATTGAATACTATAGTCTATTAGTCTTTCTCTTGGAAATTGAAGATAAATGATGTCAGGGTGATGTCATGAGTTTTAGGGTATGTGAAATTAATTTTGGAGTTTATATGTGGTCTAGTACTCCATGAGATCCTCCCAAAGTCCCTAGGAAGCAATATTTAAAAAGTTGCTACATCTGTTGTAAAGGTTGCTTAGGAACTTTTGAAACTTTTTAAAGTTGCTCGGTGCAAGTGTATCTTAAGGCCCTAATTATCTTATGAGGACTTTAAACCCCCTCTAAACCTATTTTAGGGTTATATAAGTGAACCTTGGCCCAAATCCCAAGGTTAGAGAAACTATTTTACAGAGAAAAAATTCTGGAAGTGTGAACAGTATTTGGATTTTCTTGTGATTTAGTAAATAGAGAATTAATGAATGGAGTTATGAGTTTGATTTGGATCAATGGTGGATAGTAGATGTTAGTGTGTGTTTAATTTCAAGTTCTACAATTATTTTAGTTTTCCTTATTAGTTTCTTTGTCTTAGTTTAAATCTTTGCATTACCTCTACTCATTGGTTCATACCAAGAGAGTTGTAGACATGGGGATCTAACTCACTATCCCACAATTCATTCTATATCACCTTTTGGGGATAGTGATTAGACTCCATGAGTATACCATATGCAGAAGGAGGGGCCCTGGAAAGTTTGCAAAGTATTATTATAGTCAAGCCCTAGGCGAGCCATGGTAAGCCCGACTAGGAAATTTTGAGCCAAGAAGAAGGATATGTTGCAGAGGAGAAATGGGAAATTTGGGTTTGTGATTGGAGACCTTAGATATTGTCACTAAAAAGATATGGATGAAAGGATAAGGTTTGATCAATCCATTTGATCACCCAAAAATAAGAAAGACTTCATGAAATCAGTAAAGGCCTTAAATCCTACCAAAATCACCTATTTCTGGTTAGGGGATTTTACGGCCTAAAGAAACCCTAAAACCTCCATAATCCTTGAGAGGTTGGATAATTTTGCTAGATCCCACAATTATTTGGTAGGGTCATTTGGAAGTAAATAGGTGAAAGACCCTATTTTCTCAGAGAGGAGGCCTAATTGGGGCTCTCCCTTGTAGCCCTAAATAAAGAAGTGTGAGATCGGTAAGTGAGATTGGTGAAGTGAGAGTTGAAAAACATTATATGGAACCATATAATACATTTTCCAACACCTCCTCACCTCTACAAGTTCCTAAATTCATTTTGAGGTGGTAAGCCATTATCCTAGTTTAAGGGTCAGTGTAAGCATGGAAGGAGAAAGCAGCAAGAATTTCTTTTTCTTGGTTGGATTTTAATGGTTTCTTGGTTGGGGTTGAAGACTAGGGGATTGAGCCTTTGAGGGAATCCTATAGGTCTATATTGGGAGTTTGAACACTTAAGGGTAACTAGGTAGACCTAGGAAAGGGCTAGTGATTAGCTCTTCCAAACCTCCCTACCAAACAAGCTAGTGATTGATCCAACACCAAAATGGACACTAATATTTGGGAGGTTGTGAAGGAGTTCTCTCAAAATATGTACAACCAGGTAATTATGGAGTATCACATTTTAGAGTTTAAAAACCTTAACCCTTCAAGAGAGGAGAAAAGGAAAATGATAAGAGTGTTGGGGAATGTGAAAGCTAATTAAAACTTGATAACTAAGAAGATGACTGAGGTTGTTAAATTTAGTAAGGAAATTATAGATAGAATGATCTCCTCTTTTAATACCATGTAGGAAGAGATAGAGTACTGGATGTCCAAAAGAAGGAAACGGGAGGAGACCTAGATGATAACCATCTAAAAAATGCAAGAGGGACCTAGTATGATGATAAAGAGACCTATTATGGAGTGCTAGACCATGAAGTCCTCTTTTCTAGACACTCTTAAAGAGATTAATGAGGAATAGAAGGAAGTTCTTAATACTTAGTTTCCCATCTTTAGTCTTTGGACTCTATTTACTTTAGTTGTTAGTAGTTTTTGAAGTTAATTTTTTGGTCATTTTGGTTATGGACTTTATTTTGAATTCACTTCTTGTGAATTCCTCTCGAACTATTTGAATGACTTGATGTTTTTTTTGGGTCTTGGCCTCTCCTATTTGACCTTAATCAAAATATGTCATATTTTATTTATCATAGTCTTACAATCTTGTCATCTTTACTACTCTTTATTTATTATCTCTTAGTTATCTATCACCATTTTTTGTCTATCTATCTTACTACTAGGGATGTAGAAACATCAAAATAGGGACTTCGTTGAGGCAACTCTCCAAATATCCCCAACACTTATCCCTTTCCTTTACATGTCTAGATTTTAAAGAAGTAGATAGGAGACAAAATCTAGGGATTTCTCTACCTCTTTTTATGTAATTTTTCTCTTTCCCTTATCCTCTTTTATTTTTTCCATTTTTAATATATAGTTACATTCCTTACTTCCTATTATTAGTATAGTGTATTTTTTGTTCTATTTAGTTAGTGTCTTGGTTTTCTATATTTTTCTTTATTCTCTAACTGTATAGGTCATACATGTATCACATTGTCATCCTATATCTATTATATAGCCTTTCATACATGCTTCTATCAAAAGAAGTGAGCTCATATAGCTTGTAGTTATCTCTTTCATTTCTAGTAATTAAAATATTTATATTTGTTTTTAAATTAAAGAAAATATGGGTTTTCAGGGACCTGAAACCTAAAAGTAATAGAAACTGATACACCATAAAGTGCACCAACAAAGAGAAGCTAAAATATAAAGGGGGAACAAAAACCCCAAACCAGCTAAAACCTACAACATATGAAATAATAAGAGAACCTAAAAGACCAACCAGTTATAGCCATCCTTTAAGAATCTAGATGGCATCTTCCATCTTTTCCTCTAGCTCTGTCTTTTTTTTCAAATTCTCCTTGAGCCCCAAATTCTCCTTACTTGAGGGGGTATTATCGCTCATCTTTGCTCTAGTTTTGGACCTTGGGCCTTTCCCCTTAGTATTAGGATTCTACATAGCTTCCCATTCCATCTTCTCCAACATTTCAACCAATAAACAAAGATTATTGGTTGTGGACTTCATGCCTTTTATCAAATGCTCGAGTAGGTTTTTGAGAATTTTTCAACACATTTTATCTTGGCCAATAATTAAATAGGGATGCAAAAATTCTAAGAGTGATCATAGTCCTTACCCCTATTATTACCTCTCTTCGGAAGATTTTGATACTTAACCTTAAGGTTAATATTATGATCCTTGAGCTTCTCAATCTCTTGATAGCACCATTTATCATTATAGAAAGAAAAGATAGCTCTAGCTTTAGCAATGTGTAGGATTCCCACATACAGATCCTAATTATCAGTTATATCCTCCATTATCATTGACACTGGATCCTCTCTCTTAGCATCCTCCTATCTAATTTACTTCCCCCCCTTTTCTTTCCTTAGCAAGCATCTCAAAACAATTGAGAATGTCATAATCCTCCCCTTCTATCTTATTCTCACAATTATTTTTTCCCTCATCCATGTTTTCCTCATCAATGTTGACCTTCATAATAGTATGATTTTTATTTATCCCTATTTCAGTGTCCCTTTCTATTTTCTCAGGCATATCCACGATTTCCTATTGTTCCTGCTTATTAATCAGAGTATTCTCCATCGAAGAAGGGTCAAGTTCAATAATTATTTTTTTTACTTCTTGGTTAGGAAGAAACTCCATAACAAGATCTTCCCTGAAACCCTCACAACTAGAGCTCTCGTTTCTAGCTTTGTCCTTTATACCTTAAACCTCAGTTTTGTCAGCTTCATCCCCTGTTTCCTATGTTTCTTCTAGAATATCCTTCCCAGAACCATCAAATCTCCCCTTCTCATCCATGGAAGTATCCCCAGAAGAAGAAGAATTATTTCCCTCCACTTTTGAACCCTTTCTCTTCTTCCTCTCCATTTTCTTTTTGCTAAGACTTAGGAACGTGGAACCTTCATCTTTAATAGAGCCATAGTTAGAGTTTGTCTCCTCATACTTTGATCTCACTGAGTACTCAACCAAAACATTCTTCTTCTTCAAAGATGAGGACGGATTTTATTCATCTAAGAGTCAACATTTTTGGTTCTTTTAGCCAAAGATTCATCATTTCCCTTAGCAAAAGAAATACACTTTCTCTTATCCTTAGCATTTTTCACAAAGTTGTCTAGGATATTATTTAGTAGATGGTCATAAATAAGAAAAATGGGACCCTCATGGAGAATGAAAATATCATCAAATTCTTACTATTCATAGCAAGGATATGAAGAGAATTAAAGAGATAGTACGAGAAAGAGATAAAATCCTTATGGTGGAAGTGATTTAAAAGAATAAAGTGTTGGGACTAGGCTCTGGTAAAATAACCTTCTAGGGTAAAGTATTCCATTATAAAAATAAGGACCTCGCACTATAAATCCTTGATATTGTTAACAATATAAAAACCCCTCTTTTTAACATTATAATCCCTTTATCAGATTGTGGAATTTATTAGGAGCCATTTTGGAAACTTTCATATTTCTATAAAATTGAAGACCAGACAAGGGTAAATCAATTACTTGAGCAATAAGCTCCACATTGAGGATGATATGCATGTCATCAATCATAACAGAATTATTCATCCAGCCTGTTATTAATTTTTGGGTAATGCTCTAATCGTAACCATGCAGCTTTTCTAGATAAGGTATTCTTCATCCCTTCTCCAGTTTCCTCTAAAGTTTAGGGTTATTCTTAAGTTTCAAGAAATCAACTAGTTCTTCTCTATTCAAATCACACCCCATAGTCATCTTTCTCTACAATTTAAAATTTAGGCAATGAGAAAAAGAAACCCAGAGCCAAATGGTAAAAAATCCAAGTCTAGGAACCCCAAAAGTATGCGAATAGTAATGATGGTTCATAAACATTATGTTCAAGCAGTTATTTTTGTTGACGTAATATTTACTCCATGATCCTTTCATCATTTCCAATAAATCTTGACACCTTACTACTTGTATCATAATTAATAAGACTGATAGTGTTCGTGTCAAGGTCCTTAACTTTATTCCACATTATAGCAAAGTTGAGATTGACCCCTTTGTTGGTAGACACATTAGAAATGGTATTAGATTCTTGAAAGGCATGGTCCACATAGGATTTTTTAAAAGATCCCAAAATATCAATGGCCATGTCTATAGTATTGGATATAGACCATGAAACTTTTGACCTCCCTTTTATACCATTTATTATGTTTAGGGAATCCCCTTCTAACCACATCATTGTCAAAATTCATTTGTTTGGCTAGCATTAAAGAATAAAAGGCTCCAAGAGCCTTACCAATATAATAAGTTTGAGATCCAAGAGGAACAACAACAACAATGAAGTTAGCACAACTATCTTTGACAACCCCCCCCCCCCTGACAACTAGCTTTGCCAGGATTCCACTTCACCACACTGTTAAAGTTGACCTTCACCCAATCCTTAGGGGGAGACAACCAATGGCAATTTTCTCTGTCTTTATTCTTTTCATTTATAGAATTGATAATCTAGCGAATAATTTCCATACTCAAATCATCAAATTTGTTTAAATATTGAGATAAATTCTCCTAAATGCTTCTAAAAATAGCATTATGTTATGTTGGGGTGATTGATCAGGGAAGTACTATACACTTTTCCCCCGTAAATCAAAAAAATAAACTTATATAAAATGGCTTATGGTTAGGGATTTCATTATGATGTATGTTTTAGTAGCTTCTTGTGGTGATATTGAGCTATAAGGGATTGTAGATTATAATCAGGTTGTAATCACTAGATAATAATAATATTGGACTTGTTGTTGGTGGACTTAGTCCAGGGATTGGTTGAACCATATTAAATCTTTGTGTCTTGTTTTCTTTTTCTGTGTGCTTTATTATTTTCTAATATTTGTTATATTTGTATGTAACTATTATTTATGTCTTGTTAATCCTAACAAGTGGTATCAGAGAAAATTTTCTTTTAGTTATCCTCTATAGGAAGGTCTCATAGTTTAGTGGGAGTCTCATGGTTGAGTGGGAGCAATGGCAGATGAGGGTAAGCTGAAGGTTGAGAATTTTAATGGTCAAAACTTTCAATTATGGAAAATAAAAATGTAGGACTACCTCTATGAGAAATATCTATGGTGGACATTGGAAGGACAATCCAAGAAATCATCAACAATGAGTGATGAGGACTGGGATATTACTAGTAGAAAGGAACTTGAAAGTATTTGATTGTGCCTGGCACAATCAGTAGCATTTAATATTATGAAAGCGAAGACAATTGAAGAGTTGATGGAAACCCTAGAAAAGTTGTATGAAAAGTCCTCTACTTCAAACAAGGTATTTCTCATGAAGTAATTGTTTAATATGAAGATTGCAGAAGGTGGATATGTTACTAATCATATGAATGAGTTCAATACGGTTACCAGTCAATTATCTTTTGTAAATGTTAATTTTGATGAAGAAATTAGGGCTCTCTTGATTTTATGTTATTTTCCTGAAAGCTAGAATGGCTTGGTAATGGCTATTAGTAACTCTGTTTCTGGTTCTGATATCCTAAAATTTGATGATGTTATCAGTGTGATTCTCAGTGAGGAAAATCATAGGAAAGGATTAGGTGTATCTACCTCTAGAAGTGTCTTGAATGCACAAAGCAGAGGGAGAATGAATGAGAGAGGAAATAATTTTGGAAGTCATGGGAAATCAAGAGGAAAATCAAAGGGAAAGAGGTCTAAATCCAAATGACCAAATGATTGCTGGTACTATGGAAAACCAGGTCATAAGAAGTAATATTTTTGGTCTCAAAAAAATAAAGGAGACAAACAAGAAGGTAACAATGAAGCAAATGTGGTAATTAATAAATCAAAAGAGGATGATTTTCTTCTTTCTTTAGAAAATATTGATGATTCATGGGTTTTAGATTTTGGGGCTTCATTTCATGCTCCACCCCACAGAGGTTATTTTCTTGATTATGTCTAAGGGGATTTTGGGCCAGTTTATTTGGGAGATAATGAATCTTGTCAAATTGTTGGGAAGAGGAAAATTAAGATTAAGTTGTAGAATGGGAATAATTGGATACTACAAGAGGTAAGACATGTTCCAAGGTTGAGTAGAAATTTAATTTCAGTGGGGCAACTGGGTAAATAGGGTTGCACAGTTACTTTTAATGATAGAAATTGGAATGTTACAAAAGGTTCCTTAGTATTAGAAAAAGGTGTGAAAGTAGGCACCTTATATACTTTTACTGGTCATACTATTCCTTCTACTTTAATTGTTTAAGAGGAAGATGAATGTTCAGGAATAGTTGTTGCAGTTGAGTAGGAAGAACATCAAATAGTTGTTGTAGATTCTGACACAGCACTTTGGCACAACAAACTTGGGCACATGAGTGAAAAAGGTATGAAATTACTTCATTCAAAGAAATTTTTACTTGGTTTGAAATGTCTCAATATGAATTTCTCTGAAAGTTATGTGTATGAAAACAAAAGAGAGTTAGTTTTGTGAAGAGTGGGAAGGAAAATAAAAATGAGAAATTAGATCTTGTGCATAGAGATGTGTGGGTACCAACTCAGGTATCTTCCCTTGGTGGATCTTTGTATTATGTTACATTTATAGATGATGCAACAAGAAAAGTGTGGATTTATTTCCTTAGATAGAAATGTAATGTATTTCAAACTTTTAAGAAATGGAAATGCTTGGTTGAGAATGAGACTAGTAAAATGCTAAAATGTATCAGATCTGATAATGGTGGTGAGTATTGAAACACATAATTTGAAGATTATTGTTCCTCTAATGATATTCATAGGCAGAAAACTATACCAAGGACTCCACAAGAAAATAGAGTGGATGAACACATGAATAGGATAATAATGGAGCATGAAGGAGTATGAGATTGCATGATGTTCTTCCCTTAAACAAGTGGGTAGAGGTTAAAAACATTGTTGTTTATTTAATTAATAGAGGTCCCTCTACTCCTTTGGGTTGTGGTATTCCAGAGGAAGCATGTACTGGTAAGAAGGTGAGTTATTCTTTTCTAAAAACCTTTGGTTGTGAAGCATTTGCACATATAGATTCTGCAAATAGAACCAAGCTGGAAGCTAAGTTAAATAAATGTATATTTTTTGGGTATGGCATTGATCAATTTGGTTATAGATTCTGGGATTTTGAAAATCATTAAATTGTAAGAAGTGGGGATGTCATATTCAATGAGAAAATGTCGTACAAAGATCTATTGCAACAACATGAGAAGAAAGAAAATGATTATGTAGTACTAGATGATACTCCAAAAAATGATGTTCTAGTAGCTCCTTATGCTTTGCAACAACAGCAACAAAAATACCACAAACCCTAGTGAATGTTAGGCGGTCAACAAGGCTAAGTAGACCTCCAAAAATATTTTCTCCCTCTTTGTATTCTATTTTATTAATAGATGTTGGTGAACTGAAATGTTATGACGAGGTTGCATAGGTAGATACAAAGCTTCATTGGGAGTCTGCAATGACAGATGAAAATGACTCCATGCTAAAAAATCAAACTTGGGATTTATGTAAGTTACCTGTAGGTAAAAGGGATTTACAAAATAAATGGGTTTGCATGTTGAAAGAAGAGGATGGAGGTAAGAAAATATTTAAAGCCAGATTAGTCATAAAAGGATTTGCACAAAAAAAGGGTATTGATTTTGATGAGATATTTTTTCCAGATGTTAGAATGACTTCTATTCGTACTATTTTAAGTATGTGGTTATTGAAGACTTTCAATTAGAAAAGCTTGATGTTAAAATAGTTTTTCTTCATGGTGATTTGGATGAAGAAGTATATATGGTACAGCCAGAAGGATTTGAGGTCAAGGGTAAGGATAATTTAGTGTGTAGATTGCAAAAAAGTTTATATGGCTTGAAGAAAGCACCTTGAAAATAGTATATTAAATTTGACACTTTCATGAATGAGCATAGATACACTTGATGTCATTCTGACCATTGTGTTTATTTTAAGTGGTTGGATGATGATAGATACATTATTTTATTTTATATATTGATGATATTCTTGTAGCTGGGTCTAACATGGATCAGATTAAGGGGTTGAAACAAAAGTTAGTGCATTAATTTTCTATGAAGCGTTTCGGGACAATAAAATAAATCTTTGGTATGAAAATTTTCACATATAGGAAAAATAAGAAATTGACTTTATCTCAGGATGATTATATTGAGAAGGTGTTGCAATGTTTCTCTATAGAGAATGCCAAAGCTATCAGCACCTTTTCCTGGTGATTTGAAATTGACTAAGGAGATGTGTCCAAAGACACCAGAAGAGGAGGCTAAAATATCAAAGGTACCTTGTGCTTTAGTTGTAGGGAGCTTAATGTATGCTATGATATGTACTAGGATAGATATTGCACACACAATGGGACTTGTTAGAAGTTGTATGAGTCACCCTGGAATTGAACATTGAAATGCAGTCAAATAGATTCTTAGATATTTGAGAGGTACATCTAGTAAGTGTTTAGACTTTGAGTAATCTACTACTACTATACAAGGCTATATTGACTCAAATTTAAGACAACTAGAGTGTCATTTATCTTGTAAAGAATTCTTCTTTGCACTCAAAGACAAAACACATACAGTTGTGGTACCATTTCATTCTTATGCAGGGGCATTCTAGGGTACTCGGTGAATCTCCATGGTGGTGTGTTATTTTGGTTATGTGGTACTCGGTTGCAGCTTTAACCGATGGTATTGATTATTTAAAGAAGCTTGGTTGCTAAAGGAACTCGATGAAACCTCTTGTGCTTAGTGGAACTTGTGCTCGGTGATACTTGTGTTTCTCGGTGTTTCTTGGCTTGGTCAATTGTTTCACTGATGCTCGATTGTTTCTCTAGTGCTCGGTTGTTCTAATTTAATGATTGGAGTTCTTGGAGATTTGACTGGCTGACTTTGTGCATTTATTATTAGTAGATTTTGTTGTATTCTTGATGAAGGAGCATCTTGGGTCCTAAGAAATCCTATGTCACCAAAAACATATTTGAGTTTGTCTGTGTTGGTCGATTCCTGCTTTGATCGAGTTGGTTTGGCATTGCTCAGTTTCCTTTATTTGCCAGTATTGGTCAATTATCTCTCTAGCACTCGATGAATTTCTCTGGCACTCGGTGATGCTTGTCTAGCACTCGGTTTCCTTGCTTATCAAGTTGTTTGTTTTAGATTTATTTTGAGACCAACTTGTGTATTTAATTTCGGTCATGGATTTAATGTTGGTATCCATCATTGGGAAGTGTGTGGACCTAGATCTAGTCATCCCTTCCATTGATTGTGGATCTTAAGGCTAACTTGGCTTGGTAGTCTCTTATATAAATGTAGTTGTTTGGTTAGAGTTTAGAGGAAGTTTTTTTGGGATAGAATATAGAAGATAGAAGAATTAGAGATTGCTGGCAGATCCTCATATGTTTGAGGACTTATGTACTTGATTGTAATATCTAGCCTAAACTAGGAAGGCCTTACGACTTGACATGTATGAATCAGTTTGAAGATAATATAACATAGTATCTACATTCTCTCTCTCATTATTGTGTGTTGTTGCTTCCGTGTGTTGTTCTGCAAGGTGGATCTAGTTATGGTGTGCCTCTCGGCCCCTTCCCCATCCCCTCTTACATCAGGTGGTATCAAAGCGAGGTGAGATCTGGATCTAGGTTTGTGAATCTAGATTTGAAGGTTCCTTCTTGTGAAGCCCTAGTTGAATTGTTGTGGGGTAGAATATTGTGATATGACCTGCAATTGTAGAGGGTTTTCAACATGGTTCATGAGAGGTGAGATGTTGATCTAGGATTGGAAAACATGTTGAGACAACTTGCTGCTAGATTAGAAGCTATTGAAACAGCCTAGAGAAGAGGAAGACATCTTGAAGATGTTAGTGATGATGAAATTGAGGTGGAAAAAGGTGACGTAGAACCTGCACCTATGATGGATTAGGGTGAGGAAAATTAGATTCTGATTAATTGGTGGATTGGATCACTAAGATGGAAAATTATTTTGAGTATGAAAATATACCTAAGGCAAAGAAGGTGAAAATTGTAAGCACAAAGTTGAAAAGTCATGCATCCTTATGGTGGGAACATCTGCAGCTGGATAGAAAGAGGAAATGCAAAGACAAAATCAAGGTATGGAATAAAATGGTGAATAAACTGAAAGGAAATTTCTTACCTTACGATTATTAGATTAAAATAGTTAGGAAAATGCAAAGTTTAAGGTAGAAAGATAGCTCGGTAAAGGAATATACAGAGGAATTCTATAGTTTAGATATCAGATCTAGAAATGATGGAGATGATGTGGAAAGAATTTCCAGATACCTGAATGGTTTAAGAGTTTCCATCTAAGAAGAAATCAATTTGGTCAAATTGGAGAACATTGAAGAGGCTTAGCAATTTGCATTGAAAGCTGAGGGGAAATTGAATAAGAGACATGAGAAAAGACAAAGAGGTAGAGGTGGTAGATTCCCTAGAGAAAGAGGTAGATCTCATGGTGAAAATAGTAGATCTGAACTTGAAAAGATAACTCTGGATAAAGGCAAAACTGAGTGGAAAGGTAAAAGTTCATATAGAGGCAAAGGCAGTAACTACTGAGGTGGTTATAATAGAGGTGGTTTCTGAGGAACTTGTTACAATTGTGGATAAGGAAATAGATCATTTGAGTGTACACATGCAAGTAAGAAGGGTGGTAGTAGTAGAAATTCTTTGGTGCAAGAAGAGTCACCGAATGAACTTGAGAAGGAAAATAACTTGATGGTAAGGAGAGCACTGTGGAATGAAAGCAAAAAGGAAGATCCGGTAAGGAAAAGTTTGTTCAAGACCAGCTATAGAGTTTCTGATAAAGTTTGGAAGGTAATCATTGATAGTGGTAGCTCAAAGAATCTAGCATCTGAGGAGATGGTCAAAAAGTTACAATTGAAAAGGTTGGAAAATCTGAAGCCCTATCAGATTTCATGGATCAAAGATGAGCACACACTCTTGGTAAGTGAACAATGTTATGTGAATTTTAAAATTGGTAAGTACTATGATAAGGTGTTATGTGATATCATGCCTATGGATTGTTGTTATATTTTGTTGGGTAGACCTTGGCAATATGATAGACATGCTATATATGATGGGAGATTGCATAACTATACTATTTGGGCTGATGGGAGAAGACAAATCTTGTTACCTTTGATAAAAGAACCTGTTAGTAGTGTTTGCACATTTGTGAAAGTTTTCTTGATGGAAGGAAGAAATTTTTTTAAGGATTTAAAGAAGAAAGATGTATGTTTTGTTGTGATTCCTAACAAATCAAGTAAGAAAATAGAGGATAATGTCCTAGAGGAGATTGATAAGTTACTCACTGAGTATAGAGAAATTATTTTTGATAATATACTTGATGGTTTTCCACCAAAGAGAAGCATTGATCATTGTATGGATCTTATCCCTAGAGCTAGTTTACCGAATAAGGCACCTCATCGGTTGACACCTACCAAGAATCAGGAATTGAACCGACAGATTCAAGAATTGTTGCAGAAAGGTTTGATCAGAGAAAGTTTGAGTCCTTGTGTAGTACTTGTGTTATTGGCACCTAAGAAGAATGGAGAATGGTGAATGTGTACTAATTGCAGAGCAATCAACAAGATAACAATGAAGTATAGGTTTCATATACCGAGAATAGATGATATAATAGATAGTTTGACTGGAGAAAAGTATTTTACTAAAATTGATTTGAAAAGTGGGTATCATCATAACATAATTAGAGAAGGTAATGAATGGAAGACTGCTTTCAAGACAAAAGAAGGTTGGTGTGACTGGTTGGTTATGCCTTTTGGTTTAACTAATGCACCGAGTACTTTTATGAGGTTGATGAATAAAGTTTTGAAGAAATTCTTAGGTAAGTTTGTAATTTTATATCTTGATGATATTTTGATATTCAGTAAGACCAAA
This sequence comes from Chamaecyparis obtusa, assembly GCA_027943335.1. Lineage (NCBI taxonomy): Eukaryota > Viridiplantae > Streptophyta > Pinopsida > Cupressales > Cupressaceae > Chamaecyparis > Chamaecyparis obtusa. The sequence continues at coordinate 337,207 of BSBK01004161.1, forward strand.
GAAGAACATTTATTGCATGTTAGACAAGTTTTGCAGAGATTGAAAGAAGAAAAGTTGCTGATAAATCTGAAAAAAGTGTTCATTCATGAAAGAGGAGACTATGTATTTGGGATTTGTGATTTCAACTGATGGTTTGAAAATGGATCCTAAAAAGGATGAAGCTATTTTGAATTGGCCTACACCTGAGAATGCTAGTGAGGTAAGATCATTTCATGGTTTAGCAAGGTTTAACTGAACGTTCATTAGGAATTTTAGTTCAATTTGTAATGCTATGATTGAGACTATGAGAGGAGAAAAAAGAAAATTCAAGTGGACACATGGAGTTGATAAAAGTTTTGAGACTCTGAATTAGAAGGTTACTAAATTGCCTATTTTGGCATAGCCTAATTTCAATAAGGTATTTTAGGTGGAATGTGATGCAAGTGGAACTGCAATTGGAGCTATGTTGAGTCAAGAAGGTAAACTTGTTGCTTTCTTTAGTGAAAAGTTGAATGATGCAAAAAGGAAATATTTTGTGTATGATCAAGAATTCTATGCTATTGTTCAAGCACTGAAGAAATGGAGACATTATTTGATGCTGAGTGAATTTGTGTTGTATACCGATCATAAAGCTTTATAGTATTTGGGTAGTCATAATAAGTTGAATCAAAGACATATGAAATGGGTTGAGTATTTACAGAGTTATACATTTGTGACAAAGCATAAGACTGGAGTCACTAACCGAGTTGTTGATGCATTGATTAGAAGAAGATCTTTGATGATCAAGATGAAAATTGGAGTTTTAGGCTTTGATGACATGAGAGATTCTTATGAATTTGATCCTGATTTTTCATAACCATGGAGAAAGTGTAGAGAACCTATTCAAGATCAACAGAGTACTAAATGAGATGAATATTTTATACAAGGAGGTATGTTGTTTAAAGGTATTAAGTTGTGTATACTGAGAGCACCAATGAGAACAAATTTGATAAAGGAGAAACATAGTAGTGGTTTGGCTGGACATTTTGGTGTTGATAGGACATTGAATTTGCTTAAGGAGAAATATTTTTGGCCATAGTTGTATAAAGATGTTCAGAAATTTGTGAAAAGTTGTGGAGTTTGTTAAGTTACAAAAGGAGTAAGTCAGAATACTATATTGTATACACCAATTTTTGTACTTGAGAAACCTTGGATTGACATCAGTATGGATTTTGTTCTTGGCTTACCGAAGATAGTAAGAGGTAATGATTCTATATTTGTTGTTGTGAATAGATTTTCTAAAATGGCACATTTTATACCTTGTAGAAAGACATCAGATGCAATACATGTAGTAGATCTTTTCTTTAAGGAAATTGTGAGATTGCATGGATTACTAAGGATTATTATCTCTAACTGAGACAATAAATTTGTTGGATACTTTTGGAAGACTCTTTGGAGAAAGCTTGGCACTAAATTGAAATACAATTCTACATTTCACCCACAAACCGATGGACAGACAAAAGATGTAAATAGAAGTTTGGGAAATCTTTTGAGATGTTTAGTTGGAGACACACCTAGTAATTGGGATTCTGTGTTGGCACAAGAAGAGTTTTCATACAATAATTCAGTGAATAGGAGTACTCAAAAAACAACATTTGAGATTGTGAATGGCATACAGCCAAGAGGTATATCCGATTTGAGAGACATTGCTGATGAAAGTAAGGGGAGTCTTGAAGGAGTAAAAATTGCTGAGTACATGAAGACATTGCATGAAGATGTGAAGTTTAAGTTGGAAAAGAGTAATCATAAATACAAAGACAAAGCTGATAGATCAAGAAGACATAAAACTTTTGATGTTGGTGATGAAGTGATGGTTCATTTGAAGAGAGACAGATTTCTTATTAAAACATATGGGAAGTTGAAGATGAAGAAGTTTGGACCTTGCAAAATTTTGAGAAAATTTGATAGTGGAAATGCATATGAGATTGAGTTACCTGATGACATGGATATATCACCTATATTCAACATTACTGATTTGTATGAGTTTCATGAACCTATTGAAGACATGATAGTACCAATGGATTATCCTAAGAAAAAGGTTGAAGAAGTTGAAAAGATTTTGGAACAAAGAATTGGCAGAAGTATAAGAGGAAAATAGTATATGGAATATCTGGTAAAGTGGAAGAATAGACTAATTGAAGATAGTTCATGGATTTCACAGTCTGAGTTGGATGCAGATTAGATCATACCTGTTTCATGATTCAAAGAATCATTTCAAATAATCCCAAGTGTCTGATGCAGGAGCATCTCAGGTCCTTGGCAATCCTATGTCACCAAAAACATATTTGAGTTTTTTTGTGTTTCTCATTTCCTGCATTGACGAAGATGGTTTGGTGTTGCTCAGTTTCCTTTGTTCTCTGATATTGGTCAGTTATCTCTCTGGCACTCGATGAATTTCCCTGGTGCTTGGTGATGCTAGTCCGGTGCTCGATTTCCTTACTTATTGAGTTGTTTGTTTTAGATTTCTTTTGAGGTCGACTTGTGCATTTAATTTGGGTCATAGATTTGATGTTGGTATCAATCATTGGGAAGTGTGTGGACCTAGATCTAGTTGTCCCTTCTGTTGATTGTGGATCCGAAGGCTGACTTGGCTCCGTAGCCTCTTGTATAAATGTAGTTGTTTGGTTAGAGTTTAGAGGAAGTTTTTTTTGGATAGAAAATAGAAGAATTAGAGATCTTGGTAGATCCTTGCATGTTTGAGGAGTTTTGTACTTGATTGTAATATCTGGCCTAAACCAGGAAGGCCTTACAACCTAACATGTATGAATCAGTTTGAAGAAATATAACATAGTATTTGCATTCTCTCTCTCACTGCTATGTGTTGTTGCTTCCACATGTTGTTTTGCAAGGTGGATCTGGTTAGGGTGTGCCTCTTGGCCACTTCCCCATCCCTTCTTGTGTCAATTCTCCTATGTAGATCTTGAGGCCAACATGAAGAATTAAATATTTGTAAGGCTATTTATGAGCCGATTGTTGTTCCATTTAATATTTTCTTGTAATAGGAGCTGACTTGGCTTAGGAGTTAATTCTTTCATCCAGTTGACTTGTGGCTGAAGATTTGTATTTAAGGAGTGTTTGGGTACTTTTTTAGGGGCAGATTTGGGAAGATAGAAGGATAGCATTTTGGATCCTGTGAGATCTTGAAGATCAGATTGTTATCTAAAAGTTTGTAATAATAGAGCTAGTGGTTTGCATGCTTGGAGACAAGAAGATTGCTTGGAGGCTTGCAAGCTCAAGTTCAAATTTTCCTTAGGGTTTTCATTAATTTTTTATTGTTTCCGAGCTAGACTAGCTGGAAAATTGCAGAAATACTTTCATTGTATTTCACCCTAACACGGAAAGCCTTACAACTGGGAATGTTAATGAAAATTTAGTTGAAAACATTCTCTTATTGTGTTATTATGTATTGTGGTGTTTGGCTGCTTGTTTGGACTATCCTTAATTGGATCCTCCTTTGCTATCCTACGTAAGGTGGTATCAGACCTTGAAGATCTTGAGTGTGTAAACCAATCTTTGGTTGAGGCTATTTGCACCAGGACCTTGTTGGTGACTTATTTCTTGGGTTTTCAAAAATCTTGAAGGATGCCTCGGAGAAGATTGGACCCTAGAGTGATTGCAGATCTCAGTGATGCTGTGAAATCAAGATTAAAGAGAAGGTTAAAGTTGATTTTAGATTTGAGATGGAATTGATGAAGAATGACATGATCACTGAGGTCCTGAGAGCTATTGTTGGTATGCCAAGGAATCTTGGTAGTGATGATGGTTATAAGGAAGCTGGTGGATCTAGTGGAGATAACCAGAGAGATAGATCTAGTAAAGATAGAACTAGTCGATTGAATAGATCTAGATCACCCTTAAGTACTAGTTACCAAATGGAATTTTCTACTTTCTCTGGTACTTTGAGACTCAAGGACTTGATTGATTGGATTGGTGAATTAAAATATTTCTTTGAGCTAGAAAAAATTGAAGATCCCCTTCGAGTAAGATTGGCACAGACTAAGTCAAAAGGACATGCTACTCTTTAGTGGAAAGAATTACAATGAGATAGAGAAGATGAGGTAAAATGAAGATCAATTGGTGGAGGTTGATGGTGACTAAATTAAAAGCTAAGTTCATACCTGCTGACTATGAGCTTGACTTGTTTAAGAAGTTGCAGAATCTGAAGCAAAAATACTTAACTATGGAAGACTATACCAAGGAGTTTTATAAGTTAACTATTCGGTTTGGACACAGAGAACTTGGTAAAGAAAAAGTAGCTTGGCATGTGAGTGGTTTGAGATTTAATATTTAGGTTGATCTTTGTATGTTGAAGATTGATACTATTGAAGATTCTTATCAATATGCTCTGAAAGCATAAGATAAGTTGAAAAGGAGACAACATAGTAACCCCTAGGGGAAGGAGAAAATTGATCACTTGGTGAAGGATAAACCAACAATTGAAGATGAACTGAAATGTATAGAACCGAAGAAGAAGACAAGTAAAGTTATCTTTCACGGTACTTGTTATAATTTTGGTAAAGAAGGACACCATTCTTTTGAGTGTACATAGAAAAAGTTTGGTGACTAACAAGTTGTTGTAGTAAATGAGAACATTCAGAATGAACCTGAATATGAGAACTTGTTGGTTCAAAGAACATGGCTCAGTGCAAAGGAGGAACCTTGTTAGAGGAGTAACTTGTTCAAGACTCGGTGAAAGTATAGAGGTAAACTTTGTGATGTAATTTTTTATAGTGGTAGTATTGATAGCATTATTGCTAAGGACATGGTTTAGAAACTTGGTTTGAATAGAATAAAACCTCCTCATCCTTATAGGATTGGCTGGTTACAAAATGTTCATGCTCGATAAGTGAGGGAGCAGTGCTTTGTTGATTTTCAGATTGGCTAGTATAAGGATCTAGTGTTGTGTGATATTGTGGAGATGAATAGTTGTTATATATTTCTCGATAAACCTTGGAAATATGATTTCAGAGCTATGTATGATTGTGTCAAGAATTTGTTTACTGTTGAGAAGGATGACAGGAAGTTTTCCCTAATGCCTTTGTTGGATACAACACTTGATAGGAGGAGTCTGAATATTGGTAGCTGAGTTAAGTTGTCGGATCTTGAGAGGAATGATGATCAGTATGGAGAAAAATCTTATGTGTTATTTAGAAAAGACTTGAAAAGATAGAGGAAACTGAAGTGGAAGAATATGCAAGGTGAAGATTTGAAGGACTTGTATGTGAAGAACCAGTTCAGGGTTTATGTGCTGAATCCTAGAAGATGTTCTTCCACCTTATGAGAACATATTTTTGAACCTGAGGTTTCTGATGCAGGGGCATTCTAGGGTACTCGGTGTATCTGCATGGTGGTGTGTTGTTTTAATTTTGTGGTACTCGGTTATTGAAGGAAGCTCGGTCACTGAAGTAACTTGGTGAAACCTCTTGTGCTCAGTGGAACTTGTTCTAAGTGATGCCTATGTTACTCAATTTTTCTTGGCTTCATTAGTTATTTCACTAATGCTCGGTTGTTTCTTTGGCAGTCAATTGTTCTAATTTACCAACTGGAGTTCTTGGAGATTTGGTTGGCTGACTTGGTGCATTTATTATTGGTAGCTTTTGTTGCATTCTCTTATGTAGATCTTGAGGTTGACATGGAGAATTAAATATTTGTAAGGCTATTTATGAGCTGACTATTGTTGCATTTAATATTTTCTTGTAATAGGATTTGATTTGGCTTAGGAGTTAATTGTTTCATCCAGCCGACTTGTGGCTAAAGATTAGTATTTAAGGAGTGTTTGGGTATTTTTTTAGGGGCAAATTTGCGAAGATAGAAGGATAGTATTTTGGATCCTCTGAGATCTTGAAGATCAGATTGTTATCTGATAGTTTGTAATAGCAGAGCTAGTGGTTTTCATGCTTAGAGACAAGGAGATTTCTTGGAGGCTTGCGAGCTCAAGTTCAGATCTTCCTTAGGGTTTCCATCAGTTGTTGATTGTTTCAAAGCTAGACTAGCTGGAAAATTACATAAATACTTGGATTGTATTTGGCCCTAACACAAAAGGCCTTACAGTAGGGCATGTTAATGAAAATTCAGTTGAAAATTTTTTCTTGTTGTGTTATTATGCATTGTGGTGTTTGGCTTCTTGTTTGGAGTATCCTTAATTGGATCCTCCTTACCTATCCTACGTCACATTCGGTCAATTTTGTATGATGAAAGTTAAAGATGGAAAAGATACATACAGATGACAATCCAACAGTTATGTTTACAAAGGTAGTAACAAGGGAGAAGTTGAAATCCTTTTCAACTTCAATTGGTCTACTAGACTGAAAAGAATAAAGGAACAAAAGAGTCTAGGGTGGTTAGATCCAGTGGGAGCTTCACAGCGTAGTGGTTGAGCTACATGATCAGTCACCAAGTGGGAGATTGTTTCTTTGTGTTGAGCTCGATCAATCCCCAAGTGGAAGATTTTTATCTTGTGGTGATTTATCAAGGAAGTACTATACACTTTCCCCCCATCCTCATTGACATGTTGTAACTGATTCTAACCCTAAAACAACAAAATAACAATGGTTTAAGGTTAGGGATTTCATTATGATGTATGTTTTAGTAGCTTCTTGCAGTGGTATTGAGTTGTAAGGGATTACAGAATGTAATCAGGTTGTAATCACTGGATCATAATAATATTGGACTCAATGTTGGTGGATGTAGCCTAAGAATTGGATGAACCACATTAAATATTTGTGTCTTGTGTTCTTTTTCTACGTGGTTTATTATTTCTTGATATTGATTATATTTGTATGTAACTGTTATTTATGTCTTGTTAATCCTAACACATTAGCCAACACAGTAAGATTTCTTTCTCTTTCTCGTACATTTCTTGTTCATACAGCATTATAGAGAGTGGTCGCCTGCCTCTTTTTTTCTTTTTTGGTATATGTTATCTTCAGTCTGTGAACTAGGTTCCTCCTGAAAGTTGTGGGACTCAGATCAGGACTTCGATATTTTGATCCTGATATTTGAATGTTTTGTGAATGGAGGAGTTGGCGGAATGGTAGATATGACATTTTCGATATTTTCAATCTCAAACAATTTGTTCTTTGAGTACAACCATATGGATTACCCGAATTTTCTTGAGACTATTCTGTACTATTCATGAAAACAATATACATTTTAGCTTCAGAGAAAATGTAAAAATTTCATCTTGAATTAGCCACTCATAAGATCAAACCGTGGATCATTTTAATTGCAGGTGTATATAATTTCGAATATATCATCATATAAACTGAGCATTGTTCACGCTTACAACAAAATTAAAATGTGTTAATAGCTATTATCTTAGCTTAAAAAAAAGTATTTCTTCGCTTTTTATCCCCCTAAATTACGATATTGATTAAAGATTAAATATGATAAATATCATAATAGGTAGAATAGTTAAAACTATAATGATAGCATGAATATAATTACAAATTTCAGATGGATGTTGTCTTCTGGATTTCAGTCTGAACTGTCTATGTGACAAAATCAGAATCTTTTTCTTTCTTATAAAAATTATTATGAATTGTCTTAACATTATATGTATGTATACATATGCATCTATGTATGTACATGCAGATGCATATATGTTGGTCTATTTTATTCAAAACAGTTGATATTTTTATTGCATTTTTTAAATCTTTCTATTTATATCTTAAAAAGGAAGATAATTATTTGTAGAAATTTTAAAGTAATAAAATTTACATGACATTAACATTTCTATTTAAATTAATTGTTATGTTGCTTAAACTTTTATTATTTTCAATTTGAATTGCTTTCAATACAAAGTAAATCTTATATTAAAATAATATTTTGTTGTTAATTTTACTAAAGTTAAAAATGATTAAAATATTCTGAAAGTGAGTCTTCTTGGTTCAAGCTATTAAGATTCTTATTGTTTTTTTGAAACATAATATTTTATCACTTTAAAAGAGTAATACATTTCAGATAATTTAGATTAATATTAACATTTTGCCATTGAAAATAATTATTATATTACTTGAACTTTTAACAATTTGAATTTGAATTTCTTTAAAAAAATGTATCGTAAGTTGAAAATATTCTTTTGTTAATTTTACTAATAATCTGACAAACAAAAAAAAAAATGTCTGTGCTACATCATTATAAATGTCATTTCTCTATTGTCTTTTATTTTTGCTTCTTAAATTGTAACAAATGTCTGTGCTACATCATTATAAATGTGGTCCCCTGATCTTTGTTGGTTGTCAGAATTTTCAAATACATTGGTGTACGGCTTTAATACTAGCATTTATTAAAATTGCGTGCTACATGTGTTCCCAATCAATGTGGACTATATCCAGAACCTTTCTCCATTGTTCTATTTCCTGCCGAAAACACTGTAAAAGTAATTCGCTGTTGCTGTAAGAGATGTTTGTACATGAACTTCCACTGTCCTCTGTATCACCTGAAATTGTACAGGCTGAACTGTTTAGGTGATTGTCTCTCTTATCTCAACTCCTTTCCCATTCTAGTTACCCGTTAAAAGTTTTATGACGGTGTCTAATGATTTTAGCTGTTGTACGGTGTTTGGGAGACCGAGCTATGCTGTTTTCACCCTCGATCGAAGCCGTAATTATTAACTGCACTTCATGGACGCCAAAATATGGAACATGTGAGTTGCAGGAGAGTAGTTTTAAAACATTTTAAATGTATATTATGATTTTCTTTTAACTTAATTTAATTATGTATATATATTAAATAAAAGTTGAGAATTTAATTATAATATTTGAAAGATTAAATTTCAAAAATAATATTTAAATGTGATTGTGAATAAAATTTTGAATCTTATGTATAATTTATTAAGTCTTTAAATTTAAACTATTTAATTGGGAAAGCATATTTTTTATACAATGTATGTTTATTTTTTTTAATAATAATAAAATTTATTAAAAATTATGTTTTTAAATGATGCTCATTGTATTTTGAATATTTTTTTAATATATTCTTAAATAATTAATACTTTGTTTTAATGAAAACTTAGCTTTTCATGATATTAATCATTACTTTAATTAGGTTGATTAAAGCAAATATACATATAACTTTTCTAAATATTATTTATTTATTAAAATAAAAATATATACAATGGTTTTTATGTTATTTAGGTTGATTGAAATTGTTTATGTAAAAATATTAAAATATTTAATAAATTAAAATCAAATTTCATTTTTTTAGTAGTTTAATTTGAATATTTTAATTTTTTGAGATAAAAGGTCAAAAGTCTAAACATTTCATTAAGATAATAGAAACATATATGGTTTTAACAAATCTTCTGAATAGTGTATATGAGAGATCGACTAAAACTAAAAACAAAAGCAACAAAATATCTAAACCCAAAAAGATAAAAGATGTACATAGAGAGACAAAATGCCTTCCTTGAAATGAACATTTTGGAAGACTCCATAACTAATTTTCCTTGAAATTTTAATGGTGAATAGCTATAAACCCAAAGATTTATTCACCCAAAGTCAAAAAATAATTGAAATTAGATTATTACATTCTCAAGAGATTTGAGAATTGTCACCAATGTCTTCCTTGAGGGGTCTAGAGGGTCCTTCAATGCCTTTGTTTTAAAAATATTCAACAAAACCAGTGGTCATGCATACCAAGTTATGAGAATTAGAAGCATGCCCAACTTTAGGCTTGCCTTTACCATCTTTACCATTTCAAACCATTGGATAGACTAGAAGAGGTGAACTCAAAAAGGGGGATGCTCAATGGCTCTATGCAAAGCATAAAATACAACTTTAGTCACTCAACAACCAACTGATATGGCAAGAAATGTGATAGAAGCCCCAATTCTCTATCAAAGAGACGATAACTGCCAACAACCAGACTATTTTTAATAGCATCATAGATTGTTTCTATTATGGAATTCTTCCTCAAATATCTTGAGAAAAATAAGCCCCCTAACTAGTAAATCTCCTTTGAACAAATCATACTTTCTAATAAAATTTTCCCTAACATATTGTGCAATCAAATTGTCCAAAACTGTTTGATCTTGTAGTAAATCGAATGCATTTGAAATAAATAAATAAATAAATAACAAACAAACAAACAAACAAACCTCCATACCTATGTGTATACACTTAAAAATGGCTGCATTAATAAATTAAATATTTATTATTTAATTACTATTGACTTGATGAATTAATTAAATATTTATTATTTAATTAATATTTATTTCTCCTATTTATTAAGTAAATTATTCAATTTATTTAATAAATTCACTATAGTCTAATTCTATATCCTAAGTCTTCTAAATAGTCTATTAAAGTGATTTAATTAAATACACAATCACCTAAATATGACTAAGTCTCCTAGTCCACTTCATCCACTTAGTCACTTGACACATCACCTTGGCTAAGATAAATAATTATTATTAATTATTTATTCATATTTATCCTCACCCACACATGTCCTATTCTTAAGGGCTATGTGGCCTCATAGGACTTGGTCTCATGACCACATGTCCTCTCAACAACCAAGTCAAGAGACATTCCCTATTCCTAAGGGGCTTCTTAAGCCACCTCTAAGGGTCAAGGGTGACTCATAGGAAACTTGTGCAAAGAGTCCTCATGAGGAAAAGGTCTCTCCCTCTTTCTCTCTTTGGTCTTTGTGAAACACTTGACATGTGTCTTTCCCTTCCACCTTCTTCTCCTCCATGTCAATATGAGAGGAACATCATCCCTATTCTTCCTCTCACATTCCAACTACATCCCCTTTTCTCTCAACTCCTTCAACCAAGTCAATTCTAGCCCTAGGATCTTCCACCTTTCATTCTCAACCGTAGGATTCTGCCACCTAGGCCTAGATCCTCCAAAACTCTATAAAAGGAGCCTCATTTTCCATTTGAAAGCTAATAGGTATTTTTGATAACAAGCATTCAAGCATTCAAGCAATCAAGCAACCAAGCATCCATATTATCATCCCATCATTTGCATTACATCCACCATATTTGCATAATCAAGTTTTAGTTTGTGCATTCATTTCATTCAATCTCCACACTTTGGGAACATCTTGGGAGATAGCTTCATTTGGAAATCTAAGAGCTCAACATCTTCAAGAAATCAAGGCTAGGAGGACAATGGAGATAAGCTGCATTTGTAGGTGAAGGTGAATTGTTAATTTGGTTTCATTTTTTATTGCATTCTTCATTGTAGTTTGCTTATTAGATAGATTTATTAGTTTTTTATTTAGCTAATTCATTAGTTAGAATAGTATCCAACTAATTTGCATACATTTTTGGCGCTGGAAGGAGGGCCCAACTGGGCTTTTCACTCTCAATTTTTAGTTTTCCGTGTGCAAGTTTTTCTACAGGTTATTTCTGCACATTCGTTCATGATTCCTGCGCATCTGTTCATTTCAGCTGCGCATTCATTCTCTGGCATAAAATTTTTATTTGTTTTCATCTCTCTTATAATTGCTGCGCATTTGTCCACTGTTCCTGCGCATATATCCATTTTCATTGTGCATCCATAGTAACTGCACATACATTCCACAAAGTTGCGCATCCATTGAATTGTTTCATGCATAAATCATTCCTGCGCATACATCCATAATTACTACGCATCTATATCACTATTCTACGCATTTATCATTTTCTGTAGAAAAATTCAATTTTCTGTTAGATTTGTTTTTAGCTAACATTTTGACAAGTGTCTGGTCATTCTGGTAGTATTTTAGGCTATTTTGCAAGACGTAATTTTTGAAGACCCCATTGCTAAAAACATTTTTTTCTAACAAATTGATTTGCAGATTGCCAAGGGGTTTGTAAAATAAACCAAAATCTCATTTGGGCTTAAAATATGACATGTTTTTGCTTTGTGTATTTTCCTTAGCATAGATTCATGTGTCTATTGTGTTTTTCTTAATAGCATATTTGTAATCCCAAAATTATAACAACGTATCCTCTCCCCTCGCCATTCGTGGACCTTGGGTGTAAGAGAAATTGTTATAATTTTTAGAGGGTGGTCTTTGGTGGGAAAAGAGGTACTCACCCCAAGGAACGACCCAACTGGTAATAGGCTAAAGCCAAGCCCTTCCAAACCGGTATATAAAAAATGCTAGTGTGATTAGTCTCACATTAGACAGCTGTGAATTCATTGTGGCAACCAAAATCTCCTCCAGTACCCCAGTGGTGCGTTAAAGTCATACTTAGTAGAGGTGAAAGCCTTGCTTTGAAAGGATTGGGAGAGCCCCCTTAATTGAAAAAATGACTTGATCACAACCACCTGAATGGATGTCCTTATTAACAACTTTTTTTTAGTGGCCAAAAACCTTCTATCTGCTGGCTCAAGGAGTCACCCAAGCTCGTGAAGACACCCCACATTACTCACGGTTCATAGTAGAGATAGCAGTTCTTTGGGAAGTAATGACCCATTGAATTCAGAACTTGGTGTGCCTGAGAAGTGAGTGCACTGTAAGGAGGAGCCCGTGCCTCCAAGTTCTTAGGCTGTCCGCTGTGGATTTGCATGGCTGGATTTTATTATCCTAGTGGGGATTCAGTAGATATCATCCTTGCCAACCTTAGGATTGTAAGCGTGTTTGTGCATTCATACTAGATTAAATTAGATTAAAATCATCTTTGTCTTGCGTGTGTGTGTTTATGCATTTTTATTGTGAAAAACTAGAAAACATCAGAAAAACAAATTTCCCATCATCAAAACAGCCAAATCATCCAAAATTTGACAACCTGTGCATACATCCAAAATTGTTGCGCATAAGATCCAGGTTACTATGCATTTACATTTATCAGTGTGCATCTGTCAAAATTGGTTGCGCATTTGTTTCATTTTACTGCGCATATATAGCACTATCCTACGTATTTTTTGTTGCGCATTTACAACAAAGAGCATTCCCACAGGCTTTTGGAATTTCAAAATCACTTTTTCAGATACCCATTTTCGTCCTTAGTATGATTCTAGAAAAACAGTCAAGTTACATAGACCTCTGATTTCTAATTTGACCACTATTCATCACTTTTCATCATCATTCCTTTCTCAAGAGTCAACAAGTCATTTTCTTCCAATTTTAAGATTTTCAATGTGGTGTTGAAAATTTACCTTATCTATCAGACTTTGATCTTGGTGAGCTTATCATATCAGGATATATCATCCTTAACCATCAAGCTTACTTAGATTATTGTTTCTTGACACCAATTTTCAATACTTATCATATCTTTTCTACCAATCATTCTCCATATCTTTTTTATCAAAAATCTTTCCTTTTCGCAATCAATTTCATCCATTTTATGGTTCAAACTCGATCTCAAAAACTCAAGCAACCTATTAATCCAAAATCCCTAGACAAAATGGAAGGTAATACCAGCAATGAAGAGAATCCTTGGCCCAAACAGCCTCCTAAGAAAACTCATCCTCTCACATTTGATGATGAACCTACTGATGAGGAACTTAAGGATGCTGCACAAGATCCTAAATTTTTACAAGTCATGGAATGACTCTTAGGCTTGGATAAAGAGATGTATTTCCTCATGCTTGCTCAACAAGGAGCTAAGTTACCAAGTGATTTTGATGTTACCTATCTTAGAGAACCAGCTCATACGAAAAATCAAGATATCCTTAAAGGTTCTCAAGATCCTCATGGAGCAAAGGAAATCAATCAACAATCCAATGCTTCTCAGACCAATCAACAATCCAATGCATCCCATAGTGATCAACAACAAAATGTTTTTCAAAATAATCAGCAATCCAATGATCCTCAACATACTCAACAGCATAATGTTTCCCAAAACCCACAAGGAAGCACATTATCTTTGGATCCCATCCTACAACAAATCCAAATGCTTCAACAAAAAATTTCTGATATCCAAACTGGATCATCAACTAAGAAGTATTCTTTGGATGATATATGTCCTTATCCTTTTGATAAGAACTTAGTAATGATTCCATTCCCTCCTCATTTTGAGGTACCAAAATTTGACAAGTATAAAGGGAATTTGGATCCACAAGACCATATTTGTGAGTTTTGTGCTACTTGTATTGAAGTCGCTCACAATGACACTTATCTTATGCGACTATTTCCATGAAGTTTAGGAGGACAAGCCATGGAATGGTTCTCCAAACTTCCCCTCGGCATTAAATCTTTCAATGAGATTTTGGACAGATTCGTGACTCATTATTCATATAACATCAAACATGAAGTCACTATGCTTGATCTTTGCAATACACATCAAAAGAATGGAGAACCCTTCCTTATTTTTTTGCAAAGATGGCGTCAATTGTTTGCCAAATATCCACAAATGATTCCTGAACAAGAAAAGATGGATATTTTCCTGCATAACCTTATACCAGAAATGAGTTATAGGTTACAATTGCAATGTCCACCAAACTTCAATAAGCTCATAGAAAATGGTATCAAGATTGAGGAAGCCATGGTCCGAAAAGGTGAGATAAAACTTTATTCCAAAGAAAATGTTGGATCCTCAAATTCGAATTCCAACACTTATAATTCCAATTCCAACAATGACAAATCGAAATATTGGAGTAAAAACAAAAACATTGTCAATGATGGAATTGTTGACAATCGTAATGTCCAACCGACAAAACCTCTTCTAAATCTCACAAGCACGACCAACGCTACTCAAGCTACATACAAAAATCAGTCAACAAATCAAAATACCAACAAGGATTCATTTAAACCAAGATTTCCTTTTATCTCACCTCGAAGAAACTTTACTCCTTTAGGGGAATCTCTCGAATCAGTATTACAGAAATTAATCACCAAGAAACTCATCACGCTTCCTGAACCGAAAGACTATGAACCCAGAGTGAAGCCTTCTTGGTGGAATGGAAATGATTATTGTGAATTCCACAGAGGAAGAGGACATATAACCAATGAATGCCAATGGCTTAAAAATGTGATCCAAGACTTAATCGAAAGAGGTGAAATTAGTGTTGATGGACATGTCTCGAATGAATCACATACGGCCTTCAAAGATCCACTTCCTGAGCATGAAAAGGGAGGTTCTTCCAACAATAAGGGTGACAACCAAGCCAATTATAATAACACACCCTATAGATATGTTGGTAACATTTATGACCATCATCCTTCTGCATATTATGCCAATGTCATTACCATAAAGGGAAAATCAGAGAGTCAACCAATCCATGCTACTACTCGTGCTCAAGCCAAGGTTACTCTCCAAGGAGTCCAGTCTAAACCAAGCACTACTCAGAACAAGTCTGTTTATGTCCCAAAGTCCATACCCAATACTTCCAACCAGTATAATCTTTTGGAATAGCTCAAAAAGACACCGGCCCAAATATCCATCTTAGAGTTTTTGCGTCTTTCTCCATCTCACAAAGATATCCTTGAAAAAGCTCTCTTAGAGACCCAGGTTCCAACAACTCTAGATCCTGATCAATTTCAAGTTATGGTGGGCCATTTAACAACCCCACACTATTTGTCCTTTACTGAAAATGATGATTTAGCCATTACCCAACCTCATAATGCTCCTTTACATATCGAAGTCCTTGTCCAGAATCACAAGATTAAAAGAGTATTAATAGATGGGGGAGCTGGCTTGAATATCTGCACGTTAAAGTTAGTCCTTGCATTGGGATTTTTTGAGAATGTCGTTGATCCAAAGAAGAAAATCACAATAAATCCTATGATGAGGAAGAGAGATCATCCAAGGGGTCCGTTGTTCTTCCAATCAGAATTGGTCCTATTGTCAAAGATGTATCTTGTCAAGTCCTGGACATGGATCTTGCTTATAATATTCTTTTGGGAAGACCATGGATTCATTCCATGCATGCTGTGCCATCAACTTATCACCAATGTATAAAATTCACTCATAATGGTCAGGAGATCACTATCAAAGGAGATTCTAATCCTTTTCAATATTGTAGCAATCTGAAGATTTCTGATTCTTTGGTTCCCTATAATCGTACTGGATCTTCTGCAACTACACCTAGTGACCCTAGTAATATAGCATCAACTTCTAAATCAGAAGGGATCAAGATAGATATCAAAGAAAGAAGTATGGGAGAATATACTTTAGGTCAAGCTCTTTGTATCACTGAGTTACCTTTATCTCCCAAATCATATGGTAGGTCTTTGATCACTAAACAACAATCAGAACCCCCTTCCACACTTGTTTATAACACATTTATAAGTGGGGGCACAATATCAAAAGAGGCAGCTGAGCGTAATGCAAATTATTGGCTTAAGACACAGAAGATTGAAGAGGATACTAAACATGATTATATATCACCTGATGTCTATGGAAAAGGGTATACTTTGCTACAAAAGATGGGATATCAAGGTGCTGGACCTCTAGGGTTACAAAGAGAAGATGCTATAAAACCAATTTTGCAAAATTCCAATTATCAAAGAGACACTATAGGATTAGGATATAAAGGAGAAGGACCACAAGAACCAAAAGGAAAAGCAAAAATACCACCTTTTCATGAGACATCTAAAGCTCCTGCCTTACAATTCAGAAAGGATAGTCTGTATGTAGATCCAGAGAAACAAAGGATAGCTCAAAGAATCATTTATAGACTTGAAGATAATGATGATTCTGACTCTAATGATTATGAATGGGATTCCTTATCTGATGGTACTGAAGAAATAGGAGTTGATGTTGTCCATCAATATAGTAACGATTACCATGAGGGTGAGAGTTCAATGAGTGACTCACTAGGATTGGTCCCACGTAATACTACTCGTGTTGATCATGAGCGAAGTGAGCATTATCTTGTGACAGATGATTCAGATGAGAGTATAGAAATAGACCTCGCTGATACTATCATAAACCTTGACAACTTTTCCATCAATACCATCTCTGCTTTTGAAACTGACCCAAATGATCCAATTCCCCTTCTCCGTCCTGACCTTATTGATTGGGATTCTCCCGATCACCCAAAACTTGATGTCTTCCATAATGATGATGCAATCATTGATTATCTTGGTATCAGGGATCATTTACCACCAGGGGATCACAAGTCAGGATTTCTGATAGAACTCAATGACATGGCTTATTTTGGAGAGAGTGCCAATCGTTTCAGTCATAAAAATATAAAAATAATCAGCCGATCTAATGGTGAAAACCACACAGTGGCAGTATTAGATCCAAAAATAGTAAAAAGAAAAGACGCATCTGATGGTGCAAACCTCTTTGAGGTGCCTGACGATGGAAGGATTGACACTCTTCCCAACTATCTAGATCGAGAGCAATCTGCCATTCTTATAGAACCAACAGTACCACTTAACATTGGAATAGAGGAGTCTCCCCACATCCTCAAAGTAGTAGCATCCTTGACAGAATCAGAGAAAGAAGCTTTTGCAAAATTCTTCAGAAAAAAACAAATCAACTTTGCTTGGTCCTATGCTGATATGCCTGGTTTGGACCCCAATCTCATTATGCATCATCTATCTTTCAAACCAGGTGTAAAACCAATTAAGCAGAAGCTCTGCAAAATGTATCCTCACATTGCTCTAATGGTGAAAGCAGAATTGAAGAAGCTCCTAGATGTTGGATTCATTCGGGCTATTGATAATGCTGAGTGGATTTCAAATATTGTTCCGGTTTCAAAACCAGCCAAGTCTATCAGGATTTGTATTGATTTTTGAGATCTTAATAAAGTTTGTCCGAAAGATGACTTCCCTTTGCCAAATATTGATATGATTGTGGACCTAATAGCTAGGCATGAGATGTTATCATTAATGGATGGATTTTCTGGCTATAACCAAATCAAGATTGCACCAGAAGATTAGGAAAAAATTGCTTTTACTTGTCCATGGGGTACATACTGCTGGAATGTAATGCCTTTTGGCCTCAAAAATGCTGGAGCAACTTACCAAAGAGCCATGACCACGATCTTCCATGACATGATGCATACCATCATGGAAGATTATGTTGATGACATTTTAACAAAATCCAAAGATAGAGCTGGTCATTTGAGAGTGTTAGATAGAATATTCACCCAGATGGAAAAATATCAGATTCGACTCAATCCAAAGAAATGTGCATTCGGGGTCACATCTGGCAAATTGTTAGGGTACATTGTCTCAGCTAAAGGAATCGAAGTAGATCCAGACAAGGTTAAAGCAATATTGGAGATGGCTTCCCCCACTAACATCAGTCAGCTAAGATCTTTACAGGGGTGTCTGCAATCCATCCAAAGATTTGTTTCTCAACTAGCAGATTGCAGTCATCCCTTTCAACATTTGCTACATAAGAATATCTTATTCCAATGGGATGATACGTGTGAGGAAGCTTTCAACAAAATCAAGCAGTATCTAGCGAATCCTCCAACTCTGATGTCACCAATTCTAGGCAAGCCACTCTTGCTCTACATTTCAGCCATGATAGTCTCACTAGGTGCTCTTCTCGCTCAGCAAGATCATGATGGAAAAGAAAAAGCCATCTACTACATCAGTTGCACTTTAGTGGGATATGAGCTAAACTATTCCCCTATTGAAAGAGCATGTCTGGCTGTTGTCTTTGCTTCACAGAAGTGGTGACATTACATGTTGTCACATTCTACTCAGCTTATTGCAAAGATTGATCCATTAAAGTATTTGTTAAGCAAGACTGCATTGACAGGTAGGTTGGCTAAGTGGGTCATGCTACTTAGTGAGTTTGATATTGATTATGTAGACAGGAAGGCTATCAAAGGTCAAGTGATCACAGATCAACTAGCTAATGCTCCATTAATGGATGACCATCCTATACATACAGATTTTCCTGATGCTCATGTCTTAGCTTTGTCTACACAAACATGGAAATTATATTTTGATGGCTCATACACTCAACAGGGTTCAGGAGCTAGTATTCTTTTTATCACGCCACAAGGATACGCTATTTTGAAATCTTTCAAGTTGTTATTTCCTTGCACCAATAATGTAGCAGAATATGAGGCTTTTCTGATTAGGTTAAAAATGGCTTTACAATGGAACGTATTTGAAATAAATGTCTATGGAGATTCTCAGCTAATTGTTAACCAGGTTAATGATGATTACCAGACCAAAGATGATAAGTTATTGCCATATAAACGTATGGTTGATGACTTTAAAAAGTATTTCTCTGTCATCACTTTTGAGCAGATTCCTCGACATGAAAACAAGGTTGCTGATGCCATGGCAATGATTGCCTCTTTATTTGATATAGAAGATACCACAACCCATTTTGAGTTCTTGGTGGAATCCCTGACTTGTCCTGCATATGATGACCCTGATATGAGCATTATATGTCAGCTGATTGGACATGACTCTCCAACCTATGGAAAGATCTATTCTTACCTCAAAGATAACACTTTACCTCTAGACCTATCCCGCAATCAAAAATGAACTTTTCTCTGCCAAACCTCCCGCTATATCTTAATATCCAACACCCTTTATTGGTGAGGTTTTGACGGTACTCTCCTGCGATGTCTCGAACATGATGAAGCTCAACTTTCCTTACGGGATGTACATGAAGGTATTTGTGGGACACATTCAAGTGGTCCCTCTTTGGCTAAGAAACTCATGTGTATGGGTTATTATTGGCCTACCATGGAAGCAGACTCCTTTCATTTCGCTAGGGCATGCAAGAAATGTCAGATACATGGAAACCTTATCCATGCTCCAGCACAAGAGTTACATCCTTTTACGACTACTTTGCCATTCAATCGGTGGGGACTCAACCTCATGGGTGCTATCAATCCTCCATCTTCCAACGGCCACAAATGAATTCTCACTGCCATAGAATACTTCACTAAATGGATTGAGGTCGTTCCATTAATTACCACCACAGGGAAAAAAATATCCATGTTTATCTTAAACTATATCATTTGTAGATATGGTATACCTATGTATCTCATTACTGATCATGGGAAACAGTTCCAAAATCAGGACATGGATGAATTGTGCACCAAATTCCACATCACTCATAACTATTCCTCCATATACTATCCCCAAGGAAATGGTCAAGTTGAGGCATCGAACAAAACAATTGTTAAAATCCTACAAAAGACTGTCAATGACGTTGGCCGTGACTGGCATCTCCAACTTAATCCAGCCTTATGGGCTTACTGTACCTCCATCCATACTCCTACTAGAGCCACTCCATACTCCCTTGTCTATGGATCTGAAGCAGTCCTGCCCCTCGAGGTCAAGTTGCCTTCACTTCGTGTTACTCTTAAAGATTTAATTCCTGATGAAGAGTATAGAGTTGCACGTTTGACTGAATTAGAACTCCTGGATGAACGCCGTCAGCGTGCCTATGACCATTTGAAATTTTATCAGCAACGTCTATCCCGTCAGTACAACAGCAAGGTAAAGATCAAAGACTTTCAGTTGGGTGACTTAGTCCTTCGAGAAAATCCAAAGAATCAACAGCACTATGAAAAGAAGGGCAAGTTCGAACCTAATTGGTTAGGACCTTTTGTGATTATAGCAGTTTATGGTTCTGGAGCTTATCAGTTATCTACACTTGAAGGGGATCCCTTGGATGAGCCTCTTAATAGTATCCATCTCAAGAAGTTCTACCCCTGAAATCTCATTGCAAGGGGCATGTATATAGGCTATGTATATATTTTGTAAATAAATAAAAAAATACAAAACAAAAATAAAAATCACAAAATCAAAAGAAAAATTGCAATAAAAGCATGTGGTGAAAACCTGGAAACAAGCACTATGTGTGACAAGTTAGCTCCTCTATCTATTAGGATTCTTTTAGTGTGTCCGTTCATTGTATACATCCACAATAAAATGGCTAGTCAGTCCTCCTCCCCACCATGTATATATCATAATAAAATGGCCAGTTCATGCACCATCCATTGTATCTATCCATAATAAAATCCCATCATAGCTTGATCTTTTGTCATGGTCTTCCTCCTAGTCTTGTTGCGTCTTTCTTCACCCATAATAAGTCAGTCCATCACCTAGCTGGGGGCATGTCCTCGACCTAGTTTGGGAAGTGGATCTATGATAGTCGTGACTCTTAGAGGACATAATGGAGTATTTTCACCAGGCAAGGCAAACATAATCAAATGTTCTTTCACAATGGTATCTTCATGCTGAATCTGAATCTATGATCTATCTTTCGAATTGTGACTACTTATCTATACATCTTGACTATACATCATCATTTGAATTGATCAACATATCCTAAATCAATCTTTTTGGAAAAAGAAATGTATATTCATGGCAGGCATGTTAGATTGATTTGTTATAATTTATGCATTCATATCTAGATTTCATTGTTATCATGTTTCCTATGCTATTCCGGGATACCTTTGATATGAGTTTGAAACTCTTGTATGTCATTGACTAGAATAGCCGGGATGGGGCATGATATTTTTTCTTTGATTGTTGTTTGTGGGGTATTTTCGGATGAAATTGAAGGAACAAGTAATTGGGGTGTCTGTGTATAAGTGCCTTCATCCATTTCATGGTATTGGTAGTAGGAAAATCATGTTGTTCTAAACAAATGCTATTTGTGGTGATACAACATCGCATACCTCGACTCCAAATATTTGTTCCCCGATGGAGGGGGGAAATATTCCTTGTCTATTATGCAAATGAAACTCAGGTCATCTTGGTTCAATTATACCTAGATGCTTGTCAAGTTTGCAATATTAAACTCCATGCAAGAAGTGCTTAGGTCATCCTGGTTTAATTATACCATGATGCTTGCATTTTCTTGCAACATAACGAGCTCAATGATGAAAATCAAATTCCAGTTATTATGAAGTTCTAAGATGTTACATGAAGTTGTGGAGATACTCATTTAATATTTCATTTTGCATTGCATTTCATTTAAATAGTTCATGACTTCCAAATCAGTGCTCCTTTTATAGAGATTTATAGGTTACCTTTCTTGTTAGGTTATCTGTTCTTTTAGTATATTCTTCTTGTGTCGGATACATTGTTATTTAAGTTGAGGACATTTGGATAACCAAACATATTATGACTTTTTGCATTTAACATTTAAATCATTTAGAGACATATGTTATTATATTCAATCATCTTAGGTACATTATCATTTATTACATTAGATATCATTTGCATTCATATCATTCATTTATTATTCATTATTCACATTGTTCATCATAACATTGCATTAATAATCACATAGCATTAGTAAACTCATTTAAGACATGCATTTATATCACCATCATATGATTATTAACCATTAAGCATCAACGATATCAAA
Organism: Chamaecyparis obtusa; assembly: GCA_027943335.1. Classification (NCBI taxonomy): domain Eukaryota; kingdom Viridiplantae; phylum Streptophyta; class Pinopsida; order Cupressales; family Cupressaceae; genus Chamaecyparis; species Chamaecyparis obtusa. Next base: position 359,423 of record BSBK01004161.1, read on the forward strand.
TCATGCATATAAATCATTTTTGCATTCAAAGACATACATTTTATGCATATTAAAGTAAATCATCACATCCTGCATATGTCAGTACGCACATGTATATAAATCATCAAAGAAAATCATATAGCATCCATCATCCACAATCCATAAAATCACAAAAATATCCAACTATCCAATGATATAAATGAATAACAATGTGTCCATAGTAAGTGTCCATCAAGTCAAAATATATAGATACAATGAATCATAATGGTACAATAGTGTATACAATGCTCTCTCAATATCTATGAACCACTGCCTCCAGACTCTGTCTGTCGCTGTCTCTGGGATGCAATGTGGCCCTGTGCTGCTGCACTCCCTGATGCTGAGGATCCACCCTGACCTCCTAAACCTGTAGGTACTCTGGGAGGACGTGATGATACCCCTCCACTGCCAGCTGGTGCCTGTCGCTGATATGCTGCTGATCTAATGCCAACAGAGCTCTCTCTATAGCTCCCGATCCACTGATCCCTCGGCACTGCCTGCCTGTATGCCTCTCACCAGTAGGATATCTCCTTCCTAGCCCGTATCATGGCTCTCAGGCTATCTCCATGGGGACCTAGGTCCTCTGTCCTCTGTAGCTCATCTAGAAGCATCTCAGACTCCCTGAGTCTCTCAATTACTGCATACCGCTCATGTCTCAGGACATCCATCTGGTGCTCTAGCCTCTCTATCCATCTCTCTAGACTTGGCACCTGGTCTGCCTATACCTGTGTCACTGCTAGTTTGACTAGTAGTGCATCAATGTTTGGCTCCTCCTCCGCCACATCCCTCTATAAATAGGGATCCTATCCCCCAATGTCCATGTCTACTTGCTCATCCTATGCCTGTATATCTGGCATCTCAATATTTGGCTCATCCTGTGCCTGCCCCTATGCCTGTACCTATGTCTGTCCCTGTACTGCAGCAATTGGTATTTGTACTATAGCAACTGGTATCTGTACCTAAGTGACTGGTACTTGTAAGGGCACTCCTACTATTGGCTGTGCTGGCTATACCAGAGGCTGTCTCTGTCCCTGTCCTCTTTGTCTCACTCCACCTCCCCCCATCCATGGGCCAGCTCTCCCTCCATCTCCACCTCCATCTACTCCTCCATCTCCTCCTCTCCCTCGTCCTCTCCTATCTTGACCTCACTTCCTCCCCTGACATCTTTCTGTTGGATCTCTCTTTGGAGGTCTCGCTGCTAGATCTGTAATCCGTGGCACCGGATGATCTCTCAAAAACTACTCTAAATCAACAGTCATCCCCAGGTCAACCGCTATCTGTGTCATGGACCATGCTTGAAATGGTGCATCCAAAAACTCCTTCCAAGCCACATCAAATGATGCTATGGGCCCCCAATCCCATCTCTCCTGGTGTGTCCGTGCAAACTCAGTCACTCCCTGGGGAATACCCTGTATCCTGCTGAACTGTCGCAGAACCCGACTAGCTAGCTATCTCTCAATAATAAAGGGCGTCCACCCTATCAACCATTGTGACTCAAAATAGAATCCCAACTGCCGCTCATCATCCCAAGGCTCAGACCTAGGTAGGGTCTCCATGTAACTGTGTCCAATGTGTCAAAGGTGTAGTGCCAAAACTCTAAATGTCCCAGTTTTGCCTGAGATAAAACTAAGGAGTACAAATGAATATAGGGCTGTCCTGCACCCCAGAATCTAATAGCCAATGGTCTCATCACTGCAATATGCTCCCATGCCCAAACATGGAGCAGTGTCACCCTTGCTGATAAAGATGCACTCCCGTGGTACACCACCTGATGTAAATCATGATATAAGTGTGCTAATAAACACACCCCCCAAGAAAATCGGGTCCCCTCCATCACCCGCTGTAATGTGCAACCCCATCCAACTGCAAATCTGTGTGACCTACGATCAGGGCATACGAATCCCCCAATTGTGCCTACTAGAACCACTGGAAGTGGGTCATACAAGTCGACCATATCCTCCCAGCTAATCTCCCCATCCTCTATGTCATCATCTCCAAAGATGCCTCTGCACTCTGTGACTCTATCGTGCCGATCATACTGCACTAACTCTCCTATGATGGGAAGCCTGAGGATGTGATATACATCCTCTAGTGTCACTGTCATCTCCCCTGTCGGAAGATGGAAGGTACTCATCTCTGAGTGTCATCTCTCCGCTAATGTGGTCATCATGCTCAGATTCACCCGAATCTTAGGTGTGTAAATCACATAATAAAGCCCTGACGCTCCGATCAATAGTCTCTCTGTCTCTGACAATGCTGGTCTCAGGTTCTGTGTAACGGGATATCTCTCCCATGACATCAGAACATCTGTGATATCCTCCTATTCAAGTCAACAACAATCAACCTATCAGATTTCAATAAACTGATCTATCAATCTATCTATCCTATCATATCAATTTTTAAACATGTTTATCACGTGTTTCAACAGATAATTCTATCAATTATCTATTTCAGACTGGTTAACTAGTGAACATGCTACAATGTTACCAATCTTGATCAAATCGATCACAATCAACCGCCGACAGATCAAATCAGCTTATCGACATCAAGTTTGACCTAATTGACTATCTATTCTGACCAATTTCTACACCTAACACATATGCGCAGCATTGAAACATGCATGCGCAACTTTCTTTCACATTTGCGCAAGTTTTTATCGATGCCCAGTCTTCTTCCACATTTGCACAACATTTCTCAACATTTGTGCAGTTTTCAACATATGCGCGATTTTATTGCACATTTGTGCCACTTTTCATACCATATGCGTAGCAAGTACCTATGCACACTTTTATTTCATGCTTGCACAACACTACCATTCTTCTAGTATGAATGCACAATTATTCATCACGGATGCATAGCAAAAATGAATTTCTGCGCAAACATTCAAAGTTGTTGCGCATTGATGCGCCACAACTGCACATTCATCCCTCGCTAGCCAACTAAATTTTTTTCTAATCTAATCTATCATTTCCTCTACCCTAAACATGCTAAAAATCTAATCTAGCATGCATCAAATCATGAATTTACAAAGCAGGATTGAGTCACCTACCGGCTCACCCGAATCAGGTGGTCACTGGAAGCGTCTGACTCTCTCGAACTGGTGATCTGATAAGGGGAACGGCATCCTGGTAGCTCTGCTCTTCTCTCTCGCGCGCTCTGCTCTCCAAATGACAAGTGCGCACAATGAGCCTCTTGTAGACCCCTTCGCCCTATTTATAGCTTGTGGACCCCATGTGCTTGGTGTGTGGACCCTATCTCCCATTTTTCTTCCATTCCACTTTGTTTTCCTCCATATTTTCTACTGTTCTTTCGTGAGATTGATTGTACAAACCCATACAAAAAAAAAATAAAAAATAATAATAATAATAAAATATAACATTCAAATAATCTTTTTTGTCAATCAATCTCTCGAGGGGGCATGCATAGGTCGTCTGAGACATTGTCTGGGGTAGGGGCAAAAATGCTTGATTTTTCTTTGAAACAATGTGACCAGCACATTATTTCAAAGAGGGGCAAAATGTATACACTTAAAAATGGTTGCATTAATTAATTAAATATTTATTATTTAATTACTATTGACTTGATGAATTAATTAAATATTTGTTATTTAATTAATATTTATTTCTCCTATTTATTAAGTAAATTATTGAATTTATTTAATAAATTCACTATAGTCTAATTCTATATCCTAAGTCTTCTAAATAGTCTATTAAAGTGATTTAATTAAGTACACAATCACCTAAATATGACTAAGTCTCCTAGTCCACTTCATCCACTTAGTCACTTGACACATCACCTTGGCTAAGATAAATAATTATTATTAATTATTTATTTATATTTATCCTCACCCACACATGTCCTATTCTTAAGGGCTATGTGGCCTCATAGGACTTGGTCTTATGACCACATGTCCTCTCAACAACCAAGTCAAGAGACATTCCCTATTCCTAAGGGGCTTCTTAAGCCACCTCTAAGGGTCAAGGGTGACTCATAGGACACTTGTGCAAAGAGTCCTCATGAGGAAAAGGTCTCTCCCTCTTTCTCTCTTTGGTCTTTGTGAGACACTTGACATGTGTCTTTCCCTTCCACCTTCTTCTCCTCCATGTCAATATGAGAGGAACATCATCCCTATTCTTCCTCTCACATTCCAACTACATCCCCTTTTCTCTCAACTCCTTCAACCAAGTCAATTCTAGCCCTAGGATCTTCCACCTTTCATTCTCAACCATAGGATTCTACCACCTAGGCCTAGATCCTCCAAAACTCTATAAAAGGAGCCTTATTTTCCATTTGAAAGCTAATAGGTATTTTTTATAACAAGCATTCAAGCATTCAAGCATCCAAGCAATCAAGCAACCAAGCATCCATATTATCATCCCATCATTTTCATTACATCCACCATATTTGCATAATCAAGTTTTAGTTTGTGCACTCATTTCATTCAATCTCCACACTTTGGGATCATCTTGTGAAAGAGCTTCATTTGAAAATCTGAGAGCTCAACATCTTCAAGAAATCAAGGCTAGGAGGACAATGGAGACAAGCTGCATTTGTAGGTGAAGGTGAATTGTTAGTTTAATTTCATTTTTTATTGCATTCTTCATTGTAGTTTTCTTATTAGATAGATTTATTAGCTTTTTATTTAGTTAATTCATCAGTTAGAATAGTATCCAACTAATTTGCATACACTATGATGGGAATCAAACCTTTGGAGCTTAAGGAACTAAAATGTTATCTCCTATGACAATTCAATTGTCCTTCTTGTTCACAAATTATCCTACGAAAAAATCTCCTCATGTGCAAGCTGAGAAAAAGCCCTGAAATTGGGTGTTCCCAATTCTTCACAATTAAAGGGAGCCACCAATTGAGGTGGTTCTAAACTATGCTCAATGTTGGTAGAGATTCCAGTGATAGAGGAATAATTGAGAGCCATGACAAATGAATGGAAAAAAAACTTTTATGAATTACATTTTGGGAAAAAAGAAAGCGTGCAATTTTAATGCACATTTCAAATTTTGAATGAAGTCTCCCACACTTGAATCATGAATGAGTGTAAATGGAAAGACAGTCACCAACCTTAAAAGTCCTAAAATTACACACGACGATGAAACCTACCTAAGAAATGAGAAAAAAATATCCTTCCAATCCCCACATTAATAATCATCTGAAAACGAAAGGAGAAAATGTTGGATAGTGCCAGATTACAAATGCTGCAAATTTTTAATGAAATAAATTTCCATGTATTGAAAGACTTGAAAAGACATTGCAACTGCCACTTCAAATGTGAAGAATCAAATCTTTCAACTGCTTGTTCCATCTGTAATGAAAGGAAAGATATGTGTCACCCATGATGATCCATGTACGATTTCAAAACTGGAGAGAGTTACATGTGATCATTACATAAAAAGGTGAATGAATGTTATAAAAAGATCTTGAAAGCAACCTCCATTAAAGACAATAACCTGCAAAACTTAAAAAACCATTAAAAATAAAACCATGCTAGCAACCCAAACCGCTTTGCTGACAAAGAATGTTCTTTCCATCTCATCCATTAGCTAATCATACTTATGATTTAGAATCCATAGAAAATGACAAATGAAATGAAACATCCAGGGAAAAGTGAAGGCACTTCCATGTAACAAAAAATTTTACAGTATCCCCATCATGAAATTTTATCCTTTTCCCTTTTGGAATGTTGAATCTCTTCTAGAAGATTAGTAGACTGATTGTGGAAAATAAGATGGTAGTTACAATATTGAAGCATTTCTTCTTCTAAAATTTTTTGTTCATCCACTGAGATGCCTATTGTCAATTTAGCTATCAAATATGTTGCATGATATCCATCTTTATAGTAATGTTGAAAGGTGTACACATTAAATTTGATAATAAGTTCCAGACTTGTGAGAAAACATATTCTAGTTTCCAATTACTAATCTTCTTAGGAATAAGAAGATTGGTGATGATTTGAGAATTCTCCCTTAATTTAAATATTGTGAACCTTTTGAGAGATTGCTACATGAATCCATTTGATCAATGATGATGCCTCATCCACTGTAGTTGAGCAATTGGGTAATATGAAGGCCTTTTCTACTATGAAACTACCATTTTGACCTTGGAGGACACAACTTTCTTTTGAAACTCCTAGGTTTCCTTTTGAGGAGCCATCAAAATTTAGCTTAAATAAACCTTGTGAAGGTGGTCTCCATTTGACCTCTTTTCTATTGATCTTAGTAGACATATTACCAATTAAACAACCTTTAAAGGGAATAGAAATGAGAGGCAAAATATTAAGAACATGTGAATCCTTAGAGGTGAACTTTGAAGATATATTTTGAGATCTCGATGTATGGGATTGTACACACTTTACAATTGATAGTTAAATTTTATCCAAGATATGATCTAAAGGTAGGCTTTTCTTTCTAAAGATCCTATTATGGCATTCCCACCAAAGAGACCAAATAAGAAGCGGAGGAGAAACTCTGCATATGACTGCAAAAAGAAATCTCTATGGAGGATAGACCAACTATTAAATACCTCGATCAACAAATTTTGCAATGAGGATTACCAATTTAGTTTATTTAGAATTGAAGACTAGCATACCCTAGAAAAAAAACACTAAAGAAGGAGGTGATCTATAGTTTCCATTGATTGTAGATAACATGTGTGACTTGCGAACTTATTCCTAGCTCGTGTAATTTGGAACTAGTTGAAATCTTATTTTGGAGGGAAACCATGAAAATTTCCTAGCCTTTGCTAATACAATATAATTCTAGAAAAACAAGAAGGCCTTAGAGTTACTCTTCTTACCTTTAGCTCTTAAAGATAAATATCTCTACTTGACAAATTATTAAATTGATTTTGAAGGGGCCAAAATGAGGCTATCTATTTTGTTTGAAATATGCAATGGTCTATCCTTTAGGATTGAAAGCAATAAATATTGCTGATCTAAAGGAAATGGTAATTGGGAAAAGTCTCTCTATTGATATGAATATGAATCCTAACAATGTGAAATAATCTATTCTTTTAAAACCCAAACAACCCAAGAAATTGAGAGAACACATTCAACCTCTATCAGATTATCATTGGTACTTAATGGTGGGAATCTATTCCAATCTAATATTCCTAGAATTTAGGGTTATAACCAAAATTGGCCACTTGAGACAAGAATGGAAAAATTACCTATTTAGATTTAAAAATGAAATTCTACATTACTTATCCATTTGGAGGATTTGACATAGTGAAAATACTTTGAGGTTGATTACAGTCCATGTACTTAAATTGAATGGTATGTGACCACTTATATATTTTCTTCAAAAAAATATTCAAAGCTAGTTTTGCACCAAGACTAATATTTATATCATGTAAGAAATGAATGTGTGATCCACCTTCCCACTTATATTAGTAATAAATACTTCTTGTATATCAATATTAGGCACAGGATAAGAAATTTGAGCATGTAAATGTTTAAATCTACCAATAAAGTCACTAATATTTTCTTTTCAACTCCTTGTTTGCAATGCATTAAGTCAGTCAAAGTGACTTGATTACCAATATTGTTTTGAAATTGTTGAATGAAAGCATCAGAAAGATTTTGAAAAGAATCAATAGAATAGGGAGGTAAAGAACAATACCACTACAAGGCCTTATATCGAAAGGTCCTAGTAAATAACTTAGTCATGAGCCTATGATCATGGGAAAACTCTTAACATGAGTCATAGGGTCACCCTTAAAATTATAAGTGTTAAGAAGAGGCATCTCAATATGTTGAGGAATAACTACATAGATAATCTCTAAGAACAAAGCATTGGCAATTTCATATGTAGGAACATTAAACTTGGACTAAGTTAATGAAGCAATTTTTTGTTGCAAGGACTAAATTGTTTGAGAAAGACTAATGATTGTTGAATCATTATAGGAAATAGTAGGCATGGTCACATTGGATACACTAGAAAAATTGTATGAAACAGTGGGAACACTGGAAGTGACTGGAGGAACACTTGAAATAGTGGTAGGAAGAGGATTGGAACATGTAAAAGGAACACTATGATAAGAAGGCATAGAGGTAGGAGAATAAATAGGTGGAACACTCATAGAAAGAGATGGAACATAGGGATTAGGAAGACACACATGTAGAGGATTATAAAATTGCACAAATTTGGTCATAAGAGGTGGCACATAATTAGGAATGATATGAATAGGAACAGAGATAGGAAAAGAATGTTCAACATACATAGTAGATAGACCATAACATAACTCATGGGAACCTTTGGCTAAATTTTTAACATTGGAAAAAAAAAATTTGAGAGATACCACGGAATAGATTAATACCATTTTCATCATTCTGTATAACTTTCCTTAATGCGTCAATTGTTGAAATAGTATCAGAATTATGGTTTTCTTGAATAAGTCAATTTTCCATCTTTTCAAGATCATAAGTGAGCTTTTGAACTTGGGAAGGAGGAACTCTTAAAGATTCATATTCATCATGGGAAGAGTGATAACACTTATTGTCATTGGAAGGGTTAGGATCATTAGGGATCATGTTGTCATTAAGGTTTGTAGGGAAGAAAGAGGAATCAGGATCAAAAGAACCCATGAGGCTATGTCTTCTTCTAACCGAGATGCTATAGGTTGGACTTAAATTAATAAATCTCATACACAAAGGATTGAAAAGCCAAGGAGATATCACAAAAAAAAAATTTCAAGCACCAAAATGAGATCTAACCACAACAAAGTAAGAACACAAAATCTAAATCCAACAATTGCATAAAATGTAAAGAAGACATAATGAATACAAAAAGCACACAATGAGATCTAACACATTACAATGTAAAGGAAATCTAACCATCAAATCGAAAAGGATAGAAAGCATGAAAGTGTCAGGTTCACCAAAAGGTGGTAAACCAACACACACAATGTAATCTAACACCAAAAGGAAAGAGTTTTGCAAGAGAGTTCACCAAAATGTATAGTAGGTAAAAATGTGATGAGGATAAGATATGTAATACAACAAAATTTTTCACACATATACATTCATTCCTATACTCAAGAGGGAGCCACAAAGGAATAGATCTCTCAAGAAAATCCCCTAGTTGGATCCGAGTTAGATTAGCACAACCCAAGTGATGTAGGGATACTAATTAAAAATAAGGATCTAACCAAGTGCTAAGTAGAAAGATGATATTTCCTATGTGGCAGGTATAATCAACTAGGAAGGTAAATGCAATGCTAAAACTAAGAAAATATATCAGATCTAATATAGAAAAACTCAAAATAACCAATGAAATATGCCAACTCACCTTAGAATACTTGGAATGTGAGCTCCAACTCAGATATGAGATTCTACTCCCTGGACATATCAGAAAACTAAATAGGGCCAGATCTAGGACCAAAAAACTATGATAAGTAAAACCCATAAATATTTCTACCTCTAGACTAGGTTGACCTAGAGGGAGTATGGAGAGTTGGAGGAAAATCCATGCATGAGAGGCCAAAATTGGCCTCCCCCTGACCTGTATATTTTTTTGGGACCTAAAACTACAACAACAAAAAAGTTTTGAAGGCTCCAAATCTGAATCTACAAGTTTGAATACCTAAATCTATAAGTAAAAATTGATTTTTTTTGTTGGGGAGGGGCTTGCCTTGATAAAGACCCAATTTAGGAATTAACATTGAATGTAAATGTACATGTAAAAGTAAATCAAATGCATAAGTTCACCTTACTTTGTAAAAATCATCACGGAGGATCTAGATATATAATCCATAAGGATGTATAAATTCTCAATATTGTTCAATCTTGTAGGATTACATAGGATGTCTCCACAAAATTTACTAGATCAATCATACCAGATTATGGATCCATAGATATAAATTTACACATATACTTGAATCGGGTATGTAAATGCAAATGAAGAATGGATGAACAAACCCTTTCTTAATGGCAAACTCCACTATCTATGAAAACAAGGAGAAAAGTGTATTCCCCAATGTTAAAGTGATTTCAAATACCTTAATAGGAGAAATAGCTTTAATAGAGCATACATGCACCCACATGAAATGTTTCCACTATAAGATGCCCCCAAGAAAGGACAAGCCTAGGTAAATGATACACATAACAAATGAACCCAAAGGGATCTACTAACTCAAGGGTAAGCATGATATTAATGATAATGTCATCATCCCCTAGAGGTAGTAGATATGGAATAATGTCATGTAAGTGTCACAAAGAAGAGTCTTCTTGGGCTGGCATCACATAGACTAGAAAGAATACATAGCTATCATCCCCAATCATATAACACAAAGGCACATTAAAAAATGATGGCACATACACAACATAATGTGTATTCACATATAGAATAAATGAGATTCAAATAGAGGAATGCCACAAAAAATTGATTCCTTTATCACCTTGTGCTAATATAGAAACAAGATTCATCTAAATAAATCGAAAAAAAACATATAGCAAGTAGCACATCACATGAGAAAGACATTACAATAGGAAAACATCGAATCCACCATGTAGAAGAGGATCTAGTCAAGAATATCGCATGCCCCCCACATTAGTTTGTAGTTTTTGGGGAAGGTGAGAAATGTGCAAGAGGAGGAAGATCAAGCATGATAGATGGAACAATAGGCAGTTTCAAACATGGACCATGTTGTAAAGTTGAGTCACTCTGTTCATCACTAGGACTGAGAGATAATTGTTTGGTAAAGCACAATTACCATAAATGAGCTCATACATATCATTAGGTTCACTAGTATGAATATCATCATTTGTATTAGGAACATTTAAATCATCATCATCAAGATTATCTTCTTCATAAAAATTAATCATAATAGAATCCAAGATATGAATAGAATCATCATGTTTGTTCGATTTCATCATTTTCAAATTAACTTCCTCTTGTGGTCTATGCATGGGTTGATCAAAGGGAATTAAATCATTAGTAGGTGTCTTGTGAGAGGAAGAAAAATCATGGGCTCTTGCATGACATTTATGGTGGCGGTCACATTAACAAAAGTTGTGTTTGATTTTCCTTGAAATTTGGTTTTGTTTAGCATCAATCAACATCGGGCCCTTTTTGTCCTTAGGAGGAAGAACATCATAAACTACACTAGGTTGAGAGATAACATTGGTGAAACATTCATAAAATATAGGAGGCGGAAGGAAATCATATATAGGGGGTGTTGAAGGTAGAGGAATAATTCTACATATAGGGAAAGAAGAATAAACATCTTTAAGATTACTAAGTTGACAAATATTTTGATTGGATTGAAAGAGATTTTATTTGTGAGGTTGGATTGGTTGAGGCATAGAAGCTAAAAATAAGTCAGGGCAAAAGAAACCTTGGGACACTGAAGGCTAATATAGACCATGATTAGTCATGATGATTTATCCTTTATGGGGATAATTCAAGAACTTGTGGATAGGAGAGACTACGCATTTCATGGAGGTGAGCCAAGGAAGACCAAGCCTAACTTAAAATTGATATAAAGTTGGGATGACAATGAAGGCAACATCTATAGTTTTACTACCATATTCTACAAGAAAAGTAATGGAACCATGGGTAGGATATAAGTGAAACCATTGGGTAAAAGTACAATCAAGTGTCACCTTTTAGGCTAACTTATCAACACAATTGAATTTTAGTTTTTTTAACTAAAAATTAATTTTGGTCAAACATATGGTCTAGCTAGATTCATTCTAGCTAATTTAGATAAGTGCTCTAACTTTTATAATTGGAAATATCTATTAAATGCATGTTTTATACCACCTTGGGTCCAATTACCATAAAAATAAAATTATTTTAGAAAAGTGGTGTTTCAATAACTCCTAATCTTTTTAATGATATTGTTTTAAAAATAAAAAATACCCTTTTGTAGAGATCAAAGTCAAGAATATCCTCATATAGATTTTATAGTATTTTAATTAGACATAGTTTATTGTAATTAAAAAATATTGCAAGTAGGTATTTTAAGAGTCATGGAGATGTTGATTCTGAGAAAGAAAAAAATAGTAAATCATATTAAATAAATTTGAAAAATATATGGTGCACTAGAGGAGAGAGTCCTCTTCAACAATATATATTTATTTTTTTGAATGCAATAGATTTGTTATGAAAAATATGTTCCGAGATTAAAACTATTGATTTCGGTGAGTTAGAATTTGAATTGTTATAAAAGAGAAAATATAGGTCACAAACCAATTTTTATTTCTTCATGAACTAGCTATATATGTCATAAATGACATATTTTGAATTTAGGAGAAATTGTTTTTATTTACATATAATTTTTGTGGTGGGAACTAGATCCCTAATTTTCAGCATTTTTCAGCAACTAAAAAATCATCTTTAAAAATTCAAAAAACATATCAATTCTTATTCAAAAAAAATTATTAAAAATATTAATCATAAAATTCACCCATTTTATCACATTTAATTAGTTTACATCATCTTCAAATTCCAAACATAAATATCATTTTTATACTATTGAAGTTGAACAACTTTGATTTTGCTAGCCTTTTCCTTTGTAAAAGGGTCACAAGTTATTGTGCTTTTACCCATTATAAGTTTGGACCATCACATAATATTTTTCATATAAATCACATTACATTTGTCTAGTGAAAAGATGCTTTTCAATTATTGTATTCACCATACAAGTAGGGTCTACAAGGATACCATGAGAAAGAAGGTCATTAACCTTTTATACAATGTAAAGAAGCCCATCAAGTGTTTTAATCATATCATTGGGATCAAATTTAATTCAAATTTTAGGTTCAAGTTTGAGTTTAGATTCAGATTTAGATTAAAACTAATAAGATTGACAACATTGTTGGCTTCAATACACTTATCATCATATTTTAGAACAAGAGTGGAGGAAGAAGCTAAAGATTGGGTAGACTCAATAGTATTGGTCAAATGAGAAGGAAAAAGATTGGTATAAATATAAAAATTTTACATGGGAGGAGCCACAAACTTCTTTCATTGATGTTAAAACTCTCAAAAGATATAGTATTAGAATCAATGAGGTCTTGAATAATATATTTCAAATGAAAAATATTCTCAGTATCATGGCTAAGTTGATGATGGTATTAACAAAAGGCTTTGTGATCAAATATCTTAGGAAAATGTTTGGATGTGTCAATTGGTTTAATAGGAGGAAGATTTAACACTTTAGCATTAATCTACTTCAACATCTCATTAAGAAAAAAAAAAAGAAAGTTGCGTAAAAATACAAGAAAGTTTAAAAACATATTAAAAAGGAGACACACCTTCGGATGTCACTACCACTTCATCATCAACATTTTTTGATGAATTATTGATCTTGATGAAGTTCTTAGGTTTCTAAAATTGTTTATAGAACTGGGATGCGACATCGCCCATATTAACTACATGCATTGGAGTGGTGCTCTCAAACTAACTCATTTGAAGCTGATAATTATGAATCACTACACACAATTGAGTAAAATAGGAAAATTTAAAAACTAAAATATTATCTCTCATATATTTTTGTAAATTAATAATAAAAATACATTACATGCAATATTACATGCATAGAATAACAAATCTAAGCACGCAAATTCTTAAATCTGCTATTGAAATTGGTTAGCTTTTATTTAATACCTTGTTTATAGTGTATTAAATTAGTCAAAGAAATATTAGAACAAATATTGTTTTGAAATTATTGAATGAAAGCATTAGAAATATTCTGAAAAGATTCAATGGACTAAGGAGGCAAAGAGAAATACCATTACAAGGATTTATCTCAAAAAGTTCTAGTAAATAGTTTACCCATGCACCTGTGATCATGAGAGAAATCACTACACAATATTTGAAGGTTTTGACTTGGGAAAAGGATCAACCTTACCATTTTAAGTCTCTAAGTGAAGAATCTCCATGTATTGAGCAATAATGACATGGATGATATCTGAGGACAAAGGAGTAGAAATATCACAAGTAGAAATTTTAAACCTAGATTGAGTCATGGAAGCAATGTGTTGTTGCAAGGAGGACATAGTTTGAGCTAAGCTATTTATAGTAGAATCAATAGAAAGAGTGGTAGGACATATATGTAAAAGATTTAGATAGTCATGGGAAATAGAAGGCACGATAGAATATGAAAAAGGAACACTATTATAAGTGGGCATGGATGAAGGTAAATGAATAAATGGAACACTTTAAGGAATAGTAGGAATAATAGGATTAGGAGTACTAACATTTATAGGACTGATGTTTTGAACCAAAGTAGTTATGATAGGTTGAGTGTAAGTGGACACACTAGGAAGGGAGGTAGGAATAGGTATGGAGCTCTCAATAGTAGTGGTAGGTAGGATGAAACATAGCTCTTGCATAAAATCTCTAATAGAACTAAAATTATTATCCTTGAGATGAAAGATATTAAAAAGGATATTAACGCCATGTTGATCATTATGAATTATCTTCCTCGAACCCTCTACTATAGAAATGACCTTGGAATTGGAATTTTCTTGTCCTAACCATTGCTTAAACAATTAAAATTCATGAGTGATCTTTTGAACCTTCATAAGAGGAACTCTTAGGGTCTCATCTTCATAATGAATAGAGTGGGAAGATTTTTTCTCAATAATATATGGAATATCATTGGTAGGCATGTTGGTAGATAATCAATATTTCTAGGAAACATAGAGGACTCTGTCAAAGGACCTCATAACTATATGGCTTCTCCTAACTAAAATTCTATATGTAGGACTCTTACAATATAAGAAAATAAAAGATATAAATATGAACCTTGAAAGTGATATGCAAATCAATTAAGAACAATAGTAGATATAATAAAAACCAAATCTAACCATCAAATGAAATGTGAAGATCTTTAATGCCAATATTGAATAATGTAATGCATGCAAAGGATATCTAGACACCAAATGATAATGGAAATGTTATGAGTCAGATTCATCAAAATGATTAATATAAAAATATAGGAGGCATGGGAGTAAATAGGTAGATCACACCTCCCTTTTCATAATTGCATATTCATAAGGAAGGAACCCCACTAGGATCAAGAGGAGACTCAAGCACTAAATGGGTCGATAACCCTTCACTAAATATTGAATTGATAAAAAAGATGTAATATAGATGACATGATAGACAAGTAACTCAAAAACTAGAAGTAACAAACTGAAATAGATTGCCAAAACCTATAATGTAGAAAAACAAGATCCAATATGTATAAATGAATAGTAGGTGAAACATAAGCTAGACTTATAGGGAACAGGGTGAAAAAGATGTGTGTTGCTAGGAACAGGATGTTAATAATGTCCTATTTCAAGTTTTTTTTCCCAAAAAATTCTTAAATTCTCTAACAAGTTCTAATCTTTTCAAATTTCATCTAAAAGCTCTATAATAGGCTCCTACAGACCAAAAAATTAGGCAAAGGTTGTCTAAATGGGTTTTCCTTGGTCAAACCCCTGTTTAGAAGTCAATGTTGAAAATTAAATGAAATTATATAAAGGAAAGTATGTAAAAAGGTCAACATTTGATTCACCTTGCATAAGAGACATGGCTAGGTTCTTCTTCTTTTACAATGGTTGTTCATCCTTTTTTTTGTTGTGGATGCTTCTAAGTTGGATTGGGCAAAGAAGCTTTAGATGCTTATATTTGATGCTAACGGAGCCCTTTTTCAAGAATCTAGGTGGTGGGTTTACAAGATTAAAGTTACTTGTTATGGGCTACTTCTTATATGACTATATGGAGGTTAAGCCAACCCCTATAGAGGTGAGGCTTCCACTCGTGGCTTCATTATGGGATTGGCACATTGTTCCTCTCTCTCTCTCTCTCTCTCTCTCTCTCTCTCTCTCTCTCACACACACACACACACACACACACACACACACATTAAGGTGGGGATTTATCCTATTGAGGTGGGGATTTTTTGGGAGGGATGTTGATAGTTTCTCTACGTGTTAATATCTTGAATGTTGTTTCTTGGATGCAAGGGTGAAGCTTTTTTTTCCTTCTTTCTATCATCTTCTCTATTGATACTATTAAAGAGGGATCACCCTCTACGAAAGGGGTGAGAAGTTATGTAAGTGAGAAGATGATCTATAAATTACTTGGAAGATACAGTTAGAATATCTAGGGTGCCAATTCAAAACCCAAATTGAAGTTTTGGGGAACTTAAAAAATTTCCCTCCTATTTGACATTTGGTTTACTTGGAGAATTAGAGGTAGGATGGTTAAGTTTCCATCCTTGTTTGTTTCCTTCTATCTAGTTAGGTTGTGAAGGTTTAGGGTCCTTTTGAAAATCCATCAAGATTTAAGGTCCTTTTGAAAACCTTGAAGGGTGTTCATTCTTATGAGAACCCTTGAAGGTTTTTGGTTCCTTTCGAAAAACTTCTACTGCGCTTTTCTTGGGCAACCTTGTCTGTTCTAGAACTATTTTTGCTATATTGGTTGTTTCTTGATGTTATGCTACTGTTAATGTTTTATCTTTTGATGTAAAAGGGATCGATCCCTTTCAATGTTTGTTGATCTAATAAAAAACATAAATTGTCTAGACTATTAAAAGATCAAGTACCACCAAAACTAAAATATAAATTAAAACATTGACCAGGCACACAATATAGCTCATAAAAAATATTTTATTAATAAAATGACCAACTCATCCCTTCATGTAATAATATAAATATATACTTAATTTTTGTAACCACTAGTTTACTAATGGCTTAATTGATTTTAAAAGAATTGAGTAGAGGTCAAAATTGATGAGTTTAAGATGAGATTAATTCGGCTCTAATTACTCCTCGTTAGAGTTTTGGTTTTGTCATATGCAGTCTTTGAAAATTCCTTATTTGATATTATTATACATTTTGTGTTCATTCATGATTTTGATAATTTATTTTTTCAAGAAGTATTCCTTTATTTCTAACCCAAGGAGTTTTAGTTATTCACAATTATACAAAGGTTCATTTCAACTTAAAATTAGGTTACATAATAATAAAAGTGAAAAAGAATATGTTAAACAAATGACCTCACCCTTTAATAAACTTAGACTCTAAGACTATCTCATATATAAAAAATATTAGTATACTTCAATATCAACAATTTTAATTTTTTTCAAACTAAATAATTCATTTTATGCTCAAGCTCAATGACAATTAAAGATTATGGCACTTGGACCAAATCTTATACTACTTGATTTAACATGAGTGAACAAGTTTAATGAGCACTTGACAATTCTTATTATACTTTAATTCAAATTTTAATAGACTGTTTTATTATTTTATTGTCTATCTATTATAAAAATATTTTCAGAAAACTTATATTTAAAACAAATGCAAATTAAACTTAATTATTTTGAATCAATCAATGCATTGTAGATAAGAGAATATTGTATGTTGCTAATGTCAAAATAAAGACTATAGATTAATTTCAATATCTTATTACATACATTGTCTTTATTTATCAATACTTTTTAATTCTTAATTCATATTTTGATTCTACCAAAATTTTTAAAATTTCTTTACATTTTTATACTCATTTTGGCTTAATCAATAATTTGTTTCTTCCAACTTTCATAATTACTTATTTTATAATAATTCATCATTATCCTGTTATAAATAATAATATGCAAATAAACCCTTACCCAGGTCATAGTTACGCCATCATATACAATTAGATTGGGACAATTCAAAGCTGATAAATAATTGATTTAATTTGGGTTTATGTAAACTGCATTATCACGGAAGTGATCTTACCAGCAGGACGTTAAATCAAAGAATTTGATAATACTTTTGTAGGTTTTATATTCTTTTAATTTAAAGAAAAAAGAAATATAATTTCTATGCCGATTACCGTCGCTGTCATGACAATGCATTTCACCAACGTTAGAATAACCATGTTTTAATTTACATGTTTTGAAACGTGACAATGTGCGCACCGTGTATAACGTGATGTCGAGCCTAATTGAGAAAAAATCCAGTCCACACGACAACTACAATTTCAAATTATTTATCCGCTCAATTGAACAAAAAGTGGACGGTCCCATATTAGCCTAACTGTAACTGTTTCTTATACAAGAATTAAAATGGAAAAAGTAAGGACAAAATTTGAAGTTTTAAATTAGTCTAAGCGTTCTCAAGGAAATGAAAATTTTTCCTTATAATCTCATGCATTAATAAATATAATTCTCGTCAGATGAGATCAAAAGGATAAAATAATCAACAAACTCTCGATTTTGTCCCCACAGCTTGTAATGGAGCATTATTTACAGGCTGGACACGTCTAAGATTAGTGAGACGAGTCGTTATTGAAGCAAGAAACATGTGGGAATGAACAAGTGGGAATTAATTAGCAAAAGCAAGTGGCCATGTGTGGCTTGAGCTATCTACATATATAGGCCCCTCTTCCCCGTCGTTAACCAGGATTTATTTATCACTTCTTCCCTTGCTGTACTGCCTTTTGGGTTTCTTTGAGTCCTGAATACCCCTTAAGAATGGATTCCAATACTTCTGTTCAAGTAAAGATCGATCAATCTCGCTGGGTTATCTCAATTAGGGATGGCCTCTATGTAGATGAAAAAAAGGAAGATGAAAAGGAGGTCTGTATAGCCGTCTTCAATGTGCCCAAGGAGTTATTGGCAGTGAATCCTGACTCATACATTCCACAGAGCGTTTCAATCGGACCATATCACCAGTGGAGATCTGAGCTGTACGAAATGGAGAGATACAAAGTGGCTGCGGCTCGACGGTTTCAGCAGAGAGTTGAAGGTCTCAAGTTCGAATCTGTAGTCGAGGAACTCAAGAAGCACGAGTGGCGGGTACGGAGCTATTATCACAAATATCTCGACTACAGCGAGGAAGCCCTGGCCTGGCTCATGGCTTTGGATGCCTCGTTCGTGCTTGAGTGCTTGCAGTTCTATGTTAAACAGGCGGATCAGGCTTCGAAGGAAGTGATATCCGAGGTGAAGCAACTGGGCAGAGTGTTAGATCCATCTGGCAGGAGCGCAACCCACAACGCAATCATGAGAGATCTGATGATGCTTGAGAATCAGGTACCGCTGTTCATCATGGAGAAATTGTTGGAGATGCAGTTAGGGTCTAAGGAGAAGGCAGAAGAAAGGCTATGCAACCTGGTAGCTGTTGCCTGTGAGGAATTGTCGCCGTTTACGTTCAAGATGCCAGAGAGTTCCAGGCTGCGTATTAAAGAAAGGGGTCATGTACTGGAGGTGCTCTATTATGCCATTGTCCCTGCAGCCGCTATAGATCATGGCGATACTGAGGGCGACAAGACAGAAAAGGAGCCTGTGCCGGATGCAACCTTTGTTAAAAAGGTTCTGAATTCGGCATGGGCGGCTCTCTCCAGGTTGAACGTCGGCCCTATTCGAAGTCTCACAGCGCTGCCTCAGCGTGTATTCCAAGGGAGGCTAGTACAGTTTCTGGTGAAGCTGCCCATGCGGCTTCTTTCTCTTCTGGGAAATCTGCCGATTTTGAGCGCTTTGAAGGCACCCTTAACTCTTATCTTCGGATCCGCCAAAGACGAGAAAGATGGGGAAGGAACAAAGAAAGGAGAGGGAGAAGGAGAAGGAGAAGGGGGAGGTTCAACTGTGGAAATTCCCCCTACACGAGACGAGCTGAAGGTTCCATCTGTGGCAGATTTATATTCAGCAGGAGTGAAATTTCTTCCTACGGACGGAGACCTCACATCAATTCACTTTGACACAAAGACGACCACTCTTTATCTGCCAAAAGTGAGGTTGGATAACAATTCAGAAGTGATACTCAGAAATCTGGTGGCTTTCGAAGCTTCGGCGGCGCCTGGAGCGTTGATCTTCACTCGGTACACTGATTTCATGAACGGCATCATCGACACAGTCGAAGATGTTCGGCTGCTGAGAACCAGCGGGATTATTTTCAATCATCTGGCAAACGACGCGAAAGTTGCGAGTCTGTGGAACGGGATGGGCAAATGTGTGAAACTGACAAAAGTAAAGTATTTAGACAAAGTAATAGCCGATGTGAACACGCATTACAACAGGAAATGGAGCGTTGCCATGACGGAGTACGTGAACAAATACGTATTTGGGTCATGGCAGTTCCTCACTTTGCTGGCTGCAGGAATTCTTCTGCTGCTCACGTGTTTGCAGGCCTTCTGTTCTGTCTATGACTGCAAGAAGTGGTGGAGCAACAGCGATCTTCTGCAGAGTTAAACGGCAATGAAAGTGTACGTCATCTTTTCACTACTCTTTTTGAACTTTTCGTTCTGCGTACGCCACGTTATTTGTAAGGTTTCCACTTTCAACCATGTTCTTTTATATTACCTAATTCATCCCAATCAATGCTACCGGTGTGGTCCCATATATTCGCTTGTTTCCACAATCGGACCCCGCAAGCTTGCATTTATTAAAGTTTTGTGGTACAAAAAGATGTCTTATGTGGAGAAGTGGGGAGGCAATGATGTACAAGATCCTTCTACCCTTTATCCATTGCTTGTATTTTGTGGCCGTAGTTTTTTGATATGAGCAAATTCCGTAAGAGCTCCGAATAGCTTTAGTTTGTTGACGTATGTAAAATTCTGTAGTGCCTTTATGGTTGATGTACGGGAAACCTTATATTCAGTACACGTTCTCTGAGCTGAATCCACACCTTGTATTATCTGGTTATTTGAGCTTCGCTGTTGCGTGGCTGTGTATGGTTAATTTTGTTTCCATTTCACGTGGATCCACGATGCAGGGCAAGTTCTTTTAAGATTCTAATCAGTCACATGATGCTCAATGCATGAGACAATCTCTTCAAGCTTATTCACAAGATTCCGTTTCTTTTGAATTTTATTCTTTAACTATAGTAATCCCACTAGTACTTGTATGCTGTTTATTGGACTTTCATTCTTGAGATGCTCTTCTTTCACGTGAATAAAGTAATACGCCTCACCCACTACTGCCTAGTTGGCTTTCCACTGAGGAGTAGGAATATTTAACTGATGCTTTTAGCAAGGGCGTAATATGTGCTTAATCAAACACACCCATGTTATGCCTCATTCGCATTCTGAACATAAGAAAATAACTAAAATGTTTCGAATATTGAGACAATAGAAGGGAAAGAACATCTATGGATAAAATAATTGACGTTATACTTAACACGTATGGTCAAATGGTTATGGATGCCAAGAGATGTAAAAGTAGTGGCTATAATGAAAGTGTGGTCATGGTGTCGCTCAATGTAGAGGATCTGCTGATTATGCATAAAAGTTATGGTATATAGTGGATGAAACGACGAGATATGAAAGACTCGAGGATGAGAGCATAAAAGTGAGATGTGCAAGATATGTATGATAAAAAGGGAGGCAAATCTCTTTATTATCTTGGTGCATAAACCAAAGATGTTAACGCCAAGACCTATAACTATTATTTTATTATGTCTAAGCTACATAATGGAAACTGAGATAGAAATTCAATTATAATTTTCAATTAATTATCTACTTCCAAACTATTGATTTTGTAACTTAAATTGTTGTCTTGTTTACTTTAAAAATAGGTATAAGATTCAAGCCTCACTCCAAACTAAACATAATCTAATCCTAGTCAAATTGATTGATAAAAGGATGTAATAGAAGTTAAGAAAGGAAAATGGTAGGATGCAATTGTCATTCTTGACCTCAAAGAACAATTTGATTAATAGATAAATACAAAAATAATTATTTTTGTTTCTTAAACCATTAATACATAGCCAGTACAGATGAGGATACACCTTATAAAGATCAATAAAAGGTGAAATGAATAATCAACAATCACTTTATCTTAACAATAGATTTTTGGTAGAAATTTTACACTTTTGTGCAACGAATGTATTTTATATTAGAGATTACACTAGTGTGGTTGAACCAATAACGTTAAAAGTCTTATCATCACCATAACTCAATGATGTAAATCACATAGTGAATTTATTGAACAATAATTAAATTCATTAAAAGAGAACATCTCTTAGCTGGCGAATAAAAGCTAGAGAAGATAACATAGAAGAATAGCAACAAGACTAAACTAGAATAGAAAATATATGGTTTCAAACCCTTTCAAGAGTCAAACTTGGGAACATATATTTATGTAAAAAAGAAGAATTGGAGAGGTTCTTCTCCAAACTATCCATATAATACAAATATAATTTCTAATTTTAAAAAAAATACCAAATTTTGGAATGTGGTCACTCATAACTTTAAATTTTAAAAGACAAAAATTCTCTTGAGATCATTCCTAAAACTTCATTGTTCATGTGGAAACATTACAACCTTCGTCAACACTGTGGAAACTTCATGCTTTTCCCTCAACAATAACTCCAGCCTTTAATAATCTCTTCAATATTAATCTTCTTTGTGCTTGACCTCCATTTGACTTAACAAGCCAATATTATCCCTTGATGATTATGTTTTCTTTATCCAACATATATCTTCTTTTAATTATCCATGAAATTTAATTATAAAGTGGGGCATCACATCTTCACATTATATGACACTCATTTTTATGTAGATTAAAATCCGTGTTAAAATAGTTGACTAAGTTTCTGGAGGCTAACTCAGTGCATCTGCACATCCATTTTTTTGTGGTAGCATGTAGATCTTTGACAAGCTTTAAATTTATACTTTTCCATTATGACCATGAGATCAACAACCACCTTTTTTTCCTTCATTGAGACTATGGTATTTATGTGAAACCATTTCTTTTGTTCATTTTTATGCAAATATAACTATATGTACAAGCCCACATATGCTAAAAGATCTATACAAAACCTCTAAAACCCCTATATATACATAAAATTAAATATCAAATATATTTAGAATTAAAAAATATGAATTAAAAAAAAAACACATACATTAATATCTACAAATCTGATAGCTATAATGGCCGATAGTTGGGTTCGAATATTAGCTAACCCCAGTGCCCTATGGCCCTAGTATTCTAATGGGCGCCTAATAATTAAATTTGAAAGCTATAATGGCCGTTTTTCACTTTGAATCGTACATGACAACTTGAAAATTTATTGGACCGTATGGTTATATTTTTATAAAATAGTAAATGTGAAACCTTAAATTATTAATAAACTATAATTATTAGAGTTAATATATCATTTTAGTTTGTAATATAAATATGTCATTTTATAATATTTATGATAAAATATAAATTTATTTAAAATATTTTAAAATAGTAAATATGAACATTTCTAAATTCTAAAATATCTTAATTTGAATTATATTATTCATAGTAATTTTTAAAAAATTCAAAAAGAATATATGAATTTTATAAATTTATTTTGTTAATTTGAAATTTTTCCATATATTACTAATTTATAATATCAATATTTATATATGTTTCTATATTGTTTATTATATATTTATGTTAATTTAGAATCATTTTGAAATAAAGCGTACAAATTTGGAAACTTGATTTTTGCATATATAATAATATATTTTAAAATAATAAATAGATTTTTTTGTACTACTTGATTGAAATTTTTAGGAACTATTGTCTCTATATAGAGATCTCTTGTTGTTGAATCTTTTAAGTTAGAGAAAGACCTAAATTGAAGCATACTGTAATTTATTTTTTGAATGAAAAGAAGAATGTATTTTCTATGTTAATTGTGTTTTGTGTTTTATTTTAGTTATGTGTTTCTTTGGTACACTTGTGTTTCCAAAACTTCAATTTTTATGAGAGTCAATTCATTGTGTTTATTGGGTTAAATTGTAGGGAAGGAAAAAGTCAACCCCAAAATTGAAGAAAAATTGTAATGATCTCATTGTTCCCGAGATAAGCTCTACGAATCGTTGAAAGCATGTTGCAGAGAGAAAATTTGTAATCTTGTCAAATCTACAGAAGTCAAAATTAATTCATTGAAGAAGGAACCCGCAAGAAGTCGCCAAGAAAACAAACAAAGGTCACATCATTTATGTGATATTTTATGGCACCGTTTATACAGCTGACTAAAACACCCTAATTAGACAGTTATCAACCATTTATTAACTAAATATAAAATAAAAAGTAGTTGTATTACGATTTTCTGTTGAAATAATAAATTTTAAAAAAAAGTCTTATCAAATAAGTTTTGTCGGCTGTATAGCCATCACAATATTTTATTTTGTTCAAGAGAAGTTGTCCGAGAGGATAAAGAGAATCGTACTATCAATGCAGATGCCACCTCCACAAAAAAAAAACAAAGGTGAAGCTGACTCTAAAAAAGGGAGATCGAAGACTAATGGGATTAGAAGTCCAACGAGAGGAATTCAAAAGTACTTTTAAATTACCTAGTAATCAATAGTTCCCTACTTGTTAAATTACTCAACAAGAACACAAGTATGCAGGATAATTTACAATCTTGTCAATCCAAGCTAGGCCTTCTTTTGTCTTCTTTACTTTTCTTAAATTATCTAAATCTATCATTTTCTAACACGTAACTAGGACTTATAAAAATAATAATATATCTATGTGTTGATATCCTTAGTTTATGCACAAAGATAATCAAGAGATTTGCTTCCCTCATTACCATACATATCTTACGCGTCTCTTATTTACATTATCACCCTTGATTCTATCACATCTCATCGGTTTATCCAGTATATAGTGATTTCCATGATTGTTTTGTTGCCATGGTCATCAGATCCTCTACATTGAGTGACACTACACTCTAATTATAGCCACTACTTTTAAATCTCTTGGTAAACACAACCATTTGATCTTACATGCAAAGTATTAAATCCATGATTCGATGCATGGATGTTCTCTCCCTTCTCTTCTCTCAATATTCGAAACGTTTTAGTATTTTGTCATGTTTAGAATATGTAGTAAACACAACATGGGTGAGTTAGAGTTTGATGTAACATGTGCTACACCCTTGCTAAAGGCATCACTGAATCATTCATACACTTCAGTGGAAAGATGACTAAGCAGTGGTTGATGGGACTCATTACTTTATTCGCGTGGAAGAAGAGCATAGCGAGATTGAGATTTTAGTAGACAACACACAAATTCTAGTGGGATTACTAAAGTTAAAAGCATAAATGCAAAACAATCATTATCTTGTGAATCAGGTTGAAGTAATATCAGAATCAAAGTACTGTGAAGAAACTTGAAGAGAAAGTCTCACGCATTGAGCATCATGTGGTTCATTCAATTCTTTAAAAGAAATTTTCATGTTCATCCAAGTGAAATGGAAACAAAATTAACTAGTAAACAAATTATTTAAGAAATCTTTCCTCAGAAGTTTGTATTTAGTAGTTTAGGTACACATCTTCGCAACAGTAAAGATCAAACAACCAGATAATGTAAGTTATGGATTCATTGAAGAGAATGTATACTGAAGATAAAGTTTCCCTTACGCCAACCATTTGAGGCACTACAGAATATAACATACATCAACAAACTACATCTATTTGAAGCTATTCGAACAAAATACAGGCAATGGATAAACAGTAGAAGGATCTTGTACGTCATTTTCTGCCCATCTTTTTGTACCATGCATCTTTAATGAATGCAATCCTACGGGGTCGGTGCGTGGAAGAAAGAAAATATTTGGGGCCATACCTGTAGTCTAGATCAACAATTTTTTCCAACTTATTATTTTATTGATTTGTATTTGACACAAATATAAGTAGATTGATTGGTTGATTTAGAGTTGGATATTAGGTTAATAGTAGTTAAACAACTATTGATTATTTAATTACTAAGTGAAAGTATAATTTGTTAAGACAATTTTATTTAGAATTAATAATATTTAACTGAGTGTCATGCTCGCAGGTGTGGATTGTTGGATTTAGGGATGAGCCCCCCAGTTTGTGGTTTCACTAGTTCATAGCTCCCATCAAAAGTATTTACCTAAAAATATATAAAATATGTACTAATTGTTCAAAATATGATTTGTTGATTTTACAAAATTGAAGATATATAATTATGATTATTTTCAATAAAAATTATAAAAGATTAGAAAACAACTCTTGTACACATAAATGTATCTATTAGTGTGAACCACTAAAAATATATAAATTAAAATATACTAAGTGGCTTGTCCACCTTTAAAAAAGAAAAAAAAAAGTTGTGCATATAGGTGTATATATTTATCTAAATGAAATTTAAAAAATTAAGATATATTAATTATTCTTAATTTATAAAAGAAAAATAAATTATATGTTTTGTATTACTTTTAATTTGACAATTATATTTAATTTAAATATTTAAAAATTATATATGTAAAAATCCCAATTCTATAATATTTTTAATCTTAATACAATATTTATTAACTAAATAAATAAGATAATTCATATATAAACTATTAATACAATAAAAAATATTATAACATATTTTAAAAAATAATTAATTAAATAATTTATTATCTGAATGAGAGAAAATCAAATTTCAAAAAGATAATTGAGAGATACTACAAAAATTTGCACTCTTGAACAATCTCATAGAGTTCATAAAATTACAAGGAGATTCGTAAAAAAAAAAAATTATAAATAATCAACAAATTTTTCAAAAATAGCTAATAAACTAAAATCTTAGACCAATAAGATTTAAGATAAATAATTTTTATAATTTATTAAATTAAAAGAATTAATGATTTTTTAAAAATGAAATAAATAATTGTTTTTAATTGGTGGAAAACAACTTGCCTAATTACAACCAATAAAAAGAAATATTTTTTCATATTAAATAAACATTAAATCCAAACACACATTTTCACTCGGTAGTGTAATAATTTTTTTTTGGAAAAGACATATAATATTGCAAAATAATATATATTACTCTGAATTAATCTAGATTAACTTTTTAAAGTATAGTCTACCTTAATTTCCTTTTTGTAATCTTTTTGTTTTATCAAGAAAATTAGTAAAATGTTTTTTTACAAGAGTCTAAGAAGTTCGCTACCTCTACTCATAGTAAAATTGGAGAAAAAAGGAGGAAAATTAGCATTTATATTAGAATCAATTATTGTCTTATAAATCACATTGACTAGTCTAACTTATTACTCCTATTAATATTTAAATTATTAAGTATGTTGAAAACATCTTATCTAACTTTTTAATGTTTGACAAAATGAACTACTTGTTGTTTTATGTATTTGAAATCTTTTGAGACCAATTTTTTTTTTTAAATTAATTTCATACAAACATGAGTGAAAGGAAAATACAAGTGCCTTTGGTAAATATTTATCCATAAATGCTCATAGTCTATGTCCAATTTATTGTGTGAAGAAATATTAGCAAATGGTTCCTTATGAATCAAATAGACACCAATAGAGACTCATGCATGCACATAGAAGAGCTCTATTTATTAAAGACTTACCATATGTATGTATGTATATGTGTATGTGTATGTGTATGTGTATGTGTACGTGTACGTGTATGTGTATGTGTATGTGTATGTGTATGTGTATGTGTATGTGTATGTGTATGTGTATGTGTACGTGTACATCTACGTGTACGTGTACGTGTACGTGTACGTGTACGTGTACGTGTACGTGTACGTGTACGTGTACGTGTACGTGTATGTGTATGTGTATGTGAACAAGGTACAATACTTGTTTAAGATTTTAATTGAGGTAGTAAGCTAAGTGGGCTCAACCTTGGATAGGTGATCTTTAGGAAGGGCTAGTGGTTCACCCTTATGATCATCACCTAGATGCAATTAGTGCAAGAGTTTGTCTCAAAACTACAAAATACAATCTTGATAGCAATATCACAATAAATTATATGTTTATAAAAGTTATATTTGATTTCAAGGCTAAATAATTCAACATCTATTCAATAAAATAAAAACATTTATATTCTAAATTATTTTATAAACATTGTAAACTATTATTTAACTATATGTGTATTAAATAATTTTGAATGTCATTATTTAACCATACATATATTGAATAATTTTTAGAAATTAAATAATAATATTATTAAAATTTCCATGCATTAAATAATTATTAAATAATAAAAAATAAAAAATTAACAATATAAATATTATTAAAAACTTTTTAAGTGTCAAAATATATTAATTTATTATTTTACTAATATGACAATGAAAAATTATAAAAAAGTAAATTTAAAATAATTTATTTTTAAAACTTTAAAATAAATTCTTTTACCTTATTTTGCTTGATTTGTGAGTTCATAAAATGTCAACGTAAAAGAGTTCAAAGTATAGAAAGACTTTTTGCTTAATTTAAATTTCAGTATCTCTTTTATACTTATATTGTCAGTTATGCACGTGCAAAGTCAAGTCAGAGGCTGCAGTGCTTGCCCAACAATCTAGGGGTACGGGGGCCATCTAATGATGGTATAGTTATGGTGGACAATGGAAATCCAGCCATATTAAATGATATGGTTGGACAGCAGTGTCCTTTATATGACGATGGCTATCCTTTAGACAGAATGCACCTTAAAATTATAATTTTATTTTTATTAATTCTGTAAAAACATCCTAAAACTAGAATTTAATTTAATTTAATTTTTTTCAAATCTGTAAAAGCGCATTTTTTTTTGTTGGCCGAAAGTTTCTTCACAGGATATAGATTATAATGCTCAATGCATGAGACTTTATCTTCAAGCTTATTCACAATTAGATTCTAATTCTTTTGCATTTTATGCTTTTAGTAATCTCGCAAGCATTTGTATTATGTCTACTGAACTTTCATTCTCACGATGCTCTCCACTGACGTGAATAAAGTAATCAGTCCCACCCACTACTTCCTAGTTGGCTTTCCACTGAGGGTAGGAATATCCAGCTGATACTTTTAGCAAGGGCGTACACGTGCTACATCAAACTCACCCACGTTATGTCTGAGTCACATACTATACAAATCAAAATAACTAAAATATTTCGAATATTGAGGCAATAGAAGGGAAAGGACATCCATGGATCAAAACATAGACTCTATAGTTAGCACGTAAGGTCAAATGGTTATGGATACCAAGAGATGTAAAGAAGTGGCTATAATGAAAGTGCGATCATGGTGTCACTCAATGTAGGGGACCTGCTGACTATGCCAATGAACACATCATGGAGATCTGTATACAGTGCACTAGATGATGAGGTGTGAAAGACTCGAGAATGATAACACAAATTTTAGATGAGCAAGATATGCATGATAAGAGGGAGGCAAATCCCTTGATTATCTTGGCGCCTAAACAAAAGATGTCAACACCAGGGCCTATAATAATAAGTATTTTATTATGTCTAAGCTATGTGATGGAGAATGTGAGATCAAAGAGAATTTAAGAAAAATAAGTTATACAAAAGAAATTATGGCTTGGGTTTACAAGATAGTAAATTATCCTTAATACTCATGTAATTCATAGGCAAACATTGTATTCTTTCGAGGGGTTGTATTGGAATTATTTGAAAAACTATAAAGATTGTCATTGCAAGGAAGATATTGGATGGATAAAGAATTGAATTAAATTGATATAAATTAAATTTTAATTTTAAATTAATTACTGATTTTGCAACATAAAGTATTTTTTTGTTTACACTAAAAATAGGCATATGATCTAAAGTCTCATTCTAAACTAAACATATTAAATCCTAGTTAAATTAGTTGATAAAAAGATGTAATGGAAATTAAGAAGAAAAATGCTAGGATGCACCTATTAATCATAACCTCCAAGCACATTTTGATCAACATATAAATCTATCAACAATCACTCATTTCATTAAGTCATTAATATATAGAGAATACATACAAGAATAGACCTTATAAAGATCAATGAAAGGTGAAATGAATAATCAACAATCACCCTATCTTAACCATAGATTTTAGGTAGAGATTCTATATTTTTTTGTAAGATATGTATTTTAAACAACAAAATTGTACCTTTTATGAGAGAAAAATTCTCGAGAGATCATTTTACACCTTATAATCAAAGGATACAACAAAAATTATACTATTTATAAAGGATAGATCTTATAACGATCAATAAAAGTCTCGAGAGATCATTTTACACCTTATAATCAAAAGATACAACAAAAATTATACTATTTATAAAAGATAGACCTTATAAAAATCAATAAAAAGTGAAATGAATAATGAAAACTGATTCTATCTTTTAGGAATCCTTTTAACTGAAACTATGAACCAATAAGACCACATTTTTAAGAGACCTCATCTTCATATTTGATCAGTTTTTACTTTAGGGCCCGTTTCGTTGCACCCCATAACCGGATTATGCCGCCCATAACTCGGTTATGGGGTGCAATTCCCTGTTTGAGAACGCTTTTACAAAATGAGAATGTGAATTTGCGTGACCCCATTTCGCCGAAAATGTGGATTTCAAAATTCCACCTCAGGAGGTGGAATGACTTTCGAATCCACGGTTTTGTTGACAACTAAACAAGATTTAATTTTTCCGTCGGGTCCGGGAAACTCCACGGTTTTGGACTTCAAATCATTTTTAATCTTTCCGTCGGGTCGGCAAATAACCACGTTTTGATGCAGCTATTTCCACGGTTTGGAAACAGCGATTGCCGCGCATTCGTTTGTGTGTTCGGCTTTGCAGTGTTTGCTGCAGTGTTCGACGCTAGGGTTTGCAATGTTTCAGCACCAGGTATGAAAATATCCATCTCCGTTCTTGCAGAAAATTGACGCTAGGGTTTGTGAACATTTTTGTTAGTTCTTCAACTAACGCCGGTAAATTCATGTCAGAAAGTTTAACGGCGATGTAAGTTTTTCATGTGCATCTTTAGAAGTGTAAACACTGCATCAATGTCATTGATAAATTTTTATTCACGAGAGCTTTGTTCTCTGCATTTCCTTGTCGACATCCACTTCCTTGAACCATTCGTTTGTAATATCCGTGTATGCGTAGTTCATTTGAAAAAAAATACCCCACATGTAACAGGGTGATTACTTAAGTTTCGAAACACAAAAAAAAAAAGCAAAGAAACAAAAATTTGTTACTTCCGCTTGCAGATGGGCTTGGTTTGTTCTCCTCAGTATAGCCTCATATTTTTATCTATCTTTCACGTAGCTTCTTCTTTGATAACTCCATGGCAATGATCTATGTAGCCCTCCATGGTTTGGTAATTAAAGGAAATTTAAATTGTAGATATACGATTTCTTAGTGCATTTGTTGTTGTCCATTAATATGCCCAGTAATGCCCAATTTTATACTTGATCCACAGCGTTCAGTTTATTAGCAGTAAGAAGTGTCTCTTGTCTGAGTTCCCGATGACAGTTGAACATGGTGACAGTATTTCTACTGTGGAGACTTGGTACGTCAGTTTTCCCCCCTGTAGTTGTAATGTTGTGTTTGTGGCTTTGAATCAACCTACATCTTGTTGCTAGATGGCAATGACTCCTTTGCCTCATCAATATCACTAAGTAACAATGTAATAGCTCCTTTTACTTTAGCCACATTCAACATTGCTTGCCTCTCAAATTCAACAATATCATTAGCAATAAATAATGGGGTCTCCTCATCTTGCCTTGTAAGTATTAGTGTCATCCAAATCAATGACCTCTAATTCTCAAACATGGTGGTGTTACTTCATAGGTTGAGGGAGAAGTTGAATGCCCATAATTTAATTTGCAATATGTTACCAAAACATCTCTGTAAAGGAGAGCCTTGCAATTTACACATCCTAGTTCCCAATCAGATAGTAGAGCTGTAGGCACTTCTTCCTCCACCTCATGGTTAGAGGACACCCTCTTGAAGAAAAGAAAAATAGTGTAAGCAAGCTTGCTGATGAGAACATAGCAGGGCAGTTGCTACAAAGGACTTCCGACCCTAAAAAGTTGAGAACCACATGAAGGCTAATGGATGATAGTGATACTGAGCACTTGTTTGTAGAAATAGCACACCCTTCAGCCTAGAAGGAGCTCAATCAGGCCATAACAAGTGACTATAATATGACCAAAATTGACTTGGGACCTGTAAGCAGAGATGAAGATGTCCATAATTTCCAGGTAACTGCTTCCAAATTAGTAGAAAGGATAGTTAAAGACAAGAAAGGAAAAGATGAGTTAAACAAGGTTGTGGAACTTCTTACTAGTTGCATAAAGTCTTTAGCAGATCTCACTCTTCAACCAATTAGTTAGACAAGTGCTTCTTGTGTTCCTAACTTAATAGCTGGGAAAGAATTGGTAAGCAAGGTGCATATAGATAGCTCCTATTGCAGAGTTACCCAAGAATGGGAAAAGACATGAAAGCTAGAGGGTTTAGATTCATTGAGCAAATTAGTAAGATATATGATGATTTGGTTTTGTTGACAAATGCTATAAGCATAGAAATAACCAATACAATACACGAGGAATCCCTTTGGCTGCAAGTTGATATTTAACTCAAGGAAATTCTGGATATGGGTTTAGAAAAGGCAGCAGCAGAACAAATTGTTAAAAGTGCAGATGATCCTCAGTGTACCATGTGGAGGAGCAACATAGAGAAGAATGAGTCATTTTGGAAAAAGAAAAAATCAAGGAACAAAGTAAATTGCTAAAAGAATGCAACCATATCAATGCTGATATCCAAAAGGAGCTTTCAAACATTGGGTGTAAATTAAAGAAAAAGGTTATGCTAGTGATGCAATGGTGGATGAGTTAAAGGAGGAATTCAAAAAAAATATAGAAGAGTTGTCGAGTGCACAAACCTTTTGCAAGGAAAATCTAAAGAAATTGGTAAAGATTTGATGCAGCCTTATCTTGGTATGAGAACCACCCAGTGAAATTTATTGCCCAAATAGATTGCATCTGCAACAATAAGGTCCTATGGAATCTGAGAACCAAAAATGTGACCATTGCTCAGCACACCAGGATCCCAGCTGTCAACAAGGCACTAAAAAACTTCAAAGCCAAAGTAGCAGTTGTTGAATATGTAGCATCAGTCAGATTTTAAAATATCTGATTATTGCACAGAGAGATGTATATATATATACTTATATATCTATATATATTTATAGTATTATAAGTTGATTATTCAAAATGGTTCGATCTGATCTCAGAATTGTTCAACATTGTTTGTGAAGGTCCTATGGAATCTGAGAACCAAAAATGTGACCATTCCTCACACACATCGGGATCCCAGCGGTCAGCAAGGCACTAAAAAAACTTCAAAGCCAAAGTAGCAGTTGTTGAATATGTAGCATCAGTCGTATATTAATATATCTGATTATTGCACAGAGAGAAATGTATATATATATATATATATATATATATATATATATAATATGTATGTATGTATGTATGTATGTATGTATGTATGTATGTATGTATGTATGTATGTATGTATGTATGTATGTATGTATGTATGTATGTATGTATGTATGTATGTATGTATGTATGTATGTATGTATGTATGTATGTATGTATGTATAGTATTATAAATTGATTATTCAAAATGGTTCAATCTGATCTCAGAAGTGTTCAACACTGTTTGTGATGCCCAACAACCATGTTACATTGTTCTCTACCTTTCTTGTGCAAAGTTGAAGGTTGTATTGTATTTTATAATAATATTGGCATTTTGAATCTTTGATATTAATAGTATGATGCTTAATTATTGACCAATGATATTATGATAGTGATAGAGATAATTGTCTAAGTTGTCAATTTTGACAGCCCCAAACCCTCTAGTTTTATTCATATCTCTTATATGACAAGAGATCCTATTAACTAGTGGGAGTTTAGGAGTGGAGACCCCGATGGGTTTGAGGGGTTGTGGCACCAATGAGACCAAGGGGTAGTGCTCCCTGTGGGGTTTGGGGGCCATGGCCCAAGTGGGGTTGAGGAGGAATGCCCTTGGGCATTTCTTGTTGGAATAAGGTAGGGTCGAGGCCTTGGAAACCACAGAACTTCATGTCACACACAATTTTCAAAATTTATCACTTAGGGAGAAATTAGGTGTTTTGTAATGCCCCCTTAAGTAAACTCTTGAGATTATAGAGTTATTCAATAATAATTCAATTTCAAAAAGGCTCATTCTAATTAAGTACTTCAACATTTTGATACTCTGCTAGACTTATATTGATGATACCACTTATTGTAGGATGATAATCTTTCAACTTATGAATTGTTATATTTTTAAAATACTATAGTCTTCTATTAGACAATTGACATTCAACTATATTGAAGTAATGAATGAATATCTTTTATATTCAATTTTGCAACATATGATTTTACTGATTTGATATGATGGAATGTCTATTGCTGTCCCTGATCTAGCTATGTGAATTGTGCTATGTTTAACCCTGATATGGATACTATACTCAGATATTATTATGCAAGATTAAGCAACAATAATAAATGTATATTCAGTTCATTTATGATATCCTTCTTATGATTGGTCCCAAAGTGTATTCCCCAATTTCTCTATATAACAAAGTACAAATCATTGCATAGGAGAACCTCATCTATAACTTCAATATGCTCTTAAAGCCTTATTTCCTTGATTAGGATATATCAAACTACTTTATGCTATTCTATGTTTTGCTTGATAGGAAAATCATGAAGTCTTACATATAAAATGATTTTCCTTAATAAACTCTCAATGCTACAATCTTTATCCACCACATCTAGGACATCGGTACGTATGTATACATGTATGTATGTATGTATGCCTGTATGTATACATGTATGTATATATGTATGCTTGTATGTATATATGTATGATAGCAATTTAGATTAGATGATCATGCACAGTGCTTGCATCTACATAGCTAGTCCTCGTTGTATCTATATAGGTATATACTCTTGCATTGTTCTTTATGGGCTTATGATCCTAACCAGTTGGTAGTCCTTGCTGTATTCCATTTAATATTGCTTGCTCCCATACTTCGTTTCTTGATATACAATCATGTCTGACAACGTTTATGTTGTCCACGTTTCAGGCCACCGATGGATCCTGACGATAGTATACAAGCGTATGCACAAATACATAGGAATACCACATACACCCAGATTATCTCTTCTCTCTGTGCCTTGGTTGTTGTGCTCAAACTACTGCAAGCTGAAGAAGGTAGCAACAGAGGGAAAAGAATCCGAAAAGGCAATTCATTTTATAGAGAGATTGTTCACTCTACTGAAGTTGATTGTCATGATCAGATTCGGATGAGTCGGGTTGCCTTCTCTAAACTAGCTATGATATTAAGGCAGAGAGGAACATTGAAGGATAGCAGACACTTGACAATAGATGAACAACTAGTGATGTTCCTCCACACTCTTGGGCACAATCTTCGGAACCGCAAGATTGCCCATAACTTTGGGCACTCCGGAGAGACAGTCAGTAGGTACTTTCACAAGGTATTGACGAGCATCTTAGCACTTCATGGAGATTACTTCAAACTGCCTAGACCGGGCACTCCTCCTGAAATTACTGGGAACCCCCATATGGTTCTGTACTTCAAGGTGCATTGTTTGGTCTTTTGATTATGTTGTTTGGTACAGTGTTCCCCACCATATCAGAGGCTGATTTTGCATTTTCCCATACACCATATTTGATAGGACTGTGTTGGAGCTATAGATGGAACACACATCCTAGTCACTGTCGAGATTGAGAAGTAGAGTAAATATCGTGATAGAAAAGGGAACCTGTCGCAAAATGTGCTCGCTGCAGTTTCCTTTAACTGCATGTTCCAGTACATTCTTGTCGGCTGGGAAGGGTCTGCTGCTGATAGTCATGTTCTAGGTTCAGCTCTGACTAGAGCAGAACCACTTGAGGTCCCCCCCGGTAAGCCAAATCATAGTTTAATGTACTAAAGGGAACACTATGTATTCAGTCCTAACACTCTGCTAATGCTCTGCAGGAAAATATTATCTAGTGGACGCGGGATATCCGAATGCCCCTGGATTTCTCGCTCCTTACCGATCTACACGGTACCACTTGAAGGAATTTTCAAGAGAAAACCCAATACAAAATGCCAGGGAGTTGTTCAACAACCGACACGCCTCTCTCAGAAATGCAGTAGAACGCACCTTCAGTATTGTGAAGTGGCGTTTTCCAATCCTGAGACATGCAATGACTTATGATATCATGACACAATCCTATATTGTTTTGGCGTGTTGCATACTTCACAATTACATCACGGAAGTGGATGGCATACTTGAGGTGGAAGTGGAAGAGGAGGATGATCATCATTGTGGTGGGGTCGATGTGCCAATGTTACAGACATATGGCTTCTCTCAGTAGGATAGACATGAGTGGTCACAGTTTCGGGATGACCTGGCGAGTAGGATGTGGGAAGACTATAGACATCGAGAAGAGCTGTACTTTCTTGTTGGTTAATGATTGTGCAGTATAGTGGTTTCCTTTGATATTTGATGTATGGTTGTATGGTTTCCTTTTGATGACATATGCAGAGATATTGATGTATGGTTGTATGTTTTCCTTTTGATGGATACTTGATTCTGACAATGCCTTGTATACATGATTCTGATTTTCCTTTTGATGTATGGTTGTATGTTTTCCTTTTGATGTATGGTTGTATGGTTTCCTTATACTATGCCTTCTATACATGATTCTGATTTTCCTTTGGATGTATGGTTGTATGGTTTCCTTTTGATGCATGTTGTTTGGTTTACATATGCAGAGATATTGATGTATGGTTGTATGTTTTCCTTTTGATGGATACTTGATTCTGACAATGCCTTGTATACATGATTCTGATTTTCCTTTCGATGTATGGTTGTATGTTTTGCTTTTGATGTATGGTTGTATGGTTTCCTTATACTATGCCTTGTATACATGATTCTGATTTTCCTTTGGATGTATGGTTGTATGGTTTCCTTTTGATGCATGTTGTTTGGTTTCCTTATGCTATGCCTTGTATACATGATGCCTTGTATGTATTTATCTCCTGACATTGATAGCCATGTGCAGACTACTACATGGCAATGACCGAGCTACTCATGAGCATTGATGGCAGTGCTCAAGACCCGATTATGTTGGAAGAGCCTTCGTCCAGTAAGAAAATGATCTGGACCAAACGTATGGAAAGGGTTTCCCTCGATTTCCTCATTGACCAAGTCCACCTTGGTAGAAAATGCGAAGGTGGCTTCAAGAAAGAAGCGTGGGCTGCCATTGAAAGGCAATTCAATGCGGAGTTGACTATGAACCTAAGCAAAGACCAATTCAAGAACAAGCTGAAAACTTGGAAGCAAGGATTCAAGCTTGTGAGAGATTTGAGGAGCAAAAGCGGCTTCGGTTGGAATGAAGTAACGCAGACTGTGGAGGCAGCGGATTCGGTCTAGGACAAACTTTTCGAGGTAAATTTGTCTTTTCATGACTTTTATATCCACTCTCTTAACTATGCAAATCTAGTTTTTGTTGTGCATGTTGTTCTGATACTCCAATGCACATTTTTTGGTGTTTGTGTAGTCTCGAGAGTACAGATCAGCTAGGATGTTCAAAAGAACATCTTTCCCATACTACAATGACCTTGCCATAATTGTTGGTAATGACATCGCTGATGGGACTACCACAACAACTGTTGGCAAGGCCGAGGAAGGGCACTGTAACCGCCCTGCACAGTTAGATGATGATGATGATGATGATGATGCTAGTGTTGATGTTGATGGGCCCGAGTGTGGCACATCTTTTGAGACTCAGCGTGATCTGGATGATGAGACTGCAACTCCCCGATCATGTCCGAGCACGGGATCATCGCAGAGGAGGGTAAGGAAGAGGAAGGCAAGTTTGGCATCTTCCTTGGATATGATTTGTGAGACAATGCAGACCTTAACAGAGAGCCTTAAAGTGCCTCAGGTTGTCAAAGTTGACCATTCTCAGGAACTGGTCGTGTTAGGTGGAGCATGGAAAACTTTGAAAGCCATGCCTCAGGTGAGCAGCAACGATGCGACCACATTCTACCGGATCTTGATGGAGAAGCCAACCATCCTCAATGGGTTTCTGTCCATGGAAACCGATGATGACCGGTTGATGTTGATAGATAGAATTTGTCGATCCGCAGATGCATGAGGAATGGTCAAAGATGTGATGTCATCAATTCCTACTTGTCAATACTTTCATTTGAAGACAAATATTTGAAGACTGAACAACAAAATACCAATCTCTGTTTGAAGACTGAACAATACACAATACACAATACAAAAATATTTTGTCATTGTCACTCCAAACTGATTAATACCTATTTGACTGTAAAATTATGTGGACTTTGAATTGATCCAGTCTCTTCAATCAAGGGTCAATATTATTCAATATTATTCAATATATGTATGCATTTTATGTTTCCAATTATCAATGCAACACTCTTTTAAAAAGTTAGGGCTAACTTTATGTGATTTGCTTTCCTTTCTTGGCAGCTGTAAGAACTAGTTGAATTTTATCTAAATCTTCTCCACCTTGGCACCCAACATGAAACTTATCTGATTTGATTTTCATAAATATCCTTCCATTCTTAACACAGGCAGGTTTTCTTCTGTATCCAGCAGTATCAAACACTAGGCGAAGTGTTTGTAACACGGTTTGTTTTTTTAACAGCAGTTTCTTATATCTTTTTCATATATCAAGCTTTGACATCAATGACAATTATCTAACAGCTGTATGTGTGAAAAGAGATACAATTTGAACTGCACATATGTATAGTTTGTTGCCCCTTTGAGTGCAATGTGTTGCTCTCTATTGAGCAGATGAAATAATTTGTGCTCCAATTGTTTTTACATGTAGATGAACTAGCAACCTTTGAAGTAGAGTGAATAGATACATTATAAAGTAGAAAAGATTAAAAAGATAAATGAAACTTTTAAGATTTTAAGTACATTATTAAAATTGTGAGGGGTTTTAGGTGTTGGTATTGTTGGCCATGGAGACCATCAATTTTTGAGCATTCTTCTTGAACTTATCATGAAGAGTTTTAATACTTGGATCAATAGAGTACAAAATCAATGAACTCACTTGTGAGTACATCTTGTTAACCAAGATCAAGTAAGAGTCTATGAAATGTTTCCTCGTATCCTTCAGTGACTTCATCATCTCTATATGGAGCAGTCTTTGTTGGCGTTGTAAGAATCTCAAATGATTCATATTTTTGACTCAATACAAGAGCAAGAAAGTGTAGTGTGGTTGTGCAGAGATGGACAGCAGAAACACAATGACTTATGCCCAATCCCACAAAGTCAACACAAAGGTTCACCAACCTATTCTCCTCTAAGTTGTACAATGACACAACTCTTACACAACTAACACCACTTATCAAATAAATTCTGATCCAAATGGAATAGTTTTGAAATCCTGCAAAGGTTGAACTTAAGAAGTTTCTATTCTTGTAACAAATGATAAACACAATCCTCTTTGACACCAAATATGTCAAGTCACACTTCTTTTTCCT
This sequence comes from Chamaecyparis obtusa, assembly GCA_027943335.1. Lineage (NCBI taxonomy): Eukaryota > Viridiplantae > Streptophyta > Pinopsida > Cupressales > Cupressaceae > Chamaecyparis > Chamaecyparis obtusa. The sequence goes on from BSBK01004161.1 coordinate 398,723, forward strand.
ATATCAGACCAGGTCTTTTGACTTCTAGACCAGACCAAGACAATTCAAAGGCCAAAAGATGCTTAAGTTTAATGCAACACCAAAAGACTAGTCACTGTTTTGGAAATGAAATTACAAGACAATGCACAAAGGTCTAATGGACTGATCTTCAAAACTTGAACCAGAGAGGATCTTGAGGGTTCCAAATCTCACTATTTGCATCAGTGCTAAGAGTCAATCCACAATCTATGATTTGCCAATATACCAATTTGCTGATCAAAGCAACTTCTTCTTCTACACGTTGCTGCAAGAACAAAGATACTGGTTTCAGACCAGTTGAAGGTTTATACCTTTCCAAGGTTTGACAACCTATTCCAAGGTTGTAACCCTTCTCAAATTCATCAACACAAAATTTCTCTTGCACTGGTTGAGTTCTAACACCATCAGAATATTCACTGCTGCAACAGGCCTAAAAGAGAATATTCACAATCCTGGTCAAGGAACATAAGAAACCTTGACCTAGGGCTCGCTCACAATCCTTGTTGCCTTAATGCTCTGCTTCAGGGCTTTTGAAATCTAAAAGGACATTTTCCTAACTTGCATTTCCCAGAGGAACAAGAATTTCCTATTGTCTAATGCAAAGTTAGGACCATTTTTATGTTGAAACCCTGGAATTGAGGGTTTCTCGGGCTGACAGCAGACCAGGGCAGTTATCTCACACTTGGGATGGATTCAGACCTCCAAACCGGTCCCAATAGTTAGAGGAAACACGCCCCAATCTCCCACAAAGATTTAGCCCTCTTTGTCTTCCGTACACCGTACGGTCTACTGGTTTTTACAGCGAAGATGCACTGAAACAACAATGTTTTTATTGATTGTAAGCAAAAACTTTACATTGAGGGACTCGTGGTTACCCTCTATCATTAATGAGGCCTAAATAGGCTCTCCATCTGGTTGGCATAACCAATTTCTGGTTATAGCCTCTTGACTAATCAAAACTAAAAAGTTGCATTGCAACTTTTACAACTTTTGCCGAGTAGGGACAAAAGTTGCTATTATCAACTCAAAAACATTATCTAATGTTCAAAACATTCAAACACACCTAAAGACACTTAAAGACACCTAACCTACCTAAAATATGACAATTTCATCCTAGGACCAAATGATGCCCTTAGTTTATAAAGCACTAAGGGGTCTTGTGTCCCACACTTGGATGGGTTATAGGGAGATTTAAACAATCAATCCCATAACCTTATTACAACATAAAAACATCCTAAACTAGATGATTCATGCACTGATCCAACAAACTCTATATGCTCCTTCAAGCCAATGGATTGTAGTTAATAAATCTGAGATCATTTCATGGACTTGCTGATTGGTTTTAGGTGCTCTGCACCAGTGGTGGTCACTATGCTTCGTCTTTCTTTATTATTTTTGTGCACTTGTTTGAAGAATTCTTTGCCAGGGTCTCACTCTCTCATTTATGTGAAACTAACGAGATACTCCTCATGATTCTACCAAGAATCATCTAGGATCATTTTCTTAATATTTGTTGTCCTCTTACTGTTGCTTTGCCTCCATATGGATCAAGTTTGTCCAATGACAATGATAGAAGTGCCTCTTTGACCTTCACAAGTCATTTCAAGATGATTGAGCTCAAGTTAAAAATGGTCTCCACAATCTTTTCAAAAATAAATTACAATGTTCATGCCCACTGCCATCGCCATCCCCATCCCCAACCCCACCTTATTATAAATAAACTTCAAAGAAGAATTAGAATGCATTAACAAATTATGACTTAAGTAACAAATGATAAAAAATAAAATTTTAAATAATAAAAAGGAAACTGAAATATATAGAATTACAATATTTCACTTAGCTCCAATTCTGAAAATGATCTATATGCCTTGTGACTGTGGTGGTTGATGATAAAACATTTAGATCTTCTCAGCCTTTGCTTACAGTTTCTCGATCCAATCAGGTGCCAATATTTTAACTTTGCTCTTAAAGCATCATGAAATCTTCCTTGTTTGGGTTGATAGTCAACAAACTAATTTTCTTGAATGTGAGCCAGGAAATCATTTGATTAGGAGTGCAATATACATCCATGCAAGATCTAAAATCTGAGCACTAGACCTTAAGAGGATCTTCTTAAGCCTTAAGATAACCCTACTCTCTTTCAATAAGACTCCTCTTAATAACTGTGGCTGACACTTTCATCTTAAGAATATGTTACTGCTGTTCATGCGTATGTTACTGCTGTTCATGAATATGTTACTGCTGTTCATGAATATGATTGCTGAATATCATGCGTATGTTACTGCTGTTCATGAATATGTTACTGCTGTTCATGAATATGATTGCTGAATATGATATTCATGAACAACAGTAACATATTCTTAAGATGAAAGTGTCAGCCACAGTTATTAAGAGGAGTCTTATTGAAAGAGAGTAGGGTTATCTTAAGGCTTAAGAAGATCCTCTTAAGGTCTAGTGCTCAGATATTCAGCAATCATATTCATGAACATCAGTAACATATTCATCAACAGCAGTAACATACACATGAACAGCAGTAACATATTCTTAAGATGAAAGTGTCAGCCACAGTTATTAAGAGGAGTCTTATTGAAAGAGAGTAGGGTTATCTTAAGGCTTAAGAAGATCCTCTTAAGGTCTAGTGCTCAGATTTTAGATCTTGCATGGCTGTATATTGCACTCCTAATCAAATGATTTCCTGGCTCATACTAGACCTTAAGAGGATCTTCTTAAGCCTTAAGATAACCCTACTCTCTTTCAATAAGACTCCTCTTAATAACTGTGGCTGACACTTTCATTTTAAGAATATGTTACTGCTGTTCATGCGTATGTTACTGCTGTTCATGAATATGTTATTGCTGTTCATGAATATGATTGCTGAATATGATACCGAATATGATACTACTGTTCATGAATATGATTGTTGAATATGCTACTGAATATTTAGTATCATATTCAATATCATAAGTAGTATCATATTCAGTATCATAAGCTGAATATGATACTGCTTATGATACTGAATATTCAGTATCATAAGCAGTATCATATTCAGTATCACAAACAGTATCATATTTAGTATCATATTAAGTATCATAAGTTGAATATGATACTGAATATGATATTGCTGTTCAACTCCATTATTAAGATGACAAAGTTGAACACACAGACGAACACGAATGCGCGACAATCGCTGTTTCCAAACCGTGGAAATGGCTGCATCAAAACGTGGTTATTTGCGGACCCGACGGAAAGATTAAAAATGATTTGAAGTCCAAAAACGTGGAGTTGCCCGGACCTGACAGAAAGATTAAATCTTGTTTAGTTGTCAACAAAACCGTGGATTCGAAAGTCATTCCACCTGAGGTGGAATTCTGAAATCCACATTTTCGGCGAAATGGGGTCACGCAAATTCACATTCTCATTTTGTAAAAGCGTTCTCAAATAGGGAATTGCACCCCATAACCGGGTTATGGGCGGCATAATCCGGTTATCATAAGCAGTATCATATTCAGTATCACAAGCAATATCATATTTAGTATCATATTAAGTATCATAAGTTGAATATGATACTGAATATGATATTGCTGTTCAACTCTATTATTAAGATGACAGGAATATGAAGATGATAACCCGATTATGACCTTACAAAATATATTTTTATGAGAAATGGAAGCATTGGATATTTATGTTAGAGCCACTAGTAAGTACCTGTCGGTATTTTTATTGTGTTAATTCTTTGGATCCATGCCAAGCTTATTGTGTGTTGCTAGTGGTTATGTTGGCTTTCACAGAGTGTGTTTGTCATTTTATACTTCATTTTATATAGTGCTCGTTTTCCTCTCCATTATTTTGTGTTGGTAGTGATTATGTTGGCTTTCATAGAGTGTGCTTGTCAATTTATACTTAATTTTATACAGTGTTTGTCTTTCTCTCCATTTTTTTATTTTTCTCTCCAGTTTTAGGAAACCTTGTTTCTCTCGTCTTTTGAATTTCGAGTGCTTTTAGACATATTAGCTTGCATTTGTTTTTAAGTGGAATACACGAAGGAGTACCACATGATGAATGCTTCATTTAATGTATTGTTAAGATGTAGTCTCTTAACTATCCATTTCTAGTTCTTCAGACATGATTTTATAGATGTGTTTTGGTAGACGATTGTATTGTTCATGATTTTGTATGTATTAACCATCTTGTTATTATTGTCGCATTACGAAATTAAGTTAAATTATTCTACTTTGTTTAATGCTCTATATCATCTTCAATTTTTTTTCATTTTTTATTCATTTTAAAAAACCATGTGATAGGTACAAAAATAGAAATGGATAGTTTTGAGACTACACATGATAAAGTGAGACTACACATATGCTGACATTAAATATGTTTGAAATAGCTTCTGGATTTGATTTTGTAGATATTTTACGTTCACACTCTGTGATCCTTCGTGGGGATGGAAGAGATAAAAATAACTGAAAGAAAAGTCCATTTTGATCTATTGCAATCATTTTGGTCTCAAACTATCTCTTGCAATCCCGATGATGAATCACAGAGTGTGATCCAAAACTATCTACACAATCGAACGAAGAAGGTATTTCAAATATCGATGCAAAAAATATCCACATATGTTGATAAAAAAATGAGCTATCTGATGATTGTTTACTGTACATGTTTGTAAATAGTCAAAATTTATGATGGTACTCATTGGTGTATTCCATTTAAAAATGAACAGGTTTTAGTTTTTGTATCATGTTTACTTTGGAGATGCAGGATTGATCATCGAATGTGGGGCATAAGGGCACAGACGGTGGATCTACTTGTGCTTTTTTATTTAACGGTGTGTTTTCACACCACCACCCAGTTCATGGATATTGTTATATCTGATGCTATAGTTGTGTCATTATATTTTTTGCATAACTTTATTAATTTGTACCCATATAATATATTCATGTTGTTATAGCGAACAAAATTAATATGAATGAACAAATTTTTGCTTGATACAGTGCTGATGGCTACGAGGAATGCTCCTATGTGTGACTGTGGTGATGGATTGCGTTGTGTGTTGAGGAAGTCACAGACAGAGGAGAATCCAGGCCGTAAATTTTGGGGATGTAAAAACTTCTATAAGGTTGTTAAATGCACAATATTTAAATATTTACAAATAATAAATATTAGTCATTATAGCGAGACTAACTTATTTGTATTGTAGGATGGAGCTGGATGCGGTTACTTCCGATGGGTCAATGACACCCCGTCATTGTCTACATCATCAGTACATTGTACACACAGACCTATTGTAGATGACGAGTGCAAGAATTGTAAAAGACTAGAGAAAACTATGGCAAAAGCGGAGGCTACATCCAAAGCCGAAATCTTGTTTTTACGACGTCTTCTTTGTGCAACAATCATTCTATTTAGTTTGATCATCTTACTACTTAGTTTGATAATTTTTTGGAGATAGATATATATGTGGACTAGATAACTTATTTATATTTTGATGTGATATGAGCAATGTGTTAGTAGTTTGGAATCTTTGAAATGAAATAAATGTGAATAAAAAATAAATATGTTTAGTATGATAATTAAAGATGATATACCCAGAAATCGTAAATCCCAAAAATACCTTGTGGGTTTCAAAGTTTATTTTCTCGATACATTTATCCTATTATATGTCTTCCTTAGTAATATTATAATGTTTGAACATTACAAAGTACACCAACCCCACCTGTGAAGACTACCAAGAGCATCGGTTGACGTTGGACATTGTATTGGTTCTCAAATCAATAGATTTGAAAGCACTAAAAGTATGCCAAGCTTTATTTTATAACTCTCCAATTGATTTAGCCAACTGATAGAATTTTTTATATTACCGAGCAATGCAATCTTGTTACTTTCATTGTATTGATATCTTATGATGGATTAAATACACAAATTCAAGATCAATTAACTTTAAATTTAAAATTGAAATAAATATAATAAATTAACAAAATATAATAAATATAATTAAATATAATAATAAATAATAAATATAATTATTTATAAATAAATATAATAAATATAATTAACATAAGTCAATAAAATATAATAATTATATCAAAACAGACTAATCATAAATTAATTTAAAAAAATAAAAAATAAAAAATCGGTGTCATATTCCAATTCTAATTTGAAATGAACAACCAAACGAAGAAGATGGAGACCCAAACTCAAATTCTAATTCAAAGTGCAGAACCAAACAGAGAATATGGAGCCCTGCATTCTAATCCCAA
>BSBK01004161.1:410000-412500 GCA_027943335.1 Chamaecyparis obtusa
AAATGAGGGACAAGATATTCAAATAAATCAACAATGTCATTTGCCATATTCAATCAAGCCTTTCAAGGATGAAGTGATATGTGATGTAGCACCATTGGATGTATGCGATGTCTTGCTGGGGTAGCCATACATGTATCAAAGGCATGGGGTGTATGAGTCCAGGCCACGTAGTGTTACAATCACGCTTGGTGGGAAGAGGTATCGAATACCAGAGGTATGTCCAACACAAATTGCTTCTTTAATTAGTGCTAAACAATGTAAACGCTTGATTGCTCAAATTGGAGCTTTTGTTGTACTCATGATTCACCCTGAACAAACAAAGTCAGTTGTTCTTAATACACATACTAAGGGAATAGAGAATCAACAAAATCAGATGGATAAAATTTTGAAAGAATATCACAGTGTGTTTACACCACCAGTGGGCATACCAACACACTGTCAAGTCAAGGACTCTATTGATTTAATCCCAGGCACACCACTACCACATGAGCCAATATATAGGAGGTCAGTTTTGAAAAATGATGAGATTAAGAGACAAATTCAAGAGTTGATTCAGAAAGGACACATTCGTCCAAGTCCTTCACCTTGTGGAAGTCCAATTTTCCTTGCTAAAAAGAAAGATGGGACATGGAGGCTTTGTATTGATTATAGAGCATTAAACAAAATCTCTGTTAAAAATAGATATCCAATCCCTCGAATTGATGATTTGTTGGACCAACTTAGGGGGGCTAAATTCTTTACAAAAGTTGACTTGAAGTCTGGATACCACCAAGTACCAATTGATCCAGTAGATGTGTGGAAGACTGCATTTAAATCTAAGGAAGGTTTGTTTGAATGGTTGGTCATGCCTTTTGGCCTAACAAATGCCCCAGCCACATTTATGAGATTGATGAATGATGTGCTTAGACCATTCATTGATTCTTTTGTAGTTGTTTATTTGGATGACATACTCATCTTTAGCAGGACTTGGTCTGAGCATTTGCAACATGTTGAACTAGTTCTTTCAACTCTGCAAAAACACAAACTTTATGCCAACATTGAGAAGTGTTCTTTTGGTATGCAGAGTATTCAATACTTAGGGTATATCATTGACACTGAGGGTGTTCATGTTGATTCAGCAAAGATTCAAATAATCCAAGATTGGCCATCCCCTAAAAATTTCACAGAGCTTCGTAGCTTCTTGGGCTTAGCCAACTTCTATCGCAAATTTGTGTTTGGTTTCTCACACATATCATGGCCTCTTAATCAATCACTAAGGGGTGGAGCACAAGCAAAATTTCAGTGGACAGAGGCAAAGCAACAAGTATTTGAGGAGTTAAAGAAAAGACTATGTTCAGCACCAGTATTGGTCCTTCCAGATCTACACCAAGCATTTGAGATAGAAACAGACGCATCAGATTATGCTCTTGGTGCGGTACTCACACAACATGGGCATCCTATTGCCTATCACAGTGAAACTTTTTTTGATACAGTACATAGGTATCCCACCTATGATAAGGAGTTGTATGCCATTGTTTAGGCTTGCAAACAATGGAAACACTATATACTGGGAAAGGAAACTATTATACATATAGACCATAAACCACTCCAATTCTTGCAAACACAAGGGAAGCTACAGAATGATAGACATCAACGGTGGTCAGCCTATTTACAACAATTTCACCTCAACATTCGTCATAAAAAAGGAAGTAGTAACAAAGTGGCAGATTGTTTGAGTAGGCCTCCAATTGCAGGTTTGAAAATAGTGTTGGATTCATGTGGTCATCAATCATCCACTTGGGAACAACTATATAGTACTGACCCTGATTTTGCTAACATCTATAGTAATTTGGTAGAAGGAAAATCTGTCTCTGATTTTCACTTGCAGGATGGGTTTCTTTTCCATAATGGTCACATATGTGTACCCATCGAAGAATGGAAGAAAATGATATGGGAAGCTCACTATAGTCGTGTTGCAGGATATTTTGGTATTGGTAAGACTACTGCTATCCTTCAAAAGTATTTCTATTGGCCAAAAATGAAGCAGGATATCATTTCACATATACAAGCTTGTGCAGCCTGTGCAATTACAAAGCCAACAAACCATAAGTTGGGTCTATACTTACCATTACCTATTCCTGATAAGCCATGGCAGTCTGTTTCAATGGATTTTATGTCTGGGCTTCCAACTACCAGGCGGGGGCATGATTGTGTATATGTTGTCGTAGATAGGTTTTCTAAAATGGCTATCATGGTGGCGTGTAAAAAGATGATTTCTACAGAAGATACTGCCAAGCTATTTTTTTAACATGTGTGGGTTCATTTTGGTTTGCCAAAAACCATTATTTCTGATAGGGATAGCAGGTTCATCTGCAAATTTTGGTCTGCACTATGGGCTAAAATGGACACAAAATTGACAAAGTCCACAACATTCCATCCCCAAATAGATGGGCAGACAAAAGTGGTGAATCGAATGATTATTCATATTTTATGGATGTATCATTCAAAACATCCTCGCACA